>JAJTUV010001672.1:0-405832 GCA_021653895.1 Mastomys natalensis
AAAATTCAAATCTCTTTCTATGTTCAATGAAAAATTGATTTGAGCTACTCTCTTTCCATGTTAACCATCTTGGCAACTGACTACCTGGTACAGGGTGTGCCACTGTGGATTACTGAACATTATCCAACATGCATGGGTGTGTACAGTAGATTTCATCTCCATGGTAATGAGCACTGTTCTGTTCTTCTCTTCACTGTCCTGTCTTCTCATCTTCTCACTCCTTGTCTCTCAGCTCTTCCCCCCAAAACCCAGGCCTTAGACACTGCATCTTTCCACACTTCATAGCAGATTCCAAGTCTAGATCAGACATGGCTGTTGATCCTTGTGTCCTCATCACCTACCCTGCCATCATCATCCTCTCACTATGGAACCTGCAGCTAGAGAAGAGTGTGCCCTCAGAAGTCCATGGGCCATGACTGTGTCTGCAGCAGTCACAGCAGGAGAGCATCAGCACTTTCTGGAGCCAAACAAACACACACACAAAACTAGGAAGGAGACCCTCCAGTACTTAGTATGGTGACTCTAGATCTGATTCAGAGACACCTCCATTCAATGTCTATCTTCCATCTTCTCAGAAGAATGCCTGAATTAGGTGAACTTCTAAGTGGCCTGCTCTCCCCTTAAAAGCCAAAGTCCCCAATGTCCTCAGTCAAGGGAAACAAGGTTTAACTATAGAGTTCTGTGGAATCTGAAGGGGATGCGATCACACATGAGGTCTACTAGGCCTAAGGAGGAGTAATATGAAGGGTGTGGTCCTCTGACTACTATACCATGAAAAATGACTGCCAGCACCAGCCTCAGACTAGGAACCCAGCACTTTCACACCCCCTCCTGGGCTGCTTGCTTCTCCTCTGGATTTCCAGCTTCAGCACAGTAGAGGAGAGATGCAGCAATAGATGTTAAACTGCAAGGTTGACTATAAATTTTATTCTACCTCAAGAGAGGGGAGCACTATGAAATCTAAAAGGATTTTTTAACTTTAAAGAATCTGAGTTAGATTACAGATACACAGGTGACTATTTTGTTTTAGTTTGGCTTTCTAACTGTTGTTTATATCTGTGTAACTAAATGGGTCTTTTCTCATCTTGAATTAGATTCGTATGGTTTCAGCATACTCTTTCCATGTAGTTCAGACTGACTTCCAACTCATGATCCTTCTGCCTCAGCCTCCCTAGTGATGAGACTCCAAGCACACTCCACCACCCTCTGCTTACACAAAGGTCTCAAAATGTGAAACACAATGCAAAGACAATAGCTGTGTATTTTCTTAGGAGCTGGGAATACTCACGAACCTGTAGCTGAGGTCACACTGCCTTTTTACCTCATACTCTAAGAAGGAAAAATGTACTTGGGACAGACTTTATCCATGAAGCTGGGCATGGGAAGGCGACGAGAGAGTGATTACCCCACTATGCAGCCTGGCCCACAGTAATAGGGGAACAGGGGAAGACTCCTGAGAGCTGAGCTGAGGCACAGGCTGAATGGCTTCCAGAAAGGTCACCTCTAAAAAGCAAACCCCATCACATGGTCCCCTGTTGCCTAAAAAGCTGTGGTGACACAGAGGCTTCAAAATGGATAAGAGCCTCATCACTACCACAGCATTCCTTCTTAGGCATGGTGGAAGGGGGGCAAAAGCAGCAGGTCCAGTGAACACTGGAAAGAGAGAACAGCAATGGTCTCTTGAAGTCGTAAGGCAAACTGTCAGGAGACATAATGGGACAAGCTAATAATTAGCAGATGATCATCCTGAAATGTTTGCCTTGGGTTATTATATAATCTGCAACAAAGTGAGGCCTAATTCAGCAAGGTTGTGAGGGACTTATTTTAGGAACAATACCTGCTATTAATATGCTTTTCCTATTATTATTATTTAAACATATGCAATAATCACTAAGCACACCCCTTTGGAGTAAATCTCTGCAGATCCTCGAAGATGTACTGTCTTGTCGTGATGCTATATAGACAAAAAGATGACTTCTTAAGTCTTAATGTTGATCCTATAAGGATTCCTAAAATTATATCAATGATTATTAAGCTCTTTTATAATGGGACTGCTATTAGGTCCCTCTCTGATAGGCAAAACTGCAATGAGTACTCTGCCAGTCTCCTGAGTGTCATCAGTTAATTGCCCTAAAATAGTAACCAGACTTTCTCCTGCTCAAAGCACATTCCAATAGGCTGTAAAACAATTAACCAAAGGTCACTAAAAGGGAACTCATGATTTATTATAGGTGTTAGGACAGAAGATAATATATTGCCTGGGTTTATCTATACAAAATTCACTAATTAGTTATAGTTTTAAACCTTCAGTGAATCTGTGGAGTTAGACAGGTGATGGATGTTTAGCCAGATAATTACTCCTAATGGATATATATGCACCTAAACATTCTGTGTTGTAAACTTCTATTTTAATTTATGATTTGAATTTTGGTGTTAACTTGTGATGAACTTTGTAACATGTGATCATGTACTCTGTAAGATGTATAAGTACTGAGGACAAAGAGATGAAAGTTAGTTAGATATAGAACAGAGTTAGAATATGGAGTTAGAGTGGAAGGTAGAATAGTGATAGAATAGATAGAAGAGAGTTTTTCCCTTTTCCCTTTTTCCCCATGTAGGACCTTTCTGCTTTTCCCCTTAGATAGCTTTCATAGGAAACTTTTAACAACTTAGTAATAAATACTATAACCACATCTCTAAGTGTCTTTCCTCAGACTAGCAGGCATAAATTAGAGCCCAGCAGTACCTGTTTAGAGAGTACTAAGGCTATTTGCCTATCCTCTGCTGTCTTTGGGCTGAGGTGCTAAGTGCCAGAAATGGCAGTTTCTGGCCAGAGGATACCAGAGGTCAGGACAGCTATAGTAGCATAGTAAGTGAACTTTTCTAACATGGATAAGTAAAATTTTATTACATAGCAACCCTAAATATCTTGTCTTACCCGAATCTCATAAAGCCCAAGGCTTTACTCCAATATCGTAAGACCAAGTCTTACCCCCCACCAAAGCTCTTCCATCCCTCCCAAGGCTGCCTCCAGAAGAACCAACAATAGGAGAAGAAAGAAGACTTCTCTTTCCCCAGGCTGGGATGGCCCCCTGCAGCAAACATGCAGATAAAAAGGAATTCCCCATGGTAGGTGCAGTAGCAGAACTGGGTAGCCTAGCTTCAAAAGGAATCTTAGAAACCTAGCAGAAGAAACATACTGAGGGTGTTCAAAGAAAAGATCAGTTCAGCCAACAGTAGCTGAAAAAAGCATCCAAGAAGTCAGCAGGTGCTCACCCAAGCTTTGCAAAAGTGGAAACATAACCCAGAAGGCAGCAAAAGCATGTAAAACTTTGAAAGAAAAAAATATTACATTGAGAGGAATGTGCAGGTTTATGTGTAAAACAACAATTATATGATATTTACCTTCAGAAAAAAAAATCCTACAATGAGCAGAGTCCTTTATATGGTGAAGTGGGAGAAGAGCCATGGTCATAACTGTCCTCCAGCAGGTGTGACCACCTGTCCCCATCTGTTCTTCTTCCATCCAAAGAATGTGTTTATCAATTATTTTGCAAATGAAAACTTTTAGTAGCTCTACAAACATTTTCAGGAAGGAAGGAATGTAACCTTGTGTCACTTTTAAGCTGAAAGACTTTTGAATTTTGTTTCATTTTGATTTATTTTATTTAAGGACTTGCTTGTAGATTTGGAACAGGTATCATACTCTTCCCTTAGCCTCCCAGGTACTGAGGATTGCAGTATGCAGCACTGAAGTGGAAACTTAAGGGTTCTTTGGAAAGTCAGTTTGTTTAGATGGTGTTTTACTGGGACAAACCCATGAAGGAACAGTCTGCTGAAGCGGACACAGGTGAAAGGATGTTCTGCTAAAGCAAACACCTGAGAGGACATGGGATGAAGGACTCTTCACTAATAACATGCACGTATCGGTTGGCCTTACATTATGTAGTTGAGCTCCATTTGTCTGGACTCCACGAGAGAAACAACAACAAAATTTCTGGTGGTGTGCTGTGGCTTCATGTTGCTTCCACAGACTAGGGTTGATTGACAGAATGATGTCAGCTGAAACAGATTGAAGTCAAAGTTTGCTAAGTCAGACTCACATGCTGAGGCAAGACATGGTGAGGCAAGACCCATGGAGGACATGTGATGTTTGAAGTGAGTATAAAAGGATCCATCATAGTGAAGGGAGCTGGAGGCATGGCTTGGCAATCTGGCTTGACCATAGGGCTAGCTGTGCAACACTTGGTCACTGGCCTTCAAGGTTCTTCACTTCACTGAGAGAGGCACAGCCACGAAGTGTTACTGGAGATCCTGTTGCCCTGGTCCCTTCTGCTGATTAGAGCCAATTCAGCGGAGGCCTGGCTGTTCCTGTCAGGTCATGAAACCAATGCTGCTATCTTGACTATAACTAGCAGGACTGCTGGAATATCTATGAACTGTGTGCGAGTGTTGGCTGCTACTGATGTCCTGTGAGCTGAACTGCTGATTTCCTGACTACACAGGTGGGATCTGCTCCAAAGAACTATTTCTAAAAAGGTCCACTCCCCCTGAATCCTTTCTTTTTCATTACCTCTAGTGGATGGTGGGCTACAAAGCAGGTTAAAATATTTAAGAACCATGATTCAAAGTAGGCCTTGAAAAAAGTTAAAGCTACACATCACTATACCCAGCTTTTCATCCTATAATGCAAAGCTACTAAATGTTAGCATGGAGTCATCTCTGTGCACAGAATATAGCTTGAACATTTAATTACTTCCAGCATCACACTACTAAATTATCTCCTAAGAAACAGATCCTAACTGGACACAATAGTCCACACATGTAACCCTGGCTCTTGGGAGATACAGGCAAGAGGAGCAGGATTCAAGACATAAGTTAATATACATATGGAGTTCAAGGCTAACCTGGGCAACATGAAAGCATGTCTCAAATGAAAAATGAGAAGGGAGGGAGCAGGCCAGAAGGGAAAGAGGATGAAAAGACGGAAAGAGGAAGGAAAGGGAGAGGAATAGAGGAAATTAACCCTTCCTGGATGGCAGCTGTCCCTGCCAGAGCTGCCTGCACTCTAAACTCATTCTGTTGTGACAGTCCAGTTTTCCCAACAGCCTTACAATGTTGTAGATCATTGAAAATTTTGAATATATACTGTATAAAATATTACATTGTGAATTGATCAAACCTCTTGAACAGCTTATTGTGGCTTATATCTTCCAAAGCTGGATCCCTACCTAGTGGTACTGCCTTTGGAAGGTTGTAGAACCCTAAGAGGTGCAGGCATCATGAATGGAAGTTGATGGTGGCAGGCTACTTGTAAAGTTTTATGTCAGAGTTGTGCTTCCTGTCTGCTGATACAGTGCGGCTCACACTTCCCAGTCCTGCTGCAACGTCTTTCCCTCATGAACTGTGTCCTCAAACTGTAGCCATGAGAAGGGTACATGACATGACTTCCCTGAGACAACAAAACAACAGGTTTCATCAGTCACTGCCTTAAGTAAAGGAAGGATCTCCTCCTGACCCCCATCGCTTTCTAACTAATCATACTCCGCTTTGTGATCTTCAAAACATAATTGAACTCTGCACTACAGAATATCTAAAGCAGATAAGAGAAACCAAAATTCTGGGAAAGTGTAGCAGATAAAGAAATGCAGGAAAACCATATGGTCTGGGTGATGCCCTGCTGGGGACTGAACCTTATCTCTTCCATCACCTGCAGACAAGCCAAGAAAACAACCCAATGCTGGTGGACCTGAGCCATGGTGTTTGGAACTGGCATCCTTGTTCTATATGACTTTCCCTATTTTAACAACACAAGAGAAAAACAGGGCCTTGGACTCTGAAGCTTGGTCTCACCAATTCAGAGCCAGACAAGACTCTCACTCAGATCCTCTCTTCCCTGTTAGAGATGGAGAGTCAGAGGACAGCTATTAGCATTAAAAAGAATACACAGGACTTGCAGTTAAATTGCACCTATGAACTAAACCTCCTGTAGGCTCCAAGAGAAATGGCACTGCACTGTGTAGCCTTCTCTTCATTAGACTCCTTCTTCCTAGTCCAGGGAAGCACAGAGCACACACTTCAAATGTGTTTAACAGTTAAAGGCAGTATGCTCCTGGACTTCCTATGGTGTTTCTACCCCTTTAGTTCTTCAGTCCTTCCCTTAATTCTTCCATATGTGTACCTGACCTCAATCTAATGTTGGCTCTAAGTATCTGCATTTGTCTCAACCAGGTGCTGGTAGAACCTCCAGAGGACAGCCTTACTAGGCTCCTGTCTGGAAGTACAACAGAGCATCAGTAGAAGTGTTGCATTTGTTGTCCTCCCATGGGATGGATCCCAAGTTGGGCAGGTCATTGGCCAACCATTCCTTCAGTCTCTGCTCCATTTTTGTTCCTGCATTTCTTTAGATGGAACAATTCTGTGTCAAAGGTTTGAAGTGGGTTGTATCCCCATCCCTCCAGTGGGGCGCTGTCTAAGTCCATCTCCCCACTCTTGGCACGTGACTAAGGTACCCACATGAGTCCTGGGTATCTCTCACATCTCAGCTCTCTGGGATTTCTGATGTGCTCTCAACCCCCACCCCACCACATCCTAAGGAATTGCATATTTCCATTCATTATCCTGGACCTCTAGTGATAATATCCAAAACATATAAAGAACTCAAGATGTTAGACCCCTAAAAAGACAAAAACAACAAAAGAAAACCCAATTTAAAAATGGGGTACACAGAGAAATGTTGAATGGCTGAAAACACTTGAAGAAATGTTCACCATCCTTAGTCATCAGGAAATGAAAATCAAAATGACTCTGAGGTTCCACCTTACACCAATCTGACTGGCCAAGTTGAATAAAAAATCCTCATGGGACAGCACATGATGGCAAGGATTTGGAGCAAGGGGAACACTCCTCCATTGCTGGTGGAAGTGCAAACTAGTACTACTATTCTGGAAAGCAATCTGGCTTTCCTCAGAAAACTGGAAGGAGCTAGCTGAAGACTTGTGAGTCACACCTGAACACTCAGTTATATGACTCCTGGGTATATACACAAAAGATGCTCCACCATACCACAAAAACATGTGCTCCACTATGTTCACAGCAGCCTCATTTGTAAAAGCCAGAAACTGTGAATCAACCCAGATGACCCTCAGCCAAAGAATGGATCCAGAAAACGTTCATTTATACAATATAATAATATTCAGCTATTAAAAAACTAGGACACATGAATTTTCTCAGGCAAATGGATGGAACTAGAAAATATCATCCTGATGAGGTAAATCAGACTCCAAAGGACATGCAGGGTATGTACTCTATGGTAAGTAGATATTAGGCAAAAAGTATAGGATACCCATAGTAACACCCCACCATACACACATACACAGACCATAAGAAGTTAAACAAGAAGAAATGCCCAAGTGAGGATGCATCAGTCCCACTTAGAAGGGGAACAAAATAATCATGGGAGACAAAGGAGGAAGGACCTGAGTGGGAGAGGTGAAGGTGAGGGGAAAATGGGGGCAAGACCAGATATGGGGGAAACAGGTGAGAACATTTTACATAGCAAACAGGATGTGGGATCTTGAAAGTATTTCTAGCCTTTCTCCAGTAGATGTCAGTATCAACACCATCTACACACCCAGACAAAATCTCTCCAGCTATTGATCAATGTCCCTGAGGACAAAGGTGCAGGATCTCCTTCACCTGAGATTTATACAGGTGGTACAGGTAAGACAGCTAGGGTCAAACCGTCTTGCCAGAGCTCATCTAGCAAAGAGCTCTCCCGTCTGTAAAGCTCTAAAGGGATGCAGAGGGGATTGTTTCTCAGTCACTGCCACAGAACAGATGGCCAGGAACAACAAAAAGAAAAATGATCACAAAGTCAGCTTGAGCAATATCCATCCATCCATCCATCCATCCATCTCCATCCATCCATCCATCCAACTACAAATTGCTCTGTGCAAATGACCAGGAGGCCCCAGGCCTATGGCTGCTCAGTACATACAATCACCCATAAGGGAATGTTGACAGAAAGCACACAGCAGGATAAGGACATCATCTGCCCATAAAAGGAGTGGCTGGAGGAGAGCTTGTGGTAGCATGGGGACACCAACCAGAGACTGAGGCTGGCAACACCCATGGCTTCTGAGGGCGTGGTGAATCTCTTTGACCAAGTTATTCCCAGGAATTCCTTCAGAAGTGAAATGGACATGTGTGAAGACTGGTGTATACAGATTTGCATCTCAACATTCTGAATTTTAAAGCACACTGGATTCCCATCCAGAGAAAGAGTTTAAGTGGCACATTTATAAGACTGAATGTTCTCATAATTCAGAATCTGTGCACAAACACATCTAATAATGCAGGAAAATTTAGTACAGTCCTTTTCAAAAGGCAATATGAAAATTTCTCGATAGTGTAATCTCAATTGTAAGTATATATAATATGTAGCCATCCTGAAAAATTGGAAGTGTTTATATGAAATAATATTGGGAATTGTCTCTAGAGGACAGGACTAATAGCTGCCTGTGCTTTGTTCATGCACCCGTGTGTCCTGAGCATAGAGACCCTGCACCAGGTAAGTGCATGCACCCATCTTCAGTCCCCACCGGTCAAGCACTGCTCCATGGGCAGTAAGCATCCTGTGCTTAAGGCTCACATAGCTCAGCCATCTGGAAAGCTAGAGAAGCTGAACCTTTTACAAGTTCCCTGCGACAAGGAACAGAAATGACAGTCTTTTCTTTTCCTTTTTAATTAATTTTTACCTCCTGTTAGGCATCCCAAAAGAAGACCAAGCTACACAACTGTATCATATGTGCAGAGTACCTAGGTCAGATCCATGGTCGTCGGTTCAGTCTCTGTGATGTCCTATGAGTCCAGGCTAGTAGATTCTGTGTGGCTGTGAGTCTGGAGAGATGGCTCAGTGATTAAGAGCACTGACTGTTCTTCCAGAGGTCCTGAGTTCAATTCCCAGCAACCATATCATCTGTAATGGGATCCAAGTGCCCTCTTCTGGTGTGTCTGAAGACAGCTGAAATACATAAATTAAATAAATAAACCTGTCTTATAAAAAAAGAATAGATTCATTGATTTTAACAATCATGTTTGTTTCTATCATGGAATTCTATCTAGCCTCTGGATCCATACCTTCTAGGCCGTGTAAGGGTTGGGCGGACTCCTCTCTCATGGCATGGATCTCAGCTGGACCTGTTATTGGTTGGCTACTCACACAATTTCTGTGCCACCTTTACCCCAGCAGATCTTGTAAGCAGGACAAATTTAAAGGTTTTGGGACTGGGTTGGTGTCCCAGTCCCTCTATTTGAAGTCATGCCTGGTGACAGGAGATGGCAGGTTCAGGCTCTGTATCCCCCATTGCCAGGAGTCTTAGGTAGTCAGACTTCTTTGTCTACCTCCCACAGGATGGCATTAACAACTATTATTTAATCTTCAACTTAAAAAAGGACCATCTACTGAAGGCAGTTTATTTTTCACAGACGAAATGGTTATTGCCATTCTGGATACTTTATTAACATGGTGTTTTCTTTCTCAGCTCCCTTAGCAAATGAGATTAATAATTCCCAAGTCTTCCTCTAATTTCTTTAATGCAACAGAGGTGACCTTCCTCTTCCAGGATTAAGATTTCTTTATACCTTGCTTTCTCCTAGTCTATAGCAATGGAGCATGATCGACTGTCTTACTGGCTTAACATGTCTTTACACCTCTCTTCTTTGGTGTAAAAAAAATATATACATACATATATGAATGTATGTATTCACACACATATATTTTATACATACATACACGCACACACAAAAACACACACAGAACATATATATCTCCTGCCAGGGTTCTTCTCTCCTGTTATGATTATTCCATAGGTTTATCTCTATGAGGAAAGGAAGGCAGCTGTTGCTGCAGGTGAGATGGAGACTGACCCGCATCTCCCTTGGACCTCCCTGGCCCAGGAAGTTGCCTTTATCCAGGCACGCCATCTGACTATAGACTTTTTAGACAAGCAAGCAATGGCATCTACAGATGACAGCCTTGGGTCTCTCCAGAAGCAGGTGAACTCTCTTGCTGGGGCCTAGTAACTGCTAAACTTGGGGAGCATTTTCATAGTAGTGAGGAAAAACATTACATCAGTGTAAATGAGTCCAGTATCGTTTAAGACCAATGCTATATCCTCAGAACAGCCTGGCTCTAGAGATTTCAATCCACTGAGTGATTCAGTTGGTTCAATAATCTCTTGTTGCTGGGTCCCACCCCTCACTTCCTTTTTGGTTTATGTTGTGTTTTATCCCTGCCTCCTGCAGTTCTTAAATCAACAGATAATAGCATTGCAAAAACCAAGGGTAAACAGATTCTGGTTCAGTACCAAGCTGTCCTCAATATAGAGATTGAACACTTTAGTGAGGTTTCTCATTAAAAAATAGATCACAGCGAGATGTGGGGAAACTCCACTAATTAAGGTCAAAGTTTACCATTGGCGGGACAGCCTCTGAGCTCGGTGCCATGTGGAGAACTCCCTTGAAATGCATGGCTTCTTCCCTGACCTTGTCTGAGAATTCAAAACCTTCTACCAGCAGAATGTCGCATAGCCTTAGTTAGATTCCAGGATCAATTTCTTTTCTCCTGATAAGAACTAGCTAGAACTGAGCGTCCTGAAATGCTTCCCATGCTAATGAGGCATTTTGGTACTTTATGCCCTCAGCCAATGACCTTTGCCCATCCTGGATGTTCCCACCCTCAGTCCCCAAATTTATAAGCCTTGAATCACCCTAAGTAAAGTTGGTACGACTCCCCTCAGCTGGTCTGGTGTGATCATCCATGTACATACTCATAGTGCTTCTGAACCACTGGCTCCTCCCCCAACCCTTCCCCTCACTCACCCTTTCCTGTTCAACTCTCTGCTCCCATTACACTTGTGGACCATATCGGCTGAGGATCCCTGAGGACAAAGAGAGCCGCAGTTATATGATAAATTATTTTTTAAAATTGAAAACGGGGACCAACAAGATGACCCAGAAGGTCAAAGCACTTGCTGTCAAAGTTGTGTACCTGTTATTCATTGGTATCATGGGGAGTTTCAAAGAATAGAATTTTCACTGTGTGACTTTCCCTTGCAGGTTTTTAACTATAGGGTGAACTGTTTCCTAAGTAAAACATAATTAAACTAGAACATAACTAAAGATGGGAGCTGACACACCAGAGATCTGTTTTAGAGCTCTGTTGGAGACCATGATGACTATAACTAATAATAATAGTTTGCCTTTTTTGTTTAGTTATGTTTTATCTTGTTTTTTTGTTTTTGAGACAGAATCTCATGTAGTCCAGGCTGATCTTGAACTCACTATGCAGCCAAGGATGACTTGAATCTCTGCTCCTCTTGCCACTGCTTCCAAAGTCCTAGAATGACAGGACTGTGCTAACACATCCCATTTGATAACACTGTATTTCATAACTAAAACTCACTGCGAATTTTAGATGTTAATATGGAAAGTATCTGAGATGATTAATGTATTAATTAGCTTGATTGTCATTGTTCCTGTACACATGTAACAGAGAAATCATGTTGTGTGTCATAATTACATACAATCCTCATTCATCAAGTTAAAAATGCAATGAAAGGAATCTAATATAAGCAGTCTACCATCAGGACCCCTCGCCACCAACACTGTCATTGGAGGATTCCTTTCCCCTCCTCTGCTGAAAGGTTAGACAGCATCAGTGACCATCATCATCAGGTCGTCTTTGGTGAAGAGAAGGCCATTCTCACTGAGCAACCATTCCCAGGGGTAGCCGCATTGGCATGGTACAGCATGGCACATTGTTACTTTCCTGGAGAGAGCCTTTTTCACTTTATGACAAAGAAAGAAGTTAGAACTGGGCCCACACATTAAGTGTTAATCAGAACTTCATGAGGAACATTAGACAGTTTACTCATCTATAAATGAGTTGTCAGTTAATTATGATATCTCACTTAAATAGAATCTGAAGTCATAAATGGATTTCCTGCTGCAGAGTAACATAGTGGTAGTCACTGTGGTGTTTCATCTGTAAGTGTGGAGGACTCTGCTGCTGTTTAACCCTTGTCACTTCCTTATGTGCACTTGTCCTATTCTCAATAGTTCTTTGTATTGTCGTAGCCTTTTTAAGTTTAGTGTTTTGTTTTCTGTTCTCAGATTACTTATTAGATTTAAGGGGAGATATTATTTCTCTTATGATCTCAATGACATCTCTTCCAAGGTGAGATTTCCTTTTCGTGTTGGAGTGCTGGTTAGTTTTTATCAGCTTTACACAAACTAGTCACCTGGGAAGAGAGAACTTGAGTGAGGAAATTGTCCTCCATTCAGATTGACTTGTGGGTATGTCTTTGGGAGATTGTCTAAATTGATAGATGATGGGGGAGGACCCAGCCCATTGTGAGTGATACCATACCTGGGCAGGTGGCCCTGGGCTATATAAGAAGGCAGGCTAAGCAAGCCACAAGGAGCAAGCCAGTAAGCAACACTCCTCCAAGGCCTCATCTTCAGCTCCAGCCTCCAGATTCCTGCCTTGACTTTCTGTCCTGGCTTCCTTCAGTGGTGGACTATGACCTATAAGCTAAGCTGAGAAAAACATTTTCTCCCAAAATTGGTTTTGGTCAGTGTTTATCTCAGCAAAAGGAAACAATTTAGGACAGTTGGTTCTTCAAGTTAGTCCTATGGGAGTTGTTAGTTTTTGTTTTTGTCTTTATTTGGTGTTTTGTTGGTTTGTGTTGGTTTGAGGTTTTGTGTCTTCACATTTATAATAGAAGTTTCTCTGTGTTAGAATGAGGCCCACTACCTTGGGATCCTTATCCATGGTCCTTCTTAAACAAGTTGTTCCATTTCTTTGGAGAGAAATCCTACCTGTAGCCTGAAACCTTAGGGCCTCAGGGTGGTCACTGAGCACACCAGCAAGACTGGGGACAAGGCCGTGTCAGCTCTCTGCCTCTGACACAGAGCACACAGCTCGAGCTCTGAGCTCTAACAAACTGAAGAGCCGTCCCCAGAGTAGGAATATGGGCCCAGCATTGAGTCACTGCTCCTCAAAGCTCTGTCCTGCAGCTGTTACAGCTGGGCCTGACAACTGCCCACAGCTCACTCCTTTCAAGCAAGTTGACTGGTTCTCTGGGACCAACAGAGGGAACACACACAATGACTTAGAAGGGAAATCTTTCCTTTTCTTTTTCAACCAAGTCCTATTTGCTTTTCTAAAGTGACTGATTTATTTTCATGTGACTGTATACATGTGTGGGGATGGAGTTGGGAGAGATGGGGCAGAGGGCATTGGGGCTTGTGTGCATGCAGAGACCAGTGAGGACACAGAGTGTCCCTATTAGTCTCCACCTATTCTTTTCCAGAAGGGTCTCTTCCTGAACTGTAAGCATATGTCTTTTCTATTAGCCTGGAAGCCATCAAACCTTGTCTCCTACACTGGGGGAGCTGGGGTCAAGGCCTACACGGAGCACCTAGCTTGTTACATGGTGTGTGCTGGGGTTGAATTTTGGTCATTGTGGTTTTATATCGAGCACCCTTTACCAACCTTACCTGTCTCCCAGTTATCTGCTTTTTCTGTAAATAGCAGTTTTATTGTGAGAATATACACACAAGCACACACATACACACACAGAGAGACACACAAAGACACACCACACAGACACACACAGACACACACACCATACACACATACACCACACACACACACACACACACACACACACACACACACACACACACACAAACACAGACAGACAACACCTAAGGCTCTCAGCACGTTCATAATCCTCTGCTCCTGGAGAACTCCATCTGTTAGGCAGCCTCTGCCTTCCTGTCTGACCTGACAGGCTGTTCCTGCAGCCTCATGCTCAGCCCTGGTCCTGCCTGGACTTTGTCTTTCCCAGTCACCCATGCTCATGACATTAGCAGGAAGTACTTCAGCAGTGCAGCCTAAATCACCTTCCCTTGATTTACAGTTCAGATTCCCGCTCCTGGTCCCGGTCCCCATGGAGGGACTTGCTGGCACAGCTGTGCCAAGTCAAAAGGTAAAGTTTTCAGGTCCCTAGGCAGAGCCTCAGCAGGCTCCACTTGGTGCATTGAGTTTAAGGCAAATTAACGTTTAAAAAAAGAAAGAAGATACAAAGTAAAGTAAAAACATAAATTTATTCAGTCACCCATATTTAGTTCCATGATTTGAGAAGGTAGACTCTCTCCATGAGATGCTGTCTGAGGAGGAAGTACCAGGGAACAGAGAAATCTCTTCTTTGCGGGAAAGATCATTGGAGGCCGAGAAGCCAAGCCAAATTCCTACCCCTACATGGCATTTCTTCTGATCCAGTGTCCAAAGGGCTGAGTGCATGTGGAGGGTTTCTGGTGCGAGAAGACTTCGTCCTAACAACAGTCATTGCTTGGGAAGGTGAGAAACTCAAAGCTTCTGAGGAAGTCAGTGTCTCCAAATTCCCTCCACAGAGCCTGAAAGTATGCAATTACAATTAAATATAATGATAATGACACTCTGGAGACAAGATAGGACCAGGAGGAGGGAGGTAAGAAGCAAGTGCTCATACACAGAAAATGAGGCTATGATCCAAAAACAAACAGGAGGCAGAAGAAATAGGCTGGGCACTAACTATGAATTCAGACTGTTTCTGATTAATCTGCTTTCCCCAGTTCAGGTTTCCTGGGAAACAGCAGGCAGGGGTCAGGCCTAAGACCCTCCCATCCCCCAACCCCTCATTCCAGCTTATTTTCCTGCCCTTGGGCCATTCATCTGCCCTCCTGAACTGCTGGATCTAAGATCCTGGTTATCATATCTACCGCTATCCCAACCTTTCTTTTGCAGCTCCATAAATGTCACCCCAGGGGCCCACAAATCCAAAGATGAGAAAGGACCCAGCAACACATCACTGTGCTCAGAGCCATCCACCATCCTGAGTACAATCCACAGAACATCCGGAATGACATCATGCTACTGCAGGTACTCCCCTTCTGACTTCTGATTCTCCAGGCTTACTGGCTCCCTCTTGGTGTGTGGCTTTTGAGGAGGAAGTCCTGGAAGAATTCCAGGTGTTGAGGGGAGAAGGAATCCCTGAGTGCTGATGGGAGACAGCAGCTGAGCTGGAATGCCTACATCCCTCCTGACAGCTGAGGAGCAGAGCCCGAGGAGTAGAGCAGTGAAGCCAGTGGCTCTGCCCCAGGCCAGCAAGAAACTGCAGCCAGGGGATATGTGCACAGTGGCTGGCTGGGGCCAGGTGAGCCAGAGCAGGAGAACAAATGTACTCCAGGAGGTGCAGCTAAGAGTGCAGATGGACCAAAAGTGCTCTAATTGCTTCCAATTCTACAACAGCCAAACTCAAATCTGTGTGGGAAACCCAAGAGAGAGGAAGTCTGACTTCAGAGATTCTGAACACCCTCAATATTTTTCTTGGGACAAGGTGCTCATGGATGACAGAGGCAAGGCAGGTCTCCATCCCTTCAAGCCTGGGGAGTAGACCAGAGTGGAAAGGGTTTTTCCTCTTCAGGAATGACAGGAAGACTCACAATTTACCTTACTGGGAAGGCGGAGGAACCTTGATGGAGTTGCTGGAGGCAGTAACTTTAACAGGATCTGAAGCCTAACAGCTGAAAGTCCCAGGAACTTGTTGCCTGCAAGCCCATCAAAAGCCCATTTTCCACACCCAGGCAACTGGAGAAGCCCCCAACCCATCTGTATCATAAGGCCGCAAGAGCCAGAAAGCCTAGCTTCATGTTCTTTTCTTCCTCTGCCCACAGGGGGATTCTGGTGGCCCTAAGGTATGTAGCAATGTGGCCAGGGCATTGTCTCCTATGGAAGCAACAATGGTAACCCTCCAGCTGTATTCACCAAGATCCAGAGCTTCATGCCCTGGGTCAAAATAACAATAAGACACCTTGCCCCATGATATCAGGGACCTGCTGACTCCTTGTCTCAGGTGCAGACCAGCTCCAGGTGATTTCCATAGCTCTTATTAATGTCTCCTGGACAGTGTACATTTTTGTTTATTAAATATTATTTAGTGCTGTCTTAAGTGTGTTTGAACTCCTATGTCAAAATACCACATAGTGGTATTTGAGTGGTATACTAAAAAGCAGATATTTATTTTACCAGGTTTCAGAGGATGAGAAGTTCACAGTCAAGGCACCACATCTGTGTCTGATGAGCGTTGCTCACTAATTACAGCTATCTTTTCTGCATTCTTACTCTGTAGAAAACACAAGGGGAATCCATGGGCCTCTCTATAGGAGGCTACTCACAAGGGTTCAGTAGCTGTCACTGCTCATGTAATCCCTTTCCAATAGGGATTAGGTTTCCATGTATCAATAGGGATTAGTTTCCATGTATTGATACTTACAGAGGTATAAATACTTCTTCTCGGGTGTATACCCAATGACATGTGCCTATGATATGAATGAAGTTCCACCAGAAAATGAGTTTTCTTCCCATGACAAACAAACCCTGTGGCTTACCCTCCTCAGCATGGGGATCAAGATGAGAGTCTTCCCTTCCCTAAGCCATGCATCCCCTTGTCACCTCATCCCACCCCGAATCAGATTCTCTCCCAGGGCAAGGCTCTCTCCCTGAAACCCTCCCACTTAGTGCTGAGCTATGCAGACAGACATCTTGATCAAAGGACAGAGTTGAAATTCCATTAAAGTCCTCATTTAAAACTTATCTCAAACTCAGGAAAATAAATGAACTTCTGGGGCTGGAGAGTGTCTCAGCGTTAAGAGCACTGCTGTTCTTCCTGAGATCCTGAGTTCAATGCCCAGCAACCACATGGTGGCTCATGACCATTCTATATAAGTGTGATCTGATGCCTCTTCTCAGCAGTGTACCTGCAGATAAGGCACTTATACATAAAATAAATACATGAATAAATCTTAAGGTAAAAAAATATTAAAAAACAATGAGTTTTTAATAGGTGGTATTAGGACAAGTAGATTGTTACTTAGATGGGGGCAAAAATAGTGAATCAAT
Organism: Mastomys natalensis; assembly: GCA_021653895.1. Lineage (NCBI taxonomy): Eukaryota > Metazoa > Chordata > Mammalia > Rodentia > Muridae > Mastomys > Mastomys natalensis. The sequence continues at coordinate 17,012 of JAJTUV010001672.1, forward strand.
TCTTATCACCACACTCGAAAGTAAACCTTAAATACATACAAATGCTAAAGCTTAAACTACTCAGCTCTAGAAGAAAGGAAAAAATGAACATCGGGAAAATTTAAGACAATGCAATGTTGTAGGAATACAAGTCAAAAATCAGACTAGAAGCAAGCAGTGTCCAACAGAGACAGCAGTTCCATTAAAACCTACAGTCATACTAAGACATGGGTTACATACAGTTTCCATTTCCAGTGTGAATTTGCTTCACACTTTGAGTGCTCTGAGGTTATATAAAATCAGACTAAATTTGACTAAAAGAATGGTGTGTTTGCCCTATAGATTTCTCATGTGGTCTCTAAATCAAAAGATCACTGACAATCAGTAGACTGAAATTAGACTTTAAAATTTAAAGTAACTGCTATGGAATCAGCTGAAAAGGTTTTCTGGTGACATCAAAATGTTAATTACACCTGATCATGTGTGTTTACAATCTGAACTTCTTCATTTCTATAGTCTTAAGTGATAATAATGACCAGATGTCTTACCAAATCCAACTGGGCACATACACAATGCTTTGGTGAATTCCTCTGGGCATCTATCCAAAATTCATTGTTTTACATGTAACTCCTGTCAAAAGGCCATTTGTTTAAAACTCATTGTGGGCCATTGTCAACAAAACTGTGGTTAATAGGTCATCTCTATCATCATGCATTCATTCTCTAGTAACTGCATGCCCATGTGAATTATTGATTATTTGCAGTTTCTTAGGGATGACAGTCTTGCTATTAAATGGTTGTACTGGCAAATGGAGACAACCTTGCAGTAAGGTCAGAAAAGCAGAGAGCAACAAAAATGTCCCCAAAAACCATTTGTTCTGTGACATTTACTTGGAGACCCAGAACACTGCCTAGTCCCAGAACTAATAATAAAGAAACTGAAGAAACCTTCTGTCTCTTTGCATGACTTCCTGTTCCTGTCAGCACCTCTAAGGCAGTTCCAGACCAGACTTCTCTTTAGAAACATATGTACAACTCCCTGCAGGCCTGAAGTCTGTTTCCCATAAGATCCTGCAGCCCCTAACTAATCATCTCTGCTCAGTATTCCCATGTTCTTTAGCACACCACTACACACACACAGACACACACACACACACACACACACACACACACACACACACAAAACAGCAAACAACACATACAGACATGTATACTCAGGACTTAAAATCTCACTTGAGGTCCTAACCCACTAACATAGGTAGGTCTAGGCTGTGAGGGAATTTTCTTCTAAAGGAAAACATGATTGAAGGTCCAGATGTCCAATGTTGTGCTCTTATCATGACCAAACCATGTGCTCAATGTAGCAAGAAGATCTGAACAGCCTCAGGGACTGAGAGACCACTCTCTACACCAGCACCTATTGCAACCGAGTCCCTCACATCTCCCTGGTGTGAGTTTCAAGCTTTTATTAACCATCTGTTGTAACAATGGTGACAGCCAGGGTATTCCTCTGATGCAGGTCTATCTTATATCTCAGCAAAGAGGATTCTAAGCAGGGTCCTGGGCATGTATCCAAGTTCAAAGGTACATACTATCCAGTCATTCACCAGTCTCAAATTCATCAATCCCCTGCTAATAGCTTTCAGCCTGTTAATAATATAGGATGATGATGATGATCATAACGATGGGCAGCCTTTGTGTAAGGGGGTGCTAAGAGTGCTGTTCTCTGGAGAAGCAGTGGGAAGAATTGCAAATGCTCACACTAACCATCTGTTGAGATGATCCAGTCTGTTCTCACAGAGCTTAGGGCTCTGTCCTCAGAGTCCCTTGTGATGAAGCTTAGGTGAAAAGCCAATACAAGGAAAACATGAAAACAGAGGAGGGTCTTACAAGGCAGGGAAGGAGGATAATATAGAAGAAGAGGGAGGGAGGAAGGAAAGAAATACTAAGTGATGTCACTTAAGCTGACCATGTTCACCCCAAAAGCCATATACTCTCTAACAAAAATACCAGTACCAGACATGGGAAGCCTCCTTTTGAGTTATTAGTCAGGGGAGTCCAAGTAATTTCTAAAACAAATGTAGGTTATTTCTGTTGCCCTTAGTTGCCTCCCAGATCTTGAAAGTAATTCCCTGTTGCTGAAGACACCATACACTTTTGATACAGGACTCGAATAATCTAAGCTGATTCTAACCTGAGAGTTTCCTCCTAGGGACTAGCTATGGTAGTAATGAAAGATGCTTGTCAAGTTGCCAAAGTAGAGAAACAACCAATACTCCTAACCATGACACCTATAAACCACAATGACCATCATAACAAGGTATCCCTTAAGATGCACTAGTGGCATGCTTGGGACTGCTCTAAAAACAGGAGGAGAGGCATGCTTTGGAACTGGAAATCTAACACTTTCCTGGAGCTAGTGAGATCACAGATTTCAGAGAACCTACTGCCACCAATTTACTAAACAAGCTTGATTCCTTACCACATTCTAAATACTTAACCTTATGCCCATTTTTAAAGGTAGCTCTCCTCCTCATTCAAGAAGCTTTTTTTTTTTTTTTAAGAGACAGAGACCATTACAAAAAAACCACAAGTGTTAAAACCGCAGAGAGCAAAGGATCATGGGATGTCCAGCACCAATGGATATACCTACAACACAATGCTGAACCTAAGGCTCAGGGAACATTTCAGAAGAGGGGGAAGAAAGATTGTACAAGCCAGAAAGTCAGGAAATGGGCTGTGTGGTTGAGCCTCCTAGAAATGACAAGGAGGCTTCACTCATGATACCTCAATAATATAGCTGCCCAAAAAGGCTGAACAAGGAATAGTTACCAATAGACATGCTAACATGAAAGAAAGAATCTCAGGGGCTCCAAGGCTAAAGGAAGAGCTACAGGCAACTAAGGAATACTGAAAGCAGAAGAAATAGTCTTCCTCAGAGCTAAGCCTCTGATTGGTTGTCCAATACTAAGTGACTGGCCCAAGCAACACTAAACAAATTCAATGGGTCATTATATTTATATACTTATGTACGTATATATGGGTAACAATAATAATTTTTTAAAAGAGATTCTGGGGCTACAGAGATGGTTCCATGGCTAAGAGTGTTTACTACTCCTTCAAAGTACCTGAGTTTGGTTCCCAACACCCACCTAAGACAATTCACAACTGCCTGTAACTGCAGCTTCAGGGATTCTATGCTGTCTCCCATCCCCCAACACACTTGACACACATACACATAAATAAAAATACATATTTATCAAAAAAAGAAAATAGGCTATGAATAAGAGAGAAAGCAATGGAATATTTAAGAGTGTTGAGAGAGGAAAAGGAAAGGGGAAAGTAATGTAATTATATCTTAATTTAAAAAAAATTAGTCGCTACAAAAGTCAGTGTTGTGTTAGAATCATGGCTTGTTTCTGGAAGGCCACACCAGGCCATTATACTTCAATGTGAGAGGTTTATTGGGGAAGGGAGGGAAAGGGAAGGGGAAGGAAAAGGGAGAAGGGAAGGGAAAACGGGAAGGGAAGGGAGGTGAAGGGGTCATGGACGTGAGAAGGGAAAAGAGAGAAAAGAGTGGAAAGGTCAAGAGGGTCTGCCTTCTATTTAGGCTGTGACATAACCATTCACAGGTAAAGGTAAGAGGTAAACCAAACGGACTCTGGGAATTTATGGCAATTGCCATGGCAACAGATGCTCAGGTCCCTGTCTACTATGGGTGACTTCACCGTCATTGCTGGGTTAGGAGGCAATCTGCAACCAACTGTAAAGCCAGTTCCTGAACAAGCAGTAAGAATATTCAAGTTTAGTATAAATATCACAATTGTCACTGTAGTGCCTATATTTCACTGGCACAATTTGACATGGCCATAGAAAATGGCTGCTAGAAAAATGACTGAAGTTCATAGAACTTTGGTGATGCTTGTGCCCAGGGATCAAATTATGAAGTGCCCCAGAGGACAAGAGGGAGAAAGATATTAAAGACTCACCCCTCTATAAATAATTACATATGCCCATGAGTCTTAAATGTGAAATATTTCACCCATGAGTAAAATTATTTCCTGAAAGAAAACAGTGGTCGTTAGAATAGGTATGACCTCCATAGATTCATGTTTTTGAGTGTTTGGCCCATAGAGAGTGGCATTATTAAGAGGTATGGCATTGTTGGTGTAGATGTGGCCTTTTTGGAGGAAGTATGTCTCTGTAGAGGTGGGCTTTGAGGTCTCACCTATAAGTTCAAGCTACATCCAGTGTGGAAAATAGTTTCCTCCTAGCTGCCTTTGGATCAAGATGTAGAGCACTCAGCTCCTCCAGTCCCATGTCTGCCTGCATTTTGCCATGCTTCCCACCATGATGATAATGAAATAAACCTCTGAAATTGTAAGCTAGCCTCAACTACATATTTGCCTTTCCAACCAATAGCCAGCACAATTTGAGACCCATCATATGGTAAGCACCAATCCTTAACACTATTAATGATACTCTGTTATACTTGCAGACAAGAGTCTAGCATGGCTGTCCTCTTTGAGGCTCGACCAAGAAGCTGACTCAGACAGATAACGACACCCACAGCCAAACAGTCGCTAAAGCATGGAGGCTTTTATGGAAGAATAGGAGAAAGAATTGTGGTCCTGAAATGGGTAGGAACTCCACAGGAAGAACAACAGAGTCTACTAACATGGACCCTTGGGATTCTCAGATACTGAATCACCAACCAAAAGAAATATACGTGATAGACCTAGGCCTCCCTACACATATGTAGCAGATGAGCAGCTTAGTCTTCATGTGGGTCCTGCATAACTGGAGCAGACGTTATCCCAAAAGCTTTTGCCTGCACGTGGGATATGTTCTTCTAGCTGGGCTGCCTTGTCTGACCTCAGTGGGAGAGGATGTCTTTGCCTCACAGAGACTTGAAATGCCAGGGTGGCGGGATACCCAGGGGTTGCCCACCCACTCAGAGGAGAAAGATAAGGAAGATGTGAGAAGGATTGTAGGAGGGGTGACTGGGAGAAGGGCAGTGAGCAATATCTAAAGTAAATAAGTAAGAATAAAATAAAATTTAAAAATGTTTGTCTTCATAAGAGTTGCCTTGGTCATATTGTCCCTTTAGAGCAATGAGACCCTAACTAAGATAAAAAGCATTACTTTGACAAAAATTAAGGGTACAGGGTTATAAACAAATGTAAGTCCCAGACAATAGTATGACAATCCTAGAACTTAACAAGACATCTACAGAACCAGGACTGCCTTGTCCAAACTCCTCTACTAGAAAAATTTCCTTCTCTCACTCATTTTTCTTCAAAATCTGTTTGTGTGGTCACCCAGTCCCCTCCAACATGGTCTAGCAGAATATTGCACATAAGACCCTCTGGTCTCACATCCTGCCTCTGAGCTGCTTATCAACCACACATCCCCAGTTAGTGATAGAATTTGAACGGCCTGTTATATTCAGGAAACTATTGATGTGACTTTCCACATTTGAACTACTCAAAAAAAATGGAACCTAAAAAAGAGAAGAAAAAGAAGAATACAGGGACTTATATTAGGGGTGCAGTCACTTGTAGTGTGGAATATTATGCATGGGGGTGAAGACCAGAGACACAGCAGAGGTGACCACAAAAATTCAAGGAAATATCTCTGTCAAAATAAAAGTTCAATAAATGTCTTGACTGGCTAAGTCATCCAAATGAAGAATGACTGAAGTTAAGATTTAGGTGGCATATCTCCTAGCATGGTTAAAACAGTCTTCAGCATTACATTCAATCACCATTACTTCAACACACCTTCAAAGGTATAAGAGCCTTTGGGACCCAGGTTTCTTTCTCCAGGGATGAGTCTAGCCTAATAAGTATAGTGTTTGCCCCTCACCAAATGAATTTTACTCTGTAACAGAGACCCTTACAGAAAACCACAACCAATCAATATGGAGAGTTGTGGAGCCAGTTCAAGTAGATACATCTATGAAACACTCCTGTACCTATGGTTCAGGGAAGACTGCAGAAGAGGAGCCAGAAAGTTTGTAAGAGCCAGAGGACCAGGGAGTTTGATGTGAGATTGTGTCTCCTAGTAACAATAGAAGGTACACATAAATTCTCATCAACATGACCACCCATGTGCAAAGTGAACAAGTCTGACACCAATAGACATGCCAAACTGGACAAGGAAAAATCCAGGAGACCTAAACCCTACACAAAGGACTATAGTGACTGAGGAAATCTGAGAGCAGGAGAGGTGGCCCTCCCCAGGACAGAACACACCAAATGGTTGTCCAGTGCTAAATGGTTCATCCTAAAAGGATGCATACAAGTAACATCATATGGATTCATCAGGTTTTATTTTTAAATATGTGTGTGTATACAAATACATATATAAATGTAGTAACATTTTTTAAGGCAAGGAGGGGTGTATAGAAGGTTTTCGAGGGAGAAAAGAAAAGGGAGACATATAAACTATATTGTAATTAAACTATAATCTCAAAAAAATTAAATGTCAAAAACAAAGAGTCTATGGGTACATTATGACCATTTTAGCAGCTAGAGGATTATGTGTTTCTCTTTTAGAATACTGTTCTAAGCAGCAGAAATAGGATCAGTCACTATTGAAGAAGTAGTGGTATCTGAGCAGAAAATGAAAATAACTCAATCTGGCCTCCTATATTCCAGGCACAATAACACTTACTAGCATGTTGCCCATGGGGAAACAGCAATGAAGTACCTACTTTTAGAGAACTCTAAGTCTAGGATTCACAGGAGAGTCAGCCAAAGATAATAGCTTTTCTCTTTAGACCCTAAGGTATCTTTAGGAGAGAAAGCACAATCCAATCCCTGATTATAATGTGAATGCAGATTCTGGCCTCTAAATCTCATCTGCTTTGTTTACAAAGTGAATTCAAGTTGACAGCTGCAGGACTCTCTTCTTGCACCAGAGCTAGACTAGGTGACCATGGCCACAGCAAAGATGCTGTCCCAGGCCCCTGGCTCCCTTCCTTCTCTGTCTCTTACAGAGAACATGGTGTTCTGTAAGGTCTGGAGAGTGATGTGCATAGTCATTCTTCCAGTTTTGAGTAACTAAGCTTATTAAATACATAGCAAGCAAAAGTAAAAGAATAAGCAAGAGGTAGCTGAGAAAGGACACACATTATCAAGTCAAGCATACACAGCATCAAGCTGAGACTAGTACAGAGTCTGAATGAGAGAAAAAACAAAAATAGCCTCGTCAAATCAGTGCTTGTAACATCTAGCAGAAATCCACTAGAGGATATCTGAGAGGATAATGTTCTCTTTGCTGTGGCTTCTCATTCTCTTACTAGTGTCTTTCACTGTGCTATTAATTGAAAATTGATTATGTATCTGTCTTAGTTAGAGATTCTATTGCTGTGATAAACACCATGACCCAAAGCAACTTGGGAAATAGATTATTTCAACTTACAACTCTTAGGTCACAGTGCAGCATGAAGGAAGTCAGGGCAGGAACTCGAGCAAGAACCTGAAGGCAGGAGCTGATGCAGAGGCCATGGAGGAATGCTGCTTATTGGCCTGTTCCTCAAGCTTGTTCAACCTGCTTTCCTATAGAACCCAGGGCCACCAGCCCTGGGGCAGCACCACCCACAATGGACTGGGCCTCCCACATCAATCAATAAAAGAAAAATGCCCTACAAGCGTTGCCTACTGACTGATTTTATGGGCATTTTCTTTCTTAATTGATTTCCCCTCTTTCAAATGACTCCAGCTTTTGTCAAGTTGGCATAAGATTAGTCAGCATGTCATCTTTTATGGTCACAAACACAACCAGCTGGGTCTGTTTTTCTCATGTATGTGTGTCGAGGATGAACATGCTGAAACGGATAACCAACAAGGAGGCTCATCCCTGGAGGTTTTAATTCTCTTCTCTGCAGTCAATAGTTGCTTGTATTTCCTGTCTAGGAATCGTACCCAGCAGAATTGCTCTCCCTTCCATGCTAACATGTCCAATGATGTGTTAGCTCTGGTTTTGTTTATGCAGCCATTTCTAGGAGAGACTCTTTCACAGCAGACTTCCTGGCTCTTACAATCTTTCCAGTCCCTCTTCCATGATGTTCCCTGACCCATAGATGCAGGAGCTGTGGTGTCAGTTTATCCACTGGGGCTGGGTTCCCCACAACTCATTGACTATATTTTTCTGGGGCTATTAAAGTGTCTTTATTCTGTTCCCATGACCTGTTTGTCTCTCCCTTTGCCAATATCCTGCTGTCTCAGCTATTGTAATTTAAGTTTGTAGGTTAAATTGTAACTATCAAAATCTGTCACCTCTTCCTGTTCTACATATATGTTGAAACACTGTGGTGCTTGAAATTGTAGCCCTTCAACACATTGTGGTATTGAAGCATGAAAGGATTTCCTCAGGAAGAGCTGGGACACATTGCAAAATGCCTGGCCATCTCAGACCTAAAACAAATTGAAATATGACCCACTCAAGTATCTGGAACAAGCAGGGTGTAAAGATGGAGAAAGGACTGCAGAAGTCAGGACTACAGGGCAGCTCCTCTCCCAGCTTCAGAGCAGTCCTTTCATTCCTCCCTCCAACTCACCCAAGACCACATACTTGAACCCATTTCTAATGAGACAATCATGGGATAAAACTCCATGCTCCATGCTGAACAATTGACAGGCTTAGAAAGCCAAAATAAACAGTACATTTTCCTAATATTAGAGATATCATATGTACAGACATTAAGCCATCAAGCACAGACACTGTTTGCTGGTGTATCCTTACCACAAAAGGGTTTCAGCATGTGGAACTGAGGATTCTCTTATCAAGCACTCCAGAAGACTGTTGGATTCCCAGGCCCCAGTTCACAGCTCTCCAGGACTTCCCATCACATGGTATCTACAGGACTGTCCTGCTAGACCAGTAACTTGCCACTCAGATTCCATCATGTTCAAGCATTCAAACTGGGCAACAGCCTACATGGGTTGGAGAGGAAAACGGAATCAAGATACTTATTCAACTCCACTAAGTCAAAGAAAACCATGAGTATTTCCTATGGCTTCCTTCTTTGTTTGTTAGTTTTTGGTCTGGGTTTCAGTTTATTGAGACAGGATTTCTCTGTTTTAGCTCTGGCTTTCCTGGAACTTACTCTATAGACCAGACTGACATCTAACTCAGAGATCCACCTGCCTCTGTCTCTCAGGTGCTGGGATTAAAGGTGTGAGCTACCGCCTGTTGACTTCATTTCATTTAGTTAATGAAAATATGCATGGCTTACAAAAGAAAACTGCAAGGCCCCAACAGACACTAACCACCTCCATGAAAATGGAAGTCCCAGAAAGGAAATGAGCACACAGCACCTTGTTAGGTGACTACAGGAACACAATGGATCCCTGGTCTGCATCTGCACTCTTAGCCAATGCTCCTCCAATTAAATATTTTTCATGATGCTTCCTCAGCTTTACTATGTACTTGGAGAGGATGTCTCATATAAAACTGGCTTATTTCTTCTCCTTTCACTGACTTGAAATCTACCTGCTAAGGAGGTATCTAGATGGACTCTGAGGATTTAGCCAATGAACTTTCCTTCCCAGATATTCCTTCATACAAAAGGTATTTAATCTCTGGTCAAAGGACCGAAGTGGGGGGAAGATGTCATCATACAGAGATGCCACCTAACAGAAGGCCCCTTCACACTTTTGAACATTTAGTCTGAACTAAGCCGGATCCCTCTGCCCCGTTGAAGGGACCCCATTTCATTACTGATTCCCTGTGGTTTCCAGTGTGACTGGACATTCAGGAGCTTGGGAACCCCTGACTCTTTGGCCTCATCCTGCCTTGTTTCTTATCTGGTCTGAGGTCCCCATCCTAGGCAGTTTTCTCCTACCCCCTGAGAGGTGCATCAGCACTTCTCAAAAGCCCCTCACCAGATGGCAGCATAGGGTAAATGCAGGCATAGCTCTCCTGAGCTCCCTTGAGCAGAGCTTAAATGGCATGGCAGCAGTTGGAAAGCAAAGCAGAATCAAAGATTCCTTGGAAATAAGATGAAAGGCCTGTGCAAGGCTTTAGGCTTTTCTCAGCTAAGTCTGAGAACATACATTTCCCACTTATGAAAAACAAAGAAACAAAAAACAAAACAAAACAACAACATAAATCATTGCTTCTCTTGTTTATCCTCCAAAACATCGAAGCTGTGGCAACCCAATCCCTGGAGACTGCCTTATAGCACTCAGGGGACATTGTGAGCCAACTCCCTCCTGGAAGATTCATCATAGGGGTTCAGAACAGAAGGATGAATTTGGCTTTGAATCATCACCCCACCCTCTACTCAGCACTTGATCTGGTCTTTAACTCTCCTCATTGTCTAGGCCCCTCACAGTACTGTATATGCATAGGCTTCCCTACTATCTACTAAGTCTAGTTGGCCAATAAAGTAATGACTGTGTATGAAGCATGCGGTAGCATCATTCTCGGGATGCTGGTGTCTGGCAAGTCTCCCACAGATTCATGGAACAAGAGTCAGACAGAAGGAGCTATGGGGCAGCATTATCATACAGGGTCAGTGTTTCCATACACAAAGATGAAAAATGTCCAAGAAAATGTTGTTTGATAGCTGTAGAAGACTGTGCCACTGCACTTTACTATTAGAAACAGCTATAATTATCAAACTTGTGTTTTCTACTTTTTGCAACACTGGTGATATATTTTTTTTAAATTTTAAACAGACTCTGAGAATACAAGAAGATCAGTTCTTTAATGGAATAAGATGTTGCCTGGAGACAGCAGGCAACACCATCCCCTATTCAGATAAAGTACTGGCACGTGCTCCTTTTTTCCTTGGGTTTTCAGCTTTCCAAGCCCAAAAAGAGAGGTTCCAAGTGTAGCTATCAGAAGCCTAGCAAGAGTCTCTTGCTCCTCTGTGATCTTAGCATAGAAACAGATGTCGTTGGTGACAGGGACCCAGAGGTGCTATCTCAAGAGAGGGCTGAGCAGGTAAAGAGTGAGCGAGCCAAGACACAAGGAGATGAGCTTGCATGGCCTGGACCCTTGTCTGAGTTTATCCTACATAAGACCTTGGGCTCACAGGAGGACTTTGGTGTTCTTTTTCCATCAAACATGAGAATTTTCGACCCATTGCTTTCATGCATCTTTCCTGACCCTTCTGTATTACCTCCCAGACCTCACTGTAGAGCTACATATACTATCCCATTAAAAGATCATCCCCATTCTTTTCCTTTCTTTCCTACTCACAAAGTCCTAAGGCAGTTACACATGTAGCAGTGAAATCCTCACATGAGCAAACAAACTTCCTTCCTGACATGGCATCCAAGCACAGGCACAGACTCCCCAGTTCTTGGTCAGAACAGCCATAAATTCTGGGAGAAGGAGAGGTGCTCACACTGTTTCTGCCTGACATTGTGAACTGATTCCAGGAAGCCCTGAGATATGGGGCTGTGAGCCATGTGTGAGGCAGAAGGCTAGCCCAAGAGCCTGTCCCAGTGACTCAAAAGATCTTAAACTACAAGGGAAATGTGATAGCACTATCAAGACACATGAAATCAGCAGTGGAAATTGTGACAGCACAGGACCAGATGCATTCACATGATAATCAGGCTGTGGAGTAATGTCATAATCTAGCATCTTTAACTTTCTTGGTGCACAGGCTTATCGATTTTGTTTTAGCAGGTATATGGTATCACACAGATATCTAATTGTTACTCCACCATTACTGAATGTGTTCATCATTTGCAAATTGAGGGAAGAGATACAAGTAAAGTAACAGAGTAATAAGATAATAAAAATAATCCCTGTAATATCCCCTGAGAGGGCAATGCAAGTGAGAATGTATTTGAATATTCCAGCTTTGATGTGACAGATGCAAAGTCAGCATGAGGACTACATGCAGCTTACATCAGAAGTCTCCTTGTGTCTATATGAAATGACAAGATTGCTGGGAACAGTAGTCTCCAGTCTGTTGACTCTGGCATTCTAGGAAGAAATGCACTTGAGTTTTACATCAAAAGCTGACAGTCACCAGGCACCTGCATATACAGAACTGCAAGATGAACCACAGCTGATTGCTCAGCAGAGACAGAGAAGTGAGCAGTAAAGAGCTTTGCCTGCATTGCACACAGTCTTCCCTGGGACCAGATTGCCTTGACAGTGCAGAACACTGCAAATGCAGAGACTCAGCACCAACAGCACAGCTTTCTTTTTGCTCTTTGTCTCTACTTTTGTGCCACTTACTACTTTGGTGATAAAATATCTGAAACCTTTGAGATGTCAAGATGACAAGGACATCAGTGACATTATAGAATGGGACTCTGAGCATGTATCTGTCAAACCCTTCCTATAAAGCTCCCATTCAGTCATTCTCTTACCTCCTGACACTGTCATCAACATCCCAATGGCATTTCAACCTTAATGTTTACTCTTCATCCCATTGCAAAGTGTTCAAAGCTCTTGGATGTTAATAGATGACCCAGCATAAATCTGAAACCAAAAGTCCTGTGCAAAAAACAAACAAAACAAAAAAAAAACAACAAAACTCTTCAAAGAGAGTCGTATGAGATGTAGAGATGTTATTACTTAAAAGAGACAATTACCTGATGCATTGACAGAGAGTGGACTTGCCCTCTGCCTAGTGTGGAAGGCCTCAATAGGCTCTTCCGCCCTTCTCAGCTTCCAGCATTCCTGTGGGGAACGTGGTCATGCTCACCAGCAACTGACAACAGTGTGTTTCCTGTACATTCACCACACAGATGTGACAAGAACTTGGATCTTAATTATCACACAGGAAATTAGAGGTCTCTGGCTCTGGCCCCTTTCCTCACCTGAGAGTTTAAAAGTTGTGAGAAGTGACAAAGTGACCAATTGAGACCTGGTCAGACCCGAAGAGGATGTTGCTGCTCCTGGTCTTCCTGGTGGCTGTCCTACCAGTCAACACTGAAGGAGGTAAGCAACCATCCACATCCTAAGTTGGCATGTGGCTTCCAGTGCTGACATTTGCTTGCTTGGTGCCCAGTCAGGCTGTATCTAAGATCTTCTCTTGACTTGGTTCATCTTAGAAGTTAGCTGAGCCCCAGTCTAGCACAGGATAAATAGTGCATCAGAGACACAATGAACTACTTGCAGTGGCACCTGGTGAGTAAGACCTCCTTCATCTAAAACTGATGAATTATAAAAACACATAGGACCCTACTGGAAAGCTACAGTTGAAAATGAGGGCTGGAAGTTCCAATTGCACAAATCAAAGAGCAAGCATATTTATCCAGGGTTTTCCACTGGATCAAGACTAGAAGAATTCTTCTATTCAGGATTCCAGGTGTCTTCTTGGTCTTATCTCTGTTCTTTTGAACCATACAGGTCTACCATGACACCCACAATCTAACAGAGCCAGCAAAGTGTGGCTCCATCCCTGGTCCACAGTTGATGGAAACAGGCAGACACAGGATCCTCCAACACATTTCTCTCCTCTCTATGATCCCACTAGTCCTTGTGCCTCCCTTCTTCATCCTGAAGGCTATTTCAATGACTTAGGAAGACAAATCTCTACTGATGTTCAGACTTCATTAGGAGGCCTCCTCCCAGCTACTTGCTTAGCACATTTGAGAGCTTTTCAGTGTTTATACAACAATCCCATCTCTAAGTGAAGTACTTACTATGTCTCATGAATCGGAATAGAGGAAAAGCAGTCCAGGTTTTCTACCTCAATAGTGCATCATGCTTCTTGCAGGTAGAGCCCAGTGCTTAAGTGAGCAGGACACCAGGTGAGTCATGAGACAAGGAACAACTGTAGTTGTTTGGAGTGTGTTGATCTGACTGGGCAATGTGTGCTGAATTCCTCCTTAATGTGTACATGAGATATAATTTGATTCAAGGCAAAGTCTTGGCACCATCATTGTGACAAGAAGAAATTGAAAACTAGGGGAAAGTGAATCATGCAGCAGGGTCTGTGTGATCCCTGCAGCATCCAGGCACTCTTTCTCCTTGGGTGACAGCCCCTTAAAAAGGATCTTTTCTCCTATCTATGTCAGGTCCACAGACTCTCCAAGCATGAAATGTCCCTTATTCCAGCCTCCAGGATTGTTGCTCAGTTTCCATGAGACAAAGATTCAGAATAAGTTTTCTTTTCAGGAGAAATCATATGGGGTACAGAATCTAAACCCCACTCCCGGCCCTACATGGCATACATAAAATTCTAATAGCAAATTGTTTTCAGTTACTGTGGTGGTTTCCTGGTTGGAGAAGACATTGTAATGACAGCAGCTCACTGTTATGGAAGGTAAGGAGAAGCAACTGGTCTTTGATGTCTGGGACTGACCAAATAACAACAGTCTGCTGTCCCTAAACATGTAGACAAAGGTAAAGATTAACCTCATGACTATATCTATTGACCTAAAGTGATTGTGAAACTCTGAGCCAGATTAGTGAAGGTCTGAAATGGCCCCATTAATTTGAAGATCTATGAACATTCCCCATAAGTGAGTTACTGCTTCTGGCTCAGCTTAACTGAGCCTCTAACTTTACCCATCTGGATCTAGCATGCTCCTGTGTTACTTACTCTCTATTTCACAGCGTATGAATACCTTAGGTGCTTCACAATATGCCAGAACTAAAAACACCCAGTATTCCTGTTTAAAGCCAACCCATGGTACTTTATGAAACCTGGTTAATTCAATCATATGCTCCTGAAGGTACATTTTACTGATATCTTTATCCTAGAATAGTGTAATCTTCCTGTTTGCTCTATGATGGCTGATTAGGCAACTCCATAGAATGTAAGCTTGCTGAGTGGAGGTGACTTTGAAATCTAGGGAAGTACTGCAGCCCTGACCCTGGTTAAGTTCTGAGAGTGCCAGACTGAACTCTTATTCTTCATTATCGCCAGCTGGAACGCAAAGCTACTCAATAGTGCTGTGGAAGACTGATTGCCCTTCCCAAAGCATGATTGGGTGAACCTGGAAGTGTGTCAAGTGCAGGTTGGGAATCTTGCCCAATTACTTCCCCTAGAAATCCCAAGAAGTAATCTAGAAGTTCAAAATGGACAAATGCTTCAAGATCTTAAAAACTACAACATACCATCAGCCTGTGTGGAAATCCCATGACGACAGTCTACTTCTAGGTAAGGACATAACCATCTTCAAATGTTTCCCAGGCCAAAGCATACTGCAGAACACAGCCAGCCTCCAGCTCTAAACCACGGTAGTCTAGAGATAGAGAGAACAACATAGGGATCTGGCATTTTCCCTCAGCTTTCACATCTTTGTCCTTTCACCATGGGAAATAGGAGAAGCTAACTCTAGTTAACCTACAAGAAGGACAAGCCAGACAAGACACACTAGTTAGTGATTCACAGACTCTGTCTACTCTGTCCCATTCAGAATTTGAGGTCAATGGCTCACATAGTGTTTCCCATCTGAAAACCCAGGCCTAAGTGGGAACAAAAAAGGGTCTGGAAAGAGGTGATAAGAGACTATGTACTAAGACTTTCTTTTTCTGTCTACAGGGAGACTCTGGGGGACCCTTGTGTGTAATGGAGTGGCCCAGGGCATTGTCAGTTTCGCTTTGTGCATATGCACCTCCTCGAGGTATTCACCAGAATCTCAGCTTTATACCTTGGATTCAAAAACAATGAAACTCCTGCAATAACCCTAGAACACAAAACTGTGTCTGGGCCAGTGTCCAGCATCCTGGGGTATGGCTATCTGAGTCTTAATAAAGAAATCTGTTGCAGGAAAGAGTTGGTTGTTCTCTCATCATATTGAAATCAGAGTTTAAAACATTTTCTTACATTACCTACTTCTTTACACTCTCTTTGTTTCATTGTTTCTCTCTTCAGATACTCTCATAAAGCTTGGGAATCAAACCTGTGCACTGACCCCATCATAACAGCACATACAAAGGCCATGCTGTCAGTCCTGGAAAGTCCTGCCTTTGTCTGAGAAGGCTGCCTTCTTTCTTTCTAGTTCTTCACATTTATCAGGCTACCAAGGGGTGAGAAAGATCAAAAGCCTTTCTCTCTCACTCTCTTTGTGCCTCTAAGGAATGTCTATGGTCCTGGGAAGTCCAGTGTTCTCTGAGACAGCCCCCAGGTCCCCTGGTCCAGCTCTAGCAAGTCCTCTCTACCAACTATCATCTCATCTTAGAACTATACCAACCTCTCTTCACCCAGTTCAAAGTTTCTCAGGAGATGACACAGGACAGCCCCCGTGTGCAGATCAGAAACTTTAGAAAGAGACTAAAATATTGAATTCCCAGACCAATATGTAGACTCACTTCCTCTGCAGCAGGGCCAGGTCAGCAACTCTCATATAATATATCTTGTCTCAGAGCCCTGATATGAGCTTAGAGTCATGAGCAATCCACTGAATAATTACTCTCTTACTCACCTTACAAACCTAGTCATGGAGGCAGCCTGATACATTTTTTTTAAAAAACAAGTGTTCATATGTACTTCATGCAAACTGCACATTCTCAACCACTCTCACCTCCCTAACATCCCTGGACACCCTAGGCCTCCTCACAAATCTGTCTCTCATTTTCATGTCCATGTGCTTAATTTTGTAACCCACTAAGTTTAACAGTGACCATCTGTGTAAATTGGAGCCTGATTGGCTCAGCAGTGGATACTTAACTAAAGATAGTGATTCCTCCTCCCATTCTAGAAACTATCAATAGATAATATTTCAAGAGATCAAGAATGGCACCCTGCAAGCCCCTCCCCTTCCTTGACTGGTTGTTGATTGGGCTAGTCTTACATGGGCCCAGTGCTGAGAACTAAGTTGGCATGAACTGATGATTGTCATAACTGTATCCAGTCTAGAGAATGGAGTTTACATCCCTTCCCCATGTCTTCCAGCTCTTACATACTTCTCATGCTCTCATCTCAGAGTCCCTGAGCCTTAGAAGGGGTGGACTAAGAGACTTGTTTAAGGGACCCATAACCACCACTTACTTGTGCATCCTGGGCTCCTGTGCTTCTGTGCATTCACCCCACTATTCATCAGAAGGAGAGGCATGTCTGAGTAAGGCTGGGATCCACTTTTTTCTATGGGAAGGCATTTTGCTGCTGCGTAAGTTTACTTCCTGTATGTTATTAGCCAGGCCTACAGTACCAGACATTGGCCCCTCCATCCACATGCTGTGGGTCTTGAATCTGATTACAGTACAGTTGGTTATCATCAGTATAAGAAGTTGATATTTCACTTGTAAGTACATCTGGCTTTTCACATGGTTCCTTGATAATTTTTTATATCGATTAATAGTCCCCTCCAACCTAAACCCTCAACCTTCAACCCACCCCTTACTTCTTACTGCCTAAACTTTTCTACTTCGGTATTCCCTTTCTTCATGCCTATGATTTACTATTCCTCCTCCTTGGAGGTAATTTCTGCTGTATCTTGTTTTTTCTTGGCTTCCACAGTTACTCCATGTTAAACACACAAAACCATACATTCACATAGCTAGGATCCTCATATGAGAGAGAACATGCAGGTTTTGTGCTTGGAGTCCTGGGTTATCTCACTCAGAAAAAAATGAAATTCCCAATCGATTCATTTTCCTGAAATTTTTCTATTTTATATATGTAGCACATCTTTATTATCTCTTCATCAGTTGATTGGTAGCTAGGATGTTTTCATTTCTTAGTTACTGTGAAAATGGCAGCAATGACCATGGATGTGGAGATATACATGTCAGAGATTACAGAGTCCTTTGGATAAGGGCTCTGGTTTGACTTAGCTCAAAAATTTGGTAGGGTTTTTTGATGTTGTTGTTGGGGGATTGTTGATGCTATTGTGGGGGTGTTTTTTGATAAATCTCCAAACTGATTTCCAATTTAGCTGTACCTACTTTACATTTAAAAGAACAATGTAAAGAATTTCCTTCTCCCTATATCTACACCAGCATTTATTGTTCATATCTTGATGATGGCCATTGTAGTGGAGTAATGAAGTAGAAACATAAGGGTTCTTTGGAAAGTCAGTTGGATGGTGTTTTGCTGGGGCCAACACATGAAAGTGGCCATAGGAGTGAAAGACTCAGGCAGACTTGTGAAGAAAGGTTTCACTGAAGCAGACAGAGGTGAAAGGAAGTTCCACTAAGGCAAGAATGTCAAAGGACAAATGATGAAGGATTCTTTGCTAACAAAATGCATGTATTAGTTTGCCTTATATTGCTTAGTTGAGCTGCGTTTGTCAGGACTCCATAGAGAGAAACATACCCCAAACTTCTGGTGGTGTATTGTACTTTCTTGATGCTTCCTTGGCCTTGGGCCGTGTACTGATGCAAGACACATGCTGCCACAAGGCACATGAAAGACATGATGTTTGAGGGTATGAATAGGACTCCATGAAATGACAGCGATAGAGTGTGGCTTGATGGTACAGCTAACTGTGCAATGCTTGTGGGTCTCATGTCTTCACTAAAGTTAGCTTCTCTGAGAGAGGCATAGCCGAGAATGTCAAGATGTATCCTTCTGGATCTCTCCTGCTGACTCAAGCCGTGGATGAGGCCTGGTTGTCCCTACTAGGTCATGTTACTGCTGTTGCTATCCTGAAACTATGGGAATGGACTGCAGGTGTATCGGTGAAGTGTTTTAGATTGTATCAAGCTGCTGCTACCTGCTAACCTGTAAACGGAAACTGCTGATTTCCAGACAATATAGACGGGAGTTGCTCCAAAGAACCTTTCTAAACAGATACACTTCAACCCATCCTTTCTTTTCCACTACCTTTGATTGGTGATGGGCTACAAGGGATGTTAAGGCATTTAAGAATCATCATTAAAACTAAAGTTTGAAAAAATTACAATTA
Source organism: Mastomys natalensis (assembly GCA_021653895.1). Classification (NCBI taxonomy): domain Eukaryota; kingdom Metazoa; phylum Chordata; class Mammalia; order Rodentia; family Muridae; genus Mastomys; species Mastomys natalensis. Next base: position 35,772 of record JAJTUV010001672.1, read on the forward strand.
CAGAGTAAGATGAATCTTAAAGTGGCTTTAACCTGGATATCCCAAGTGGTTAGGGATGTTGAATAATATTTTGAATGTTTCTTACTAGATACTTATGTTTCTTCTCTCTTTAGAACTCTTTGTTTACTTCTGTTGTAGCCCCTATTTAATCTTTTCTAATTGATTTTTAATTCTGCTTTACTTTTGAGAAGTTCATACATGTATACTTTATAATCATATGTGTTCTTCATTTCCAGCCATCTAGCTCCCACCATATACTCCTTTACAGATGCCCTTTCCATCTTCATAACATAGATGACAGAGAAGAACTCCAGATCAAAGGCATGTATGATATTCTCAATAAACTACATAGGAGAAAATTTCCCAAAAACAAAGAAAGACTGACTCAGGTAAGAAGGCCCACAGAACACCAAGTAGGCAGTACCAGAAAAGAAATTATCCATGATGTATTAAGGTCAAAATGTTAAAACCATAGGCTAAAGAAAGGGTGCTGAAAGCTTCAACAGAGAAGGGTAGAGTCACAACATGGGGAGAGACATCTCTCTAATAGATACTTAGTTGATGGAAACTTTTAAAGCAAGAAGGGCTTTCTTCTTATGACCCACAAGTCTAATTATTGCTTCCCATTTGTGCATAGGTGTGCATCCATCCATTAGAGGAGGGGTTCTCAGCCTTCCTAATGCTGTACCCCTTTATATCATTTCCTCATGTTGTGGTGACCCCCAACTATAAAAGTATTTTTATAGATACTTCATAACTAATTTTGCTAGTTATGAATCATAATGTAAGTATCTGATATGCAGAATATCTGATATGTGACCTGTGAAAGGGTGGTTCTATCCACAAAGGGGTGGAGACCCATATGTTGAGAACCACTGCACTAGAGCATGGGAAACATCCATTGATTATGCCTCCTCCAGAAACCATTTACAGCAATACTCCTTGGAAGTACCTACTTCATCTCAGGCACAGAAGGCCTTAGTATTTAATCAATGGTAGGAACAGGATTGATCAAGATAGGTTCAACATGGCTGCTCCAGATATGGTTAGTTCTCCCAACCATTCAAGATCCTGACCTGCCATGGCTGACCACTGGTTCCATACCACAGTGCTACCCTGGAACCAGTGATCTTCTCCCAGAAATCTGAGCTAACTCCACCTCCAGTTTCCTACCACATTGTTCTTCAACTCAGCTGTGTCTTCCCACACAATCATGACCCCAGCCTAACCCAAATGTGATAACAACACACAACACTCCTCTGACCTCAGACCCAGCCATTCCACAGGATTGCTGTGGGCCTAGACCAGACTTGGATGTGGTAGGACACTCTGCCCTAGACCCAGATTCCCAGCCAGGGCTTCATCCTTTGAGACACCCCAAGACAAGTCTAAGGCCATCTTAGAATTCAAGCTTATTGGAGAAAATCACACACACACACACACACACACACACACACACACACACACACACACACACACTACCACCACCAGCACCATCACCACCATCACCACTGACACTGCCACCACTTCCAGAAGCAGCAGCAGCAGCAACAGCAGCAGCAGCAGCAGTAGTCAACAGTCTAAATTAAAATATCCAGTTCCTATCTGAAAAGCACAAACACTGTGAAAAATTCAGACAGTATACCTACCTACTAAACAACCAATTCTATAGCTATGTCCCCTAAAGAAAAAAAACTCAGATGAAATCAAAGACACAGAACTCTGAGAGTCGATGAAAAAACTCAGCTTATGAATTATGTGCAAGTACAAACTCAGATTTTTTTTATTGATTATTTTATTTATTTTCATTCCATATGTTACCCTCTTTCCAGGTCTTCCCTCTGCAAACCCCTATCCCATGTCCCTCCCACTACCTCTATGACAGTGCTTCCCATCCCACCCACTCCTGTCTCACTGCCCTAGCATCCCCCCATGATGGGGCATGAAGCCTACATAGGACCAAGATCCTCCCCTCCCCTGATGCCAGAAAAGGCAATCCTCTGCTACATATGCAGCTGAAGCCATGGGTCCTTCCATAGGTACTCCTTGGTTGGTAGTTTAGTCCCTGGGAACTCTGGATGATATTGTTTTTTCTTCCTAAGGGTTGCAATTCCCTTCAGCTTTTTCAGTCCTTTCGCCTAACTCCTCCATTGGGGTCCCCATGCTCAGTCTGATGGTTGTCTGCAAGCAACTGCATTTGCATCTGCATTGGCCAGGCTCTGGCAGAGCCTCTCAGAGGACAGCTATACCAGGCTCCTGTCAGCAAGTGCTTCTTGGCATCAGAAATATGATCTAGGATTGGTATCTGCAGATGAGATAGATCCCTAGGTGAGGCAGCCTCTGGGTCGCCTTTCCTTCAGTTTCTGCTCCAATCTTTGTCCCTACATTTCCTTTAGACGGGAATCATTCTGAGTTAAAATTTTTGAGATGAGTAGATGGCCCTATCACTCAACTGGAGGCTGTCCCTCACCACTGGATATGGTTTCTACAGGTCCTCCCCCTACTTTGTTGGTTATTTCAGCTAATGCCATCCCCATTGGGTCCTGGGAACCTTTTGTTCCCCTGGCATCTGAAACATTCTAGTAGCTACCCTCAGCTCCCCATCCCTCTCTGCAACACAACTCTGTTCAATTTCCTGACCCTCTGTACTTCTCTTCTGCTCCTCCCACACCTGATCCTGGCCCCCCTTTCCTTCCCCTCCTCTTTCCCTCCCAGGTCCCTCCCTCCCTCTACCTTCCATGAGTATTTTGTTCCCCCTTCTAAGTACAACTGAAGCATCTACATTTTGGTTTTCCTTCTTGTAGAGCTTCATATGGTTGTGAGCCAACTCAGGTTCTTATACCCCACAAAAGTATAATAAAATTGAAGATAATATAAAAATTTTTGATGATAACAACCCATTAGAATAATACTAACTTCTCACTGGAAACTCTGAAAGCCAGGGGGCCTAGATAGATGTTCTACAAGCTCTATGAGACCACAGATGAAAGTTCAGACTATTATACTAAGCAGAACTATCTATCACAATTGATAGAGAAAGAAAAACATATCATGATAAAAATAAATCTAAGCAATTTCTGTCCACCAATCCAGCTTTACAGAAAGCACTAGAAGGAAAACTTTAATCTGAAGGTGTCAACCACAATCAAGGAAACATAAAAAAGAATAAACAATGCTAAATTTGTAAGTCATAGGCAGTGGGGCATATGTTGTGGGTGGTACACAACATAACAGAATAACAGGAACCAACAAACTGTGCTCATTGATAACTCTCCAATAGTAATGGTCTCAATTGCCAATGTAAAAGATAAAGACTAACAGAACGGATGTGAAAACAGGATGTGAAAAAATAGATGTGAAAATGGAGCTGAAGGCTTCTATTCATCCCCTCTCAGCATGTGGGATTCTTCATAAGGCTATTCAAAATACATCATGAAAGGAGTTTCAGAGGGATGGGGGCATGATAGTGCTATAAATACAATATTCCTGCACAAAATATATAATACCAAACATTTAAAATTTAAAAAATTGTCTTTGGACAAGATGAAGGTCAAGATGGCTCTGGTTATTTCCACAGTTGAACATGAATCTACACCTGTCCAAAAGGAAAAGGGGGTCAATAAATATGATTTTGGTTGTTACTTGTTTCCATAGTTATAGATTAGGTGGTCCTTTCCTTGACATATGAGGATGGTTTTATTTTGCTTTTAAACATCTCTACATCACTGTCTTCTATGACACCATCAAGTAGGATTATATTAATCCAAACAATCACTCTCAAGTTTTATGCTATAACAGGGGGCTATCCTGTATGAATATTCTTTCTCAGTCAACTTCCCATCCACCCATGGAGGATTTTACCTCTTCCTTAGAGATGGATGAGCCAGATGCAACAACCTTACATAGGAAGAAATAACTTGACCTGTGAAATATCACTGACCATGGATACTTTGATAAAGTCAGTGTCCTTATTCCTACTTTGAGGCAAGAGTGTGATTTCTCAAAGTGTCTACAGTAGGTGCTACCTCCTACATGCCAAGCCAAATTTACATGATACCATTGGTGTGACATGATTCTGTCCCTTCAATAGACATTACTACATCTAATGATGGATGTCAACCCATTTTCCTGATTATTAGCTGCCAATCATATGCCATTTGCAGCAACAATAGAACTACACCAAAAGCAATTTTGGCTAGAGTCACCACCCAGTTAAGTTTACAATACTTCACTGTAATTCTCCAAGATGCAAATAGATATCCTGAAGGGAGATACAGCAGGAATCACCTTGTCTGTATCGTTCAATAGTGCATTATTTGCACTGACTTTGGTAAGTAGAAACAGTTGTGATGCTTTTCACTATTTTTTCTCATAATGTCATTTCCTGAATCATCCAATCACTATAGGGATGTGCCAATTGGTGATTATGTGTCTCCTACATCTGTACTCATGAATTGGAAAAAGGGACTGTTCATTTGGGCCCATTTGGACCATCTCCAAAGCCTGCCCTCTAACTGGGCTTCACAGAAGAATTACAAAGACTTATCAGATCAAATCCAGTGCACAGTAATTTTAAAAAATAATCAGATCTATTTTTTTTTCTCTAATCCATGTCACTCTGCTTATACAGCCCTTAGTAGCTCTGTGGAACCAAAGAAAGGAAATACAGAAGGATAGAGTTGGAACCAGAACTTTCCTCAGAGGCACCCAATCTCTATTATGAAAAGAGGTCTGAGTTGTCTGGTCCAAGCTTGGAAATAGCTGAGACTTCCTATGATAGTTCACACCTCTTTTTACCAGATCTAGAATTTTTTGCAAAGCTCCATGATACCAGATCATCAAGTCAAATTATATGGTTCATTGAGATTCATAGTCTTTGAGTCTGAACAAGTGCTTGTTTGAGTTACTTTATTAGTCTGCACAATATCTTTTTAAAATTTCTTCTCAATAACTTGCTTTCATCTTTTTAAAAAAAAAGTTTTTGTCCTTACTTAGACCAAAAATAGTGTCTAAAGCCCAGCATTTTCTTTGCTTGTGTTCTTGAGTACTTAGAGCACAATGAGTACAATGAGCCAATGACTGTACACTAGAATGTCTGGCTATAAATACTTGGTCACCCAAAGACTTGTCTTGCATTGAAGACACCCATGGGTGACATTGTTTAAGTGGCATGTTTACTCTGCATGTCCTAAAAATCATCTCACACCTACAACTACTACATTTATCACTTACAACAGAAAAGGTCCTCTCTTCTTCCTTCCAATGAGGATCTCTATTCAATAGGGTCCACTGAGAAAGAAAAGCGTATGTGAGCAGTGTAACACATGGAATCTATTCTATGGTCATTCTAGATTCGCTTGTGGACAGGTGAGCTGATCCTCTTGACGTCTTTGTGATTGCTTCCTCTCACTTTTTCTTGGCAATCAGGGGAAGCAGACTTCTACAAAGAAAGATTATTGGAGTGGAGTCAAATAATAACTGATTTGAGACCAAATTCTGATATTTAAATGACTATGACATTTAGCAAGGCTCAATTTCCTTATCTATAAAATGGAAACAACAATATTCAGGGTTGATGAAGTCTTAAGAAAGAACAGACCAGAAACATAACAATGTGTCAATTATTCAAACATGCACAGAATTTCACATTGTAAGCAATTAAGGAAGAATAAACTTAATAATCAATGGCATGTTCCTGTGTAACTGTGAGCCTTGTTTTATTTCCAGTGACACATGAAAAGATGAAAGCACCAAGTCTCAATACTACTCTGCACAGATTCGACATTGTTCTCAAGCAAGCAGACTCTCCATGTATAGCTAGCAAGCCTGAGAGCTCCTGTGGAACACAGAGGTGGTACTTTACACATTCCACTGTGTATTCTGTTCATCCAAATGGAATTGAAAAGAACAAATTTTAGAAACTAAATAATTAAATGTAGGATCTTCCTGTTCCGTGATATCCTGAAAGTCCATTGAGTTCTCCCTAAGTGTGTACTGCAACATCTATCAAAGGGATTATTAGTATGAGTAGATCAGAGCATGCCTTACAGCAGCTGTTCTCAACCTGTGGGTCACAACCCATTTAGGAATGGAATATCAGATATCCTACATATAAGATATTTTACATTACAATTCATAAAATGAAATTATAGTTCTGAAGTACCAATGAAATAATTTTATGGCTGGAAGCAACCACAACATGAAGAAACTGTATTACAGAGTCACACCATTAGGAAGGTTTAGAATCAGACTTAATTACTGTCTTGGTCATTCCCTACATGCTGTGTATTCAACAAACTCTCCCCACACCTTCATCCCTCACAGCCACATTCTCTCATCTCCTACTTATTTGAATAAAGATGAGATGTCCTCACACTGGTCAACACGAGCAATGGCCTTCAGGCTAAATCAGTCCAACACCAGGTTTTGTAAATAAAATATACCCCCTCTCACACATATGTTCATACACTACAGATTGCCTGTGTTTGTGCTACAACAACAGAGGTGATACTTTACACATATGCATCATGGGTCTCAAAGCAGACAATAATACCTGGATGCTTACAAGAACAGTTCCATGATCCATTATCAAGATCCTCTTCCCTTTGTGTTGCTGTCCTTCCTCCTGGGAGCTGCTTTAAAGGGTGCAATTGCCACCTCATCATGGGATGCAAGAGTCTCAGAAATTGGCCACGGATTCAATACCCCCAGAGGGCAGAGTCATGAGAGTTTCTGATAAGGAAAATAAAGTTGGTTCAAGCCAGATCTGTGGTTTCTAGCCCTTCCTTTCTCCTACTTTGGAACTATAAAAGCAGAAACCAGGACAGGAACACACCAGAAGCCCACCCCAGGCTTCAACACTGGCAAAATGCAGGCCCTTCTGTTACTAATGGCACTTCTCTTGCCTTCTGGAGCTGGAGCTGGTGAGTTTTCTCTTCATTTCCCTAACCTTTGAGTTTTCAGCAACCTTCCTGAATCTGTTAGCTTAAGTAAGAGAGACCCTAACATGAGGCAGGATCCTAAGCTGACATTGTCTAGGGAAAATCCCTAGGTCAAGGAAGAATTAAAAGCTAATTCTCCTTCACATCATTTCATCAAAATGCTCTGTTCTGATAGGCAGCTTTTCTCTGGCCTTCCCTTAGAGTTGAGGAAGAAAAGAGGAGGTTGTGGAGAAATGTCTGATGAAGTGGGAAGTGGAAACCCAGAAACATGAATGGACATTGTGTTCTGAATGAAGGATGATGGTGGACAGGGAGCATCAGTGAGAAAAATAGACCAAAGGACATGTGGATGGGCCTGAGCCCCATGAGAAGTAGGGTAGGCTTGAAGCAGTCTCTCAGCTTTACCTCTTTTTCCTGTACCAGTGCTGTGTTGGGGTGTCTTAAATCTCTGTGACTATGAACTTGGGATTCTTTGTTCCAGAGGAGATTATTGGTGGTGTTGAGTCTAGACCACATTCCCGCCCTTACATGGCCCATCTGGAGATCACACTTGAAAGAGGTTACAGAGCCAGCTGTGGTGGATTTCTCATAACCCGCCAATTTGTGATGACTGCTGCACACTGTAAAGGAAGGTAAGTGGCTTCTCTTCCTGTGAGGAAAGGCAGGAGCCAGAGTTACAGAGCATCAGAGGCCTGAGGAAGGCTCTGATCCCTGCTCATCTCCAGATGGGCTCTTCTTACTCTGAGAGGAAAAAGGAAGCACAAGGTCACTCATTTTAATTGTCATCTCTATTTTCAGAGGTCTAAACTTTAAATAGGGCTCTAATTGGTACAAAAACAACAGCTCTTGTCTTGTGCTGGTGTCAGCAGAGCTCAGACATAGGCTGGGGTGAAACTCAACATAGAATTCCTGTCTATCCTGTTCAAAAATATGGGTTCAATACAAGTACTGGGAGTGGGCTATAGGAAGAGTTGTCTGTGCTGTTTTCCCACGAGCCCTGTCCTTTTGAGAAGGCTTTGGTTCTGGCAGCTTCATCTCAAGTCTCTATAGAAGCTCTACCTTGGGTTCAAGAAAAAAGACCCTGTGTCCTTGTCCTTGGAAGAATTCATCCCCCTAACACCAGCCCTTTTCAGTGCTTCTTTTTCTGTCAACAGAGAAATCACTGTCACCCTTGGAGCTCATGATGTGAGCAAGACTGAATCCACACAGCAGAAGATAAAAGTTGAAAAACAAATCGTTCACCCAAAATACAACTTCTATTCTAATCTCCATGACATCATGTTATTGAAGGTGCCATAATTTTTCTTTCCCTGCTTAAGTCTCCCATCAATAACATTCCCCCTGTCTCAGGCCTTTGAATTCTCTCTTGTTCAAATCATTTCCTCAGAACCCACTCCTGAATTGCCAGTGGGAAAGGTCTCATATCCAAACATCCTTCTCTGGTTTGATATCTCTCTCTACTTGCTTCAATAGCTTCAAAAGAAAGTCAAGGTGACTCCCGCTGTGGATGTAATTCCCTTGCCTAGTCCTGCTGACTTTATCAATCCTGGGAAGATGTGCCGGGCTGCTGGCTGGGGGCGAACTGGAGTGACAGAACCTACCTCAGATACCCTGAGGGAGGTGAAACTGAGAATCATGGATAAAGAGGCCTGTAAAAACTATCCGCATTACGACTATAACCTCCAGGTCTGTGTGGGCAGTCCTAGAAAGAAAAGATCGGCATACAGGGTGAGTACACACCTGCTCTTCCTCCCCACATCAGGCAACAGTGTCAATGGAGGGAGCAGACCAAGCATCTCTCCATGGCAGTGACTAAGGCCTGTGTTCTTAGGCTGCTAGCCCTTAGGCTCTGGGAACTGAAATTATCCCTCTTGTTCTCATCTGCCTATGCCAGAGCCCTTCCTGAACTTTCCCATCAAGCTCCAGAACAGAAATGAAGGGAGCCAAGTGAGATAATTTAAACACTGGGACAAAGCCAGAGGAAAAACATTCAGTCATTAAATTCCTAACTTAACACCCAAAGGGAGCCTGGAACCCTTACTTCCCCATAGAGTTACCAATAATGAGGGGTCTGTAGTTGAAGGAAGATGATCTATGCTCATAGTCTGATTTTTCTAACATACAGGGAGACTCTGGAGGACCACTCCTGTGTGCTGGGGTGGCCCATGGTATTGTATCTTATGGACGTGGAGATGCAAAGCCTCCTGCAGTCTTCACTCGAATCTCCCCATATGTGCCCTGGATTAATAGAGTCATAAAAGGCAAGTAGTTGAAAAGTCTGATCTGCCGGGGTCAGTCTCCAAGCCAGAGCTATTGTGATAGCCCTTGGGTTCAATAAAGCATTTCCAACTCTGCCCGCAACTGTCCCAGAAGATCTCAAGATAAAGTCTGTGATAATGATAGTTTCTTAGCCCTTGTCTTTCCACACTTCATAGCAGATTCCAGGTCTAGATCAGACATGGCTGTTGATCCTTGTGTCCTCATCACCTACCCTGACATCATCCATTCTCTCAATATGGAACCTGCAGTAGAGGAGAGCGTGCCCTCAGAAGTCCATGGCCATGACTGTGTCTGCAGCAGTCACCAGCAGGAAGCATCAGCACTTTCTGGAGCCAAACAAACAACAAACAACCTAGGGAAGAGGCCCTCCAGTACTTAGCATGGTGACTCTAGAACTGATTCTGAGCCACTCATATCAATGCCACTTCCTCAAAGATCCAGCCTTCAGAAGAATGCCTGAGTTAGGTGAACTTCTAAGTGGCCTGCTCTCCCTTAAAAGCCAAATCTCCCCTGTCCTCAGTCAAGGGAAACAAGGTTTTAACTACAGGTTCTGTGGAATCTGAAGGGGATGACCACACATGAGGTCTACTAGGCCTAAGGAGGAGTAATATGAAGGGTGTGGCCCTCTGACTACTGTACATGAAAATGACTGCCAGCACCAGCCTCAGACTAGGAACCAGCACTTCCACCCTCTCCTGGCTGCTCACTCTCCTCTGGTTTCAGGTTCGTCACAGTAGAGGAGAGATGCAGAGACAGTTTTCAAAGTGCAAGGCTGACTATAAACTCTATTCTACTCAGAAGGGGGAGCACTAACAAATCTAAAAGGATCTTTTAAAATTAAAGAATCTGAGTTAGATTACAGATACACAGGTGACTATTTTGTTTAGTTTGGCTTTCTAACTGTTGTTTATACCTGTGTAACTAAATGAGTCTTTTCTCATCTTGACTTAGATTGTTATGGTTGGCATACTCCCTGTAGTTTAGACTGACTTCCAACTCATGATCCTTCTGCTCAGTCTCCTAGTGCTGGGACCCCAAGCAAGCTTCACTACCCTTGGCTTACACAAAGGCTCAACGTGAAACACAAAGCAAGACAGGAGCTGTGTCTTTTCTTAGGAGATGCAAATACTCACTAACCTGCAGCTGAGAGCACACTGCCTCTTTACCCATACTCTAAGAAGGACATGTACTTGGGAAGTCTCTTCCTCCATGAACCTGGCAATGTGGTGAGGAGAGAGTGATTGCCCTACCCGAGCTGGCCACAGTAATAGGGGACAGGGGGAGACTCCTGAGAGCTCAAACTGAGGGCACAGGCTGAATGGCTTCCAGAAAGGTCACCTCTACAGAGCAAACCCCATCACATGGGTCTCTGTTGTCAAAGGAACAGTTGGTGACACAGAGGCTCCAAAATTAATATAAGAACCTCATCACCACCACAGCATCTGTTCTTAGGCATGGTGGAAGGGGCAAAAGCAGCAGGTCCAGTGGACACTGTGAAACAGAGAACAGCAATGGTCTCTTGAAGTCAGTAAGGCAAACATGCAGACAGAAGGATTTCCCATGGTCAGAGCAGTAGCAGAACTGGGTAGCCTAGCTTCAATAAGGAATCTAGAGACCTAGCAGCAGACGCCTACTGAGGGTGTCCAAAGAGAAATCAGCTCAGCCAACAGTAACTGAAAAAGCATCCAAGAAGTCTGCAGGTGCTCACCCAAGCTTTGCAAAATGGAAACATAACCCAGAAGGCAGCAAAAGCAGTAAAACTTTAAAAAAAAATTGCATTGAGAGAAATTGCAGGTTTAAGTGCTAAACAATGACTAATGATATTCATCATCAAAACAAAAATCCTCCAATGAGCAGTGTCCTGTGGATGGTGAAATGGTAGAAGAGTCATGGTCATTACTGTCCTGCAGCAGGTGTTACACCTGACCACTCTGTTCTCTGCCATCCAAGTAATGTGTTTATCAATTGTTTTCAATGAAAACTTTTAGTACTCTAGAAACATTTTAGGAAGGAAGGAATGAACTTGTGTCATTTTAATCATAAACACTTTTGATTTGTTTCATTTTGATTTATTTTATATAAGAACTTGCTTGGAGACCTGGAACAAGTATCATACTCTTACCTCAGCTTCCCAGGTACTAAGGATTGCAGTATGCACCACTAAAGTGGAAAGCTAAGGGTTCTTTGGAAAGTCAGTTTGTTTAGATGGTGATTTTCCTTGGCCAAACCATGAAGGAACAGTCTGCTGAAGCAGACACAGGTGAAGCTAAGGGAGACAGTGAGGACATTTCTGAAAGAAAGGTAAAGATGTTCTGCATCTTAAGGATATGTGATGGAGGATTCTTCACTAATACAGGCATGTATTGTTGCCTTATATTATGTAGTTGAGCTCCATTTGTCAGGACTCCACAGAGAGAAACACCAACACACAAAAATTCTGGTGGTGTGCTGTGGTTCATGTTGCTTCCACAGACTAGGTTTATTGACAGATGATGTAGCTGAAACAGATTGACGTCAAGTTTGCTAAGTCAGATCAGTGTTAAGGCAAAAACATGGTGAGGCAAGACCCATGGAGGACATTGATGTTAGGAGTGAGTATAAAGAGGACCCACAGAGTGAAGGAGTGGAGGCTTGGCTTGGCAATCTTGGCTTGCCCATAGAGCTAGCTGTGCAACACTTGTTGGTCTCTGGTTCTTCCACTTCACTGAGAAAGACACAGCCAAGAACTGTTACTGGAGTTCCTGTTGGCCCTGGTCTCTTCTGCTGACCAATGCCAATTTGCCTGAGGCCTGGCTGTTCCTGTTAGGTCATGAAACCACTGCTGCTATCCTGACTCTTCCTAAATGGACTGCTGAATATTCATGAACTGTTTGGGAGTGTTGGCTGCTACTGCTGTCTGTGAGTTGAACTGCTGATTTCCTGATAACACAGGTGGGATCTGCTCCAAAGAACTATTTCTAAACAGGTCTTCTTCCCTGAATCCTTTCTTTTCCACTACTCTAGTGGATGGTGGGCTACAAGGCAGGTAAAATGTTTAAGAACCATCATTAAAAGTAGGCCTTTAAAAAAGTTAGTTACATACCACTATACCCAGCATTTCATCCTATAATGCAAAGCTACTAAATGTTAGCTTGGAGTCATCTTGTGCACAGAATATAGCTTGAACATTTAATTCCTTCTAGCATCACACTACTAATTATCTCCTAAGAAAGAAATACTAAACTGGACACAATGGTCCACATATAACCCTGGCTCTTGGGAGCACAGGCAGGAAAAACAGGATTAAGACATAGATTCAACTACATATGGAGTTTAAGGCTAACCTGGACTACATGAAAGCATGTCTCAAATGAAAAATGAGAGAGGAGGGAGCAGAGCAGAAGGGATGAAAAGATGGAAAGAGGAAGGGAAAGGAGAGGAAGAGAGGAAATTAACCCCACCAGATGGCAGCTGCCCCGCCAGAGCTGCATACACTGTATAACACATTCTGTTGTGATAGTCCTGTTTTCCCAACAGCCTTACAATGCTGTAGATGATTGAAATTTTGATCATATACTGTATAAATATTATGTGTGAACTGATAAAACGTTTTGAACAGTTGTTGTAGTTCAAGTCTTTGAAAACTGCATCCCCACCTAGTAGTACTGCCTTTGGAAGGCTGTAGAACCCTAAAGGGCCAGAATCATGGAAGAAAGTTGATTGTGGTAGGCTAGTTTTCAAGTTTTATGTCAGAGTTGCACTTCTGTCTGCTGATGCAATGAGACTCACCCTTCCCATTCCTGCTGCAATGTCTTTCTATCATGAACTGTGTCTCAAACTGTAGCAACAAGAAGGGTACATGACATGACTTCACTGAGACAATGAAACAACAGGTTTCATCAGTCACTGCCTTAAGTAAAGGCAGGATCCCCCCCCCACCCATTGCTTTTTAACTAATCACACTATCAGCTTTGTGATCTTCAAACCAAATTGAACTATGCCACACACAACATAGAATCAGACAAGGCAGGCAACAGAGAAAGCAAATTCTGGGAAACTGTAGCAGACAAAGAGAATGCAGGAATATGGGGTCTGTGATTACTAGGTTGATGCCCTGCTGAAGATGAACCTGATCTCTTCCTCACCTTCAGCCAAGCCAAGAAACACATCCCAATGCTGGTGGACCTGAACCATGGTGTTGTGGAGCTGGCACTCTAGTTCTATATGACCTACCCCTCCATTTCAACTACACAAGAGAAAAACCTTGCCTTGGGCTCTGGGGCTTGGTCTCACTGATGCAGAGCCACCAGAGAAGACTTCTCCAGCTCCAGATCCTCCTCTTCCCTGCTAGTGATGCAGTGCCAAAGGACAGCTCTCAGAGTTAGTAAGTGAAAGCACAGGACTTGCAGTTAAATTGCACCTATGAACTAAACCTCCTGTAGGTCTCCAAGAGGAATGCCACTGCACTGTGTGGTCTTCTCCTCATTAACTCCTTCTTCCAGTCCAGGAAAGCAGGAGCAGATACTTAAAATGTGTTTAACAGTTAAAAGCTGTATGATCCCAGACTTCCTATGAGGTCTCTACCCTTTAGTTCCTTCAATGCTTCCTCTATCTCTTCCATATATATACCTGACCTCAGTCTAATGGTTGTCTCTAAGTATCTGCATTTGTCTCAGCCAGGTGCTGGTGGAACCTCTAAGAGGACAGCCTTGCTAGGCTCCTGTCTGGAAGTACAACATAGTATCAGTAATAGTGTTGGATTTGGTGTCCTCTCATGGGATGGATCCCAAGTTGGGCAGGTCACTGGTCAACCATTCCTTCAGTCTCGCTCCATTTTTTGTTCTTGCATTTCTTTTAGATGTAACAATTCTGATTCAAAAAGGGTGAAAGCGGTTGATATCCCCATTCCTCTACTGGGGACCTTGTCTATCTCCATCCCCTACTGTTGGACACTGCAGATATGGTCACCACTTTGAGTCCTGGGCATCTTTCACATCTCAGCTCTCTGAAACTTTCTGGAGGTTCCCCCAATGCCCACTACACCCCACCCCCAGCAGTTGCATATTTTCATTTATTATCCTGGATATCTGGGGCTAATCTCCAAAATACATAAAGAACCCAAGAAGTTAGACCCCCACAAAAGACAATAAAAAAATTTAAAATGGGGTACACACCTAAACAAAGAATTCTCAACAGAGGAATGTTGAATGGCCAAAAAGCCCTGAAGAAATGTCTAACATCCTAAGTCATCAGGGAAATACAAATCAAAATGGCCATGAGATTCTACCTTACACCAATCAGACTGGCCAAGGTAAAACCTCAAGGGACAGCACAAGCTGATGAGGATGTGGAGCAAAGGGAACACTTTTCCACTGCTGGTGGCAGTGCAAACTGGTACTACCATTCTGGAAATTAATCTGGGTCTTCCACAGAAAACTGGAAATAGTTCTACCTGAAGACCCAGCTATACAACTCCTGGACATATACCCAAAAGATGCTCCACCATACCACAAAAATATGTGCTCCACTGTGTTCATAGCAGCCTTATTTGTAATAGCCAGAAACTGGAATCAACCTAGCTGGTCTGTTTCTGTGAAGACATCATATCCTGAACCATCCTTGAGCAGCTGGTATGAACCCTCCCCAACAACCCTAAACCCCAGAGCTGCAACTGGGAGCCTGGGCTCTCAGAACCCATCACCCCCCCATACCCTGCCCTCTCTGGAATACCACTTTCCCTCTGCCCCTCACTTGGCCCTTTTGGCTGGGGCAGACACCTACCTGGTCTGCTCCTGTGAAGTTACCTTATCCTGAGCCATCCTAGAGGAACCACTGCACTCAGAGCACTGGAGGTGCCATTGTACTCAGAGCTGCAGAGGGAACCACTGCACTTGGAGCAAGGGAGGAACCACTGGACTCAGAGCAGTAGGATTTCAGGATCCCAGAGGCAGCCTGAAGTCCCAGGAGCTCTTCGACCCAAGATATTAGGATCACAGAGACAGCTAGACTCTGAAGAGTTCTGACACAAGGAAGATAACTGAAAAACAGGCTGCAGTCAAAGACAGTGACACAGGCGGAACTAAAGGATACAATAGGAAAGGAAGACATCAAAATATCACTATTTGCAGATGATATGATAGTATACTTAAGTGACCCAAAACGTCCACCAGAGAACTCCTAAACCTGATAAACAACTTCAGCAAAGTGGCGGTTATAAAATCAACTCAACAAATCAGTAGCCTTTCTCCTTCCTCTATGTGAAAGATAAACAGGCTGAAAAAGAAATTAGGGAAATGACACCCTTAACAATAGTCACAAAAATATAAAATACCTTGGTGTGAATCTAATCAAGCAAGTGAAAGATCTGTATGACAAGAACATTCAAGTCTCTGAAGAAAGAAATTGAAGAAGATCTCAGGAAATGAAAGATCTCCCATGCTCATGGATTGGCAGGTTAATATAGTAAAAATAGCCATCTTGCTGAGAGCAATCTACAGATTCAATGCAATCCCCATTAAAACCCCAACTCAATTCTTCACAGAGTTAGAAAGAGAAACTCTCAAATTCATTTGGAATAACAAAAAACCAGGTTAGCAAAAACTATTCTCAACAATTAAAGAACTTCTGGAGGAGTAATCATCCCTGACCTCAAGCTGTACTACAGAACAATATGATAAAACTGCATGGTATTGGCACAGAGACAGGCAGGAAGATCAATGGAATAGAATTGAAGACCCAGAAATGAACTCACACACCTATGGTCTCTTGATCTTTGACAAAGGAGCTAAAACTGTCCAGTGGAAAAAGGACAGCACTTTCAACAAATGGTGCTGGTTCAACTGGAGGATAACATGTAGATTTGTAGACAACAAATCAACCCATTCTTATTTCCTTTTACAAAGCTCAAGTCCAAGTGGATAAAGGATGCACATATGAAACTAGAAACACTGAAACTAGTAGAAGATGGGAAAGAGTCTTGAATACTTAGGCACAGGGGGAAAGTTCCTGAACAGAACACCAATGGTTTATGTTCTAAGATCAAAGAATTGACAAATGGGACCTCATAAAATGGCAAAATTTCTGTAAGACAAAAGGACACCATCAATAGGACAAAATGGCAAATGACAGACTGGGAAAAGATCTTTAATAATCCTAAATCTGATAGAGGGATAATCTCCAATATATATAAAGAACTAAAAAAATTAGACTCCAGACAACCAAATAACCCTATCAAAAAATGGTGTACAGAGCTAATCAATGAATTCTCAACTGAGGAAACTCGAATGGCTGAGAAGTACCTAAAGAACTGTTCAGCATCCTTAGTCATCAGGGAAATGCAAATCAAAGCAACCCTGAGATTCCACCTCACACCAGTCAGAAAGGCTAAGATCAAAAACTCAGGTGACAGCAGATTCTGGCAATAATGTGGAGAAAGAGGAACACTCCTCCATTGTTGGTGGGATTGCAAACTGGTACAACCACTCTGGAAATCAGTCTGATGGTTCCTCAGAAAATTGGACATAGCATTACCTGAGGTCCCAGCTATACCACTCCTGGGCATATACCCAGAAGATGCTCCAACATATAACAAGGATATATGCTCTACTATGTTCATAGCAGGCTTATTTATTATAGCCAGAAGCTGGAAAGAACCCAGATGTCCTTCAACAGAGGAATGGATACAGAAAATGTGGTGCATTTACACAATGGAGTATTACTCAGCTATTAAAAAGAATGAATTTGAGAAATTCTTAGGTAAATGGATTGAACTAGAAACTTTCATCCTGAGATAACCCAATCACAAAAGAACACACATGGTATGCACTCACTGATAAGTGGATATTAGCTCAAAAGCTCACAATACCCAAGATACAATTCACAGACCACATGAAGCTCATGAAGAAGGAAGACCAAAGTGTGATCCCTTCAGTCCTTCTTAGAAGGAGTAAGAAAATACTCAAGGGAGCAAAATGGAGACAAAGTGTGGGATGGTAACTGAAGGAGGGGCCATCGGAGACTGTCTCACCTGGGTATGCATCCCATGTGCAGTCACCAAAGGTAGAGCTGATGTGGATGCCAGGAAGTGCATGCTGACAGGAGCTTGATATAGCTGTCACCTAGAGGTTTTCCAAAGCTTGACATATACAAAGGCAGATGCTTACAGCTGACCATTGAACTGATCATGGGCTTCTGAATTGGGGAGTTAGAGAAAAGATTCAAGGAGTGAAAGAGTTTGTGGCCCTATGGAGAGAGCAACAATACCAACCAACCATAGCTCCCAGGGTCTAAACCACCAGCCTGGGAGCACATAGGGAGGGATCCATGGCTCCAGCCATATATGTAGGGAGGATGGCCTTGTAGGGTATAGGTGGGAGAGGAAGTCATTGGTCCCATGAAGGCTGAATGCCCCAGTGTGGGGGAATTCGAGGGTGGGGAGTTGGAAGTGGGTAAGTGGGTGGGGGCACATCCTCATAGAAGCAGGAGGAGGAGGATGGGATAGGGGGTTCCAGAGTGTGGGTAGAAATAGGGTAACGGAATCACATCTAAAGTGTAAATGAAATATAAATTTAAAAATGTAAAACAAAAAGAAAAAAAAAAAAAAAGAAACTGGAATCAACCCAGATGTCCCCTAGCCAAAGAATGGATACAGAAAATGTGGTTCATTTACACAATGGAGTACTACTCAGTTATTAAAATCAAGGCTTCATGAAAGTTGCAGGCAAATGGATGGAACTAGAAAAATATCATCCTGAGTGAGGTAACCCAGGCCCCAAAGAATACGCAGGTATGTACTCACTGATAATATATATTAGCCAAAAAGTATAGGATACCCATAATATCTGCCTCCATACACACATACACTGACCACAAGAAGTTAAACAAGAAGAAAGGCTCAAGTGAGGATGTATCAGTCCCACTTAGAAGGGAAACAAAATAATCATGGGAGACAGAGGAAGGGAAGGATCTGAGTGGGAGAGGTGAAGGTGAGGGAAATGCGGCAGGATCAGATATGGCAGAACAGGTGAGAACATTTTATATAGCAAACAGCATGTTGGATTTGAAAGTACTTCTGGCCTTTCTCCAGTAGATGTCAGTAGCAACACCCTCTACACACAAACATAATCTCTCCAGCTATTGATCAATGTCCCTGAGGACAAAGGTGCAGAATCACCTTCAGCTGAGATTTACACAGGAGGTACAAGTAGGACAGCTAGGGTCAAACAAGCTTGCCGGAGTTCATCTGGAAAAGAGCTCTCCCATTTGTAAAGCTCTAAGGGAATGCAGAGGGGATTGCCTCTCAGTCACTGCCACAGAACAGATGGCCAGGAGCAACAAGAAGAGAAATTATCACAAAGCCACGTGATCAACATCCATCCATAAACAAACTGCTCTGTGCAGACCACCAGGAAGCCCGGGTCTATGACTGATCAGTACAGAATTCACCCACAAGAGGAATGGTTGGCAGAAAGTACACAACAGGATAAGGACATCATCTGCCCATAAAAGGAGTGACTAGAGGAGAGCTTGTGGTAGCTGGGGACACCAACCAGAGACTGAGGCTGGCAACACCCATGGCTTCTGAGGGAGTGATGAATCCCTGTAATCAAGCAAGCTATTCCCAGGAATTCCCTAAGATGTGAAAGGGACACGTGTGAAGACTGGTGTATACAGATTTGCATCTCAACATTCTGAATTTTAAAGCATACTGGGTTCCATCCATGGAACAGAGTTTAAGTGGCACATTTATAAGACTGAATGTTCTCATAATTCAGAATTTGTTCTCAAACCACATCTAATAATACATGAAAATTCAGTACAGTGCTTTTTAAAAGGCAATATGAAAATTTTTCTATAGTGGAATCTAATTGTAGATATATATGGTATTTAATCATCCTGAAAAATTGGAAGTAGTTATATCAAAATAGAGTTGGAAATTGTCTCTAGATGACAGGACTAATAGCTGTTGTGTTTGTCCATACACCGTGTGTCCTGAGCATAGAGACCCTGTACCAGGTAAGTGCATACACCCATCTTAGTCCCCACCGATCAAGCACTGCTCCACGGGCAGTAAGCATCCTGTGCTTACGGCTCACATAGCTGAGCCATTGGAAAGCTAGAGAAGCTGAACCTTCACGAGTTCCCCTGGGCCAAGGAACAGAAATGAATATTTTTCCTTTTTTTTTTAATTAATCTTTACATCCCAACCTCAGTTTTCTCTCTTTCTCTCTTCCCAAAGCCTCCCCCCATCTCTCTCCCCCCTTAACCACTTCTCCTCCATTTCTCTACAGAAAAGAGCAGTCTCCATGGTATCAAGCAAACACGGCATATTAAGTTACAGTAAGTCTAGGAACCTCTTCTCCTATTAAGGCTAAATGAGGAAATCCAACAAGAGGAGAGGGTCACAAGGTAGGCAACAGAGACAGCCCCTGCACCCACTTAGGCATCCCACAAGAAGACTAAGTTTCACAACTGTACCATATGTACAAAAGGCCTAGGTCAGATCCATGTAGGCTCCCTGGTTATGGATTTAGCCTCTGTAGCCTAGGCTAGTAGATTCTGTGTGTATTCTTGTGTCCTTGACTTCTCTGGCTTTAAAATCCTTCCCTCTACCCTCCTCTGCGGATTTCCAAGATCTACCTAATGCTTGGCCTTGGGTTTCTGCATCTGTTTCTGTCAGTTGCTGGATGAATTCTCTCTGGTGACTATTGAGTTAGGTACTAACCTATGAGTAAAGCAGAATATCATTAGGACTAGATTCACTGACTTTCTTTTCTTTCTTTTCTTTTCTTTTCTTTTCTTTTCTTTTCTTTCTTTTCTTTTCTTTTGCCAGTCCATGTTTGGTTCTATTATGGTTCTCTGGGCTATCTAGCCTCTGGATCCTGGTTCTCCAGGTACTGTCAAGGGTGGGCTCCCTCTTATGGCATAGGTCCCAAGCTGGACAAGTCATTTGTTGGCTACTAGCACAATTTCATTGCCCCCTTTACACCAGCACATCTTTTAGACAGGACAAACTGTAGGTCTTAGGTTTGGGGGATGGGTTGGTGTTCCAATGCCTCCTCTGGGAGTCTTGCCTGCTACATGAGATGGCTGACTCAGGCTCTGTATCCCCCCACTGCCAGGAGTCTTAGTAGGGTCACCCTCACAGATTCCTGGTAATTTCCGTCTCATAGGTCTCTAGTCTTTTCTTATCAACTGCTGCTATACATGGAAGTTCATTGCTCCTTAGCAAAGACGGTGGTGTGCATGGATGTTCATAAATCTTTATGGACACGGTAACTGCCTGAAGTGAGAAAATGGTTGGGCTGACCAATATAGTGCACACCATAGCCCTGATTCAGCCCATCCCATGCCACCCATATCTATTTGCATAGCTTTGGCTGGGAACAAGATGCCATTTCTTCTTTCCTAAGTGGGGAGTGCAGGTCCAAATCCTCAAAGGTACAGCATGAAGAGATTAAAGTGTTGGGGTCAGAACACAGAGTGGTCAGCAGCTAGCTGGCTGCTGCTCATGGCTTTGTCCCATCCAGGCCTCACCTCTACCTGGAAAGGGATAAAAGCCTAGGCCTCAGTCCCAGCTAGGACTCCTCTCAGTCTTGTGTGCTGAGGGAGATCGGTCATCCTCTCAGCTGAACTTTGATGAAGCTTCATGCCAATTTCTGTATTGAAAAGGGTACGACAGCAAGTGGCACTTATTTTCCACACTAGACAGCAAGGAACAGGACAATTAGTGGGAATACTGTAGTTTAATAGGCAGGCTGAAAACTGACAAGGAGGTAGATGATGGGAAGTGGAGGGAGATGTAATCCTCTATGTAGAAATGTTATCTAGAACCAACAACATCTGAACAAAAGACCAACATTCTGGATTCCCAAGTAATGACAGTTCATTGAGTAAAAAAGGAAAAAAGAATGAAATACATAGATGCAGAGCAAGGTGTAAACTTGTTAGCAGCTACTGAAAGAGAGAGAATAAAACATTTTCGAATAATTCAAATTGGTAACTTAAATTTGTCAAGTCCCAACTCTGTTTTTGTTATTTTTATTTTTGTATGTATGTGTATGTATGTGTGAGTTTACATGTGAGACTGTACATGGATGTACATGTGTGCATGCATGTGTATGGTGCTTCTGCAGGGTAGAAGCCAGATGTCAACCTCAGTTTCATTCCTAAGGGGTCACTTTCCTTGAGTTTTTTGAGGAAGAGTTTCTCACTGGTCTGGGGCTTGCCAGATGGACTAGACTTGGCTGATGAGTGAGCCCCAGGCTTCTCTCTCTCTCGTTCTCTCTCTCTCTCCTCTCTCTCTCTCTCTCTCTCTCTTCTCTCTCTCTCTTTGTTCTCTTTCTGGTGTGTGTGTGTGTGTGTGTGCTGAAAACAAGCAGTCCTACTACATGGTGCCTTTGTGTTTACTTGATTGGTTCCATGACTTCTGAAGACCAAAGTCACATCCTCAGGCTTGAACAGAAAGCATGTTGCCATCCTCCCCAACACAACCCACCATGACTCCAGCTGGATTTTTAAGCCTGAGCTAAACAGAACTGTACTGGAGTCCTGTACAAATATATGTACAAATAATGTCCAAATATGGAGGCCTCCATTCCCTGGTGCTCTTCCCAAGCCACAAAGACCTGCTTCCTGTCTCCTGTAACCCTTCAGATAAGGGGACAATGACATTTCAGTTTAGCTCAACACCTTATTTCACATACATATTGAAGTACTAATGTTTAGATTTTATTATGTTGGCCTGGAGAGATGGCTCAGTGGTTAAAGACACTTGTTGCTCTTGCAGAGGACAGGAGTTTGATTTCAAGCACCAACCTAATGTCCAGTAACCATTTATAACCCCAAATCCAGGTGATTCTGTGCCCCCTTTTGACCTCCATGCACATACATGGTAAACAACATACATACAGGCAAGACACTCATACCCATACAACAATACAATATTTTAATTGTTTTAATTTTAATACTTTACAAACTGCTATCAGTTGATCTGAAAGAAATTCACTGAGGTTGGCTGGGGCAGACACCTAGCAGGTCTACTCCGTGAAGACACCATATCCTGAACCTTCCTAGAGCAGCGGGTAAGAACCCCCCCACAACCCTAAGCCCCAGAGCTGCAACCCACCCAAACCCCACCCCTCTGAAATACCACTCCCCTTCCACCCCTTGCTTGGTCCTTTTGGCTGGGACAGACACCTAGCAGGTCTGCTCCCATGAAGACACCACATCCTGAACCATGTTACAGCAGTGGTGGAACCACTGCAATCAGAGTAGCAGAGGAACCACTAGCACTCAGCAGCAGAAGGAGGAACCACTGCAAAACCTCAGAGCCAGAGGAGGAACCACTGCCTCAGAGCAGAAGAGGAACCACTGCACTCAGGAGCAGAGGAGGAACCACTGCACTCGGAGCAGAGGATGTCCAAGGATCGAGAGGAAGCCTAGAGTCCCCAGGAGCTCTTCCACCCCAGGAGCTCATGCTCAAGAGGATCACAGAGGACCATCTGGACTACTGAGGATGTATCTGACCACACAAGTCCAAGATAACTTAAAGATAACTTAACACAGTCTCCAGTCAGAGATAGAGAGTGCACGTAGCACTAGAATTAACCAGATGGCTAAAGGCAAGCACAAAAATATAAGGAACAGAAACCAAAATTACCTGCATCATCAGAACCCAGTTCTCCTACCATAGCAAGTTCTGGATACCCCATCACACCAGAAAAGCAGGATTCAGATTTAAAATCACTTCTCATGAGGATGATAGAGGACTTTAAGAAGGACATAAGAAATCCCTTAAAGAAACACAGGAGAACACAGGTAAACAGTTAGAAATCCTTGATAGAAACCCTTAAAGAGGAAATACAAAAATTCCTTAAAGAATTGCAAGAAAACACAACCAAACAGGTAAAAGAATTAAACAAAACCAAAAAGGATCTAAAAATGGAAGTAGAAACAATAAAGAAATCTCAAACAGAGACTATCCTGGAGATAAAAAACCTAGGAATGAAATCAGGAGTCACAGATGCAAGCATCACCAACGAATACAAGAGATAGAAGAGAGAATTCCATGTACAGAAGATACCATGGAAAACATTAACACAACTGTCAAAGATAAAATGCAAAAAACTCCTAACCCAAAACATCCAGGAAATCCAGGACACAATGAGAAGACCAAACCTAAGGATAATAAATATAGATGAGGTGAAGATTCCCAACTTAAAGAGCCAGTAAATATCTTCAACAAAATTATAGAGGAAAACTTTCCTAACCTAAAGAAAGAGTTGCCAAAGAACATACAGGAAGCCTATAGAACTTCAAATAGATTAGACCAGAAAAGAAATTTCTCCATCACATAATAATCAAAACATCAAATGCACAAAACAAAGAAAAAATACTAAAAGCAGGAAAAGGGTCTAGTAACATATAAAGGCAGACCTATAAAAATTATACCAGATTTCTCACCAGAGACTATGAAAAGCCAGAAGATCCTGGATTGATATCATACAGATCCTAAGAGAACACAAATGCCAGCCCAGACTACTGTACCCAGCAAAACTCTCAATAACTATAGATGGAAAACCCAAGATATTCTATGACAAAACCAAATTTGCACAATATCTTCCCACAGATCCAACCTTACAAAGGATAATAGATGGAAAACTCCAACCCAAGGAGAGAAACTACAACCTAGAAAAAACAAGAAAGTAATCTTCCAACAAACCCAAAAGAAGATAGCTACACAAACATAATTAAACCTCTAATAACTAAAATAACAGGAAGAAACAATCACTTTTCCTTAATATCTCTTAACAGCAATGGACTCAAATCCCCAATAAAAAGACATAGACTAACAGATTGCATATGTAAATAGAACCCAGAATTTTCCTGCATACAGGAAATGCACCTCAGTGGTAAGACAGACACTAGCTCAGAATAAAAGAATGGAAAACAATTTTCCAAGCAAATGGTCCCAAAAACAAGTGAAGTAGCCATTCTAACTTCTAATAAAATCGACTTTCAACCAAAAGTTATCAAAAAACATAAAGAAGGACACTTCATACTCATCAAAGGAAAAATCTACCAAGATGAGCTCTCAATTCTGAACATCTATGGTCAAGTGCAAGGGCACCCACATTCATAAAAGAAACTTTACTAAAGCTCAAAGCACAATTGCACCTCACACAATAATAGTGGGGGATTTCAACACCCCACTCTCAGCAATGAACAGATCATGTGTTTGGAGCCAACTCCTAGCAGAAAGAGGCTATCATCTTCGCAGCCATCTCAGGCCATATACCCTGACAAGAGACTTGTTTTCAACAGCCTATAACAGCTGAGCACACTCTGATAAACATCTTGTTTTTCTCACATATCTTGTTTTGTTGTATAATGCCCCTAGCTGCAAGGTGCACATGGTAAAGTGTCTTCAGCTGCATTCCCCTGCTTGTGCTTATATATTCCCATGATTTCCTTTCAATAAACGGACTTGAACAGATTCTCTGTCTTGTCTCCATTCTTCATGTCTCTTGCCCTTCTATCCCCACTCTATCTTTTGCTAGACCTTGACCCGCAGACCAGAGCAGCAACTTGGGCCAGGACAATCATGGAAACAGAAACTAAACACAGACACAATGGAATTAATGGAAGTTATGAACAAATGTATTTAACAGATATCTATAGAACATTTCATCCTAAAACAAAAGAATATACCTTTTTCTCAGCACCTCATGGTACTTTCTCCAAAATAGAACATATAATTGGTCACAAAGCAGCCCTCAACAGATACAAAGAGATGGAAATAATCCCTTGCATCCTATCAGATCATGAGGGACTAAGACTGGTCTTCAATAATAACAAAAACAATGGAAAGCCCACATACACGTGGAAACTGAACAATGCTCTACTCAATGATGACTTGGTCAAGGAAGAAATAAAGAAATTAAAGACTTTTTATAATTTAATGAAAATGAAGGCTCATCATACTAAAACTTATGGGACACAATGAAGGCAGTGCTAAGGGAAAAACTCATAACTCTAAGGGTTTACAAAAAGAAACTGGAGAGAGCATACACTAGCAAATTGACAGCACACCTGAAAATTCTAGAACAAAAAGAAGTAAATGCACCCAAGAGGTTTAGATGGCAGGAAATAATCAAACTCAGGGCTGAAATCAACCGAGTAGAAACAGAAAGAACTATACAAAGTATCAACAAAACCAGGAGCCTGTTCTTTGAGAAAATCAACAAGACAGATGAACCCTTAACCAGACTAACCAGAGGGCACAGAGACAGTATCCAAATTAATACAATTAGAACTGAAAAGGGAGACATAACAACAGAAAGTGAGGAAAATAAAAAAATCATTAGATCCTACTACAAAAGCCTATACTCAACAAAATTGGAAAATCTGGATGAAATGGACAATTTCCTAGACAGATAACAGGCACCAAAGTTAAGTCAAGATCAGATAAATCATCTAAACAGTCCCATAACCCCTAAATAAGTAGCAGTAGTCATTAAAAGTCTCCCCACCAAAGAAAGCCCAGGACCAGATGGTTTTAGTGGAGAATTCTATCAGACCTTCAAGGAAGACCTAATACCTATTCTCTTCAAACTATTCTACAAAATAGAAACAGAAGCAACACTACTCAATTCGTTCTATGAAGCCACAATTATGCTCATACCTAAACCTCACAAAGACCCAACAAAGAAAGAAAACTTCAGACCAATCTCCCTTATGAATATCGATGCAAAAATACTCAATAAAATTCTCACAAACTGAATCCAAGAACACATCAAAACAGTCATCCACCATGATCAATTAGGCTTTATCCCAGGAATGCAGGAATGGTTCAATATTCTGAAATCCATCAATGTAATCCACTATATAAACAAACTCAAAGGTAAAAAAAAAAAAACCACATGATCATTTCACTAGATGCTGAGAAAGCATTTGACAAAATTCAACATCCCTTCATGGTAAAAAGTCTTGGAAAGATCAAGAATTCAAGGCCCATACCTAAACATAGTAAAAGCAATAAGCAGCAAACCAGTAGCCAACATCAAACTAAATGGAGAGAAAATTGAAGCAATCCCACTAAAATCAGGGACTAGACAAGGCTGCCCACTCTCTCCCTACCTATTTAATATACTACTGGAAGTTCTAGCCAGAGCAATTAGATAACAAAAAGAAGTCAAAGGGATACAAATAGGAAAGGAAGAAGTCAAAATATCACTATTTACAGTATACTATATGATAGTATACTTAAGTGACCCCAAAACTTCCACCAGAGAACTCCTAAACCTGATAAACAACTTCGGTAAAGTGACTGGATATTAAATCAACTCAAATAAATCAGTAGCCTTCCTCTACTTGAAGGATAAACAGGTTGAGAAAGAAATTAGGGAAATGACACCCTTCACAATAGTTACAAATAATATAAAATACCTTGGTGTGAATTGAACCAAGCAAGTGAAAGATTTGTATAACAAGAAATTCAAGTCTCTCAAGAATGAAATCGAAGAAGATCTCAGAAGATGAAAAGATCTCCCATGCTCATGGATTGGCAGGTTAATATAGTAAAAATGGTCATCTTGCTGAGAGCAATCTACAGATTCAATGCAATCCCTGAGGAGGAGCTAAGGTGGGAGGAGTAAGGAGAGGAAGAGTAGGAGTAAGGGCATGAGGAGGAGAAGGAAGAGGAGGAGCTAGGAGAGATGAGAGAGAGAGAAAGAGAGAGAGAGAGAGAGAGAGAGAGAGAGAGAGAGAGAGAGGAGAAGAGAGAGAGAGAGAGAGAGAAACATGGAGGCAGATGTTCACATGTCTCCAGCAGTCAAAGGTATATCTAGGTATACCTAGGTGTATCTAGGTTGGGTTTTGGGTTTTGCC
The DNA here is from genome assembly GCA_021653895.1 of Mastomys natalensis. NCBI lineage: Eukaryota > Metazoa > Chordata > Mammalia > Rodentia > Muridae > Mastomys > Mastomys natalensis. The sequence continues at coordinate 62,861 of JAJTUV010001672.1, forward strand.
CCTCTGATTGAGTGGGCATCTTGTTATTGATCATTACCAAATATATAAGCCTTTGATTAATCTTTAAGCATTAAGTCTCATTTTTCTACTGGGCCTGCTGGAATGGCGGGATGGTCTGGGCAATAGCAACCTTGCAGAGACAGTTTGGGAGATTGGCAGAGCCATCTCCTACATTGGCAGGGCTGGTGTTTCTGACTGGCAGTTTCTAGCTGCGGTGTACACGTGGCCTCTAGCCACAGAACATGGCAGCTGAGCTAGGCAGAGCTGCTGCAGCTTAGACAGTCAGTTTGACCAGAGCCATTTTAAATAATTACTTCAACAAAATGGAGCACCAATTTGGGCACAAATTCACTAGAAAGTTAAGTCTATTCACCTGAGAGTAAAAGTTGTATCTTTTTTTTTTTTGTTTGTTTTTTTTTTAAAGAAAGTGAGTGAGTGATTGGCCTGATAGGAGCCACATGACTCTAGATCAGGAACTGTGTACAAAGAAACTGCTGGCAGGCAGGTCCTCTGTGAGAGAAAATGTAGGCTGCTCTGAGCCAAGGAGCCAAATAAATAAGCCTCCATTGTGGAGCAGTTACTGATTTAAGTATAAAGTTAAAATACAGGAATTATTTAGTTTTAGGAAAGATTTATAAACAGATTTGTCTGAATCACGTGGGGATTATTGCCCATGGTTTGGAACTTAGGTATGGAAAATGACACTGGTTCTAGAGTAAAGAGTATAGTGTATAAGTGGAAGCTGCTCTGGAGTACAGAGCCAAATAGTAGATGGTATAAATAAAAAAAACTGTTCTAGCAGAGGGCCGAACAGAAAGATAGTGTAAATCAGATGTATTCACATGACATAAAGTTATATTACCTCACAGGAGACTCAGGTTCTGTCTAATGTGGGCCCCACAGGAATTCTGGATTATTTTCCTGCTTGGCAAAATAGAGAAGGCCTAAAGAATAGGCACATAGAGTATTTTAGCTACTAAGTTGATTTTATTTTCAAGATGGGTATGATTTTCAGTTTTGTGGTTATATTTTTCCTCTGGGAAAGAGGTCAAGATAAAGATTTTTCTGGTTACTGGCTCAAGGAAATGTTATTTAGGGAAAAAGGTTTTGGCTGTGTTTTTTCAGAAGAGATGATTAAGGTATTTCTACCTCCCAGAATTATATGATTAGACATGACAGAGGCAGGCCTCCAGAATACTAGATTCAAACAAAAAATTATCTTGATACTAAAATTTGTTTTGAGAATTGTATATTGCAGAATACACAGCCTTGGTGTATCTACTCATCAAGCAAGCTGAGCAGACCTGCTCGAACCTCTGATGTCCTGGAATTTCAGCTGGATGCAGTGAAGACATAGACATCAGAGGTTTATTAATTTACTCTCCCCCCATCTTCTAATATCTCAATGGCAAATTCAGCTTGACGAAGTTAATGAAGAGTCTGTGCCCCTATTCCCTGGCTTGGGGACTGAGGTGGTTAATATTAGTCTGTCTTCTATGGAAAAGTAATGGTTTTATTGGAAAAGGAGGAATAGTTAGAATTGATTATTTAGCCATAACCTATTTGGTAGAAATCTGTATAATAGTTATTAAGCTAAAGTTATATTTCTTGAATGGTACAGAATTTATTTTGATTTCAAATTTAAGGTTTTCATTGGTATGAGTTTCTTATTGATATAAAAGTGAGATTAATATTGTTACTCTCATAGGAATTGTGCCTATATAACACATTTAGGAATACAAGGCTTAGATCTAGTCCTTCTTTAACTTTTTTTTAAAACTGATTTGAGATGCTTAGCCTGTAAGTTAAGGGCTTATAGCAATTGCATGGCTCTGAGTTTATTGTTAGGGTTTTCTCTAGATTTTAATTAGAAATAGCGGAGAGGACTTAACAGATAACAGTCCAGATTGCTTTATATAGATAGTTGGCTTTCAAAAATGTCAGAAGTCCTCAGAAGTGACATTACTAACATTTCTGTATTAATGTTCATTTTGATTAGAGAGCTGTCTGCTCCTGACAGCTTCCCTGTTTGGATTCTAAGAAGAAATTGAGCATCTTTGGAGTTATTCCAGTTGTGTTGAGATAGCCACTAAGCAAAAATTGCCTCTTTTCATCTACAGACAAATTACTGTCCAGAAAAGGACACACTTGCAGAATAGTGACTGATTATATCTGCCAAGACAGATAATCAGCCATTAATAATTCTGCATTACTAGGTCTGTCAGCTGATCCTGGGCCAGAAGGCTGAAGATCGGATGCTCCAATGTTTTTGGGTTTAGCGACTGTCCAGGTGTTCAGCAGTCTCTATAAATTGGCTAAGTTTTAGAAGCCACATTTGTGCTTCCCATATCTTCAGTAACTCAGTCATTCTGGATTTCTGATGGAGTTGAAGATTTATAGTCTTACAGCCAACCCAGGCTCTTTACTTTGAGAGGATGGTTTTCAGATGGCATTCATTCTAAAGCCAAGAAAAAAGCCAGGTTCAGAACTAAGTCTTTTAGTTCAAAGAGATGACAGAGGTTCTGTTTAGTCAACAAAATGATGGACTGGGTATTAGGTCTATTTTGTACTTTACTGATACAAATTGATATAGTTATGCTCTAATTATATTTTGAGAGAAAGTTTTTTTATTTTAACAGGAAGGGTGATATATAGGAGGAGCTAAGATGGGATGAGTAAGGAGAGGAAGAGGAGGATAGGAGGAGAGGAGGAGAAGGAAGAGGAGGAGATAGGAGAGATGAGAGAGAGGAACATGGAGGCAGATGTTCACATGTATCCCACAAAGGTAGTTGGTATATGTAGGTTGGGTTTTCAGTTACACTTCTGATTGAGTGGGCATCTTGTTGTTGATCATTACCAAATATATAAGCCTTTGATTAATCTTTAAGCATTAGAGTCTCATTTTTCTACAAGGTCTAGGTAGAAGCATCTCTCATGCTGGCGTCTCATGGGTGGCAGGGCTGGTGTTTCTGCTGGCTGTTTCTAGCTGCTGCGCACGTGTGGCCAGTGGCCACAGAACATGGCGGCTGAGCTAGGAACAGCCACCGCAGATTAGATAGTCAGCTTGACCAGTGGCCATTTTTAAATAATTACTTCAACAAATCCCCATTAAAATCCCAACTCAATTCTTCACAGAGTTAGAAAGAGAAACTCTCAAATTCATTTGGAATAACAAAAAGCCCAGGTTAGCAAAAACTATTCTCAACAATTAAAGAACTTCTGGAGGAGTCACCATCCCTGACCTCAAGCTGTACTACAGAGCAATAGTGATAAAAACTGTATTGATACACAGACAGGCACAAGATCAATGGAATAGAATTGAAGACTCAGAAATGAACCCACACACCTATGGTCACTTGATCTTTGACAAAAGAGCTAAAATTGTCCAGTGGAAAAAGGACAGCACTTTCAACAAATGGTGCTGGTTCAACTGTCGGACAACATGTAGAAGAATGCAAATCTATCCAAATTCTTATCCAAGTCGATGAAAGACCTACATATAAAACTAGATACACTGAAACTAATAGAAGAGAAAGTGGGGAAGAGCCTCGAATATTTGGGCACAGGGAAAAGAACAGAACACCAATGGCTTATGTCTAAGATCAAAGAATTGACAAATGGGACCTCATAAAATTGCAAAGTTTCTGTAAGGCAAAAGGACACCATCAATAGGATGAATGGTAACTGACAGATGGGAAAAAAATCTTTACTAATCCTAAATCTGATAGAGAGCTAATATCCAATATATATAAAGAACTCAAAAAATTAACTCCAGACAACCAAATAACCTTATCAAAAATGGTATACAGAGCTAAACAAAGAATTCTCAACTGAGGAAACCTTTAATGGCTGAGAAGCACCTAAAGAACTATTCAGATCCTTAGTCATCAGGGAAACGCAAATCAAAGCAACCCTGAGATTCCACCTCACACCAGTCAGAATGGCTAAGATAAAAAACTCAGGTGATAACAGAGCTAGCTAGGATGTGGAGAAAGAAGAACACTCCTCCATTGTTGTGGGATTGCAAGCTTTACTCTGGAAATCAATTTTGGTGGTTTCTCAGAAAATTGGACTTAGCATTAGCCTGAGGTCCCAGCTATACCACTCCTAGGCATATACCCAGAAGATGCTCCAACATATAACAAGGACATAAGCTCCACTATTGTCTTCGCAGGCTTATTTATAATAGCCAGAAGCTGAAAGAAACCAGATGTCCTTCAACAGAGGAGTAGATACAGAAAATGTGGTACATTTACACAATCGAGTATTACTCAGCTATTAAAAAGAATGAATTTGAGAAATTTTAGGCAAATGGATGGAACTAGAAAATATCATCCTTAGTCAGGTAACCCAATCAAAAAAGAACACACATGGTATGCACTCACTGATAAGTGGATATTAACCCTGAAGCTTGAAATACCCAAGATTCAACTCAGAGACCACATGAAGCTCATAAAGAAGGAACACCAAGTTGAGTGCTTTGATCCTTCTTAGAAGGAGTAAGAAAATATCAAGGGAGCAAATATGGAGACAAAGTGTGGGACAGAAACTGAAGGAGGGGCCCTCTGGAGATCATTCTACCTGGATATACATCACATATGCACTCATCAAAATTAGATGCTGATGTAGATGTCAGGAAGTGCATGCTGAGAGGACCCTGATATAGATGTCTCCCTAGAGGTCTGCCAAAGTCTGACATATTCAGAGGCAGATGCTCACAGCTCACCACTAAACTGATCAAGGGGTTCCCAATGGAGGAGTTAGAGAAAGGAGCTGAAGGAGCTGAAAGGGTTTTCAGCCCTATGAGGAGAGCAACAATACCAGTTCAACCAGAGCTCCCAGGGTCTAAACCACCAGTCTGGGAACACATAGGGAGGAACCATGGCTACAGCTGTATATGTAGGGGAGTATGATCTGGTCGGCATAGGTGGAGAGGAGAACCTTGGTCCCATGAAGTCTGGATGCCATGTGTGGGGGAATTCGAGGGTGGGGAGGTTGAAGTGGGGGGGTAGGTGGAGACACATCCTCATAGAAGCAGGAGGAGGGGGCATGGGATAGGGGATTCCTACACAGTGGTGGGGAAATGGGGTAAGGGGATAACATCTGAACTGTAAAGAAAATATCCAATAAAAAAAAGAAATTCAGTGAGGATTTTTTTCTTGTGTTAAATAAGTTGTTAATGTGAACATATATAGACAGACTATATTTTATTTCTTTTACATAAAATGTGCTTTGTGATATAATAGTAATATCACTGTAATAATAATTTAATAAATGTATTTTCCACAGCTTCTGCAACAGCTAGGAGTACAGCTCGGTTGACAGAATTGTCTTCCACACATGTAGTCCTGGGTTTGATACTTAGCACCATAGAAGCAGCATGACCTAGGCATGGTGACACACCCTTTAATTAGTGCACTTAGGGGGTAGAGGGAGGAAGATCGAAAATTCAAGACATTTTGGGTACAAGAAATTTTTTTCAAAAAACTGGCTCAGGTAAAAGTCATCACATTTGGATCTGTATAAGAATAATTAACATTTTCTATATTCTGTTGTCAATAATTAGTAACAATATTCTTGAATAGGTAGTGTTTCCTGTAGCAAATCAGATTATAGCATCTAACACATAAAATGACTGAAACAATTGGAAAGTTAAATGTCTAAGGAACATCCCAGTTAGTAATAGGCCAAGACCCCAATATGCTGCCAAAAAACCTGAATTCTTAATGAATTGTGCAGTTTTACTACCATGTAAAGTGATGAGTGTGTAAAAGTCAGGTGGAACTTTTTAAAAGAGATATAATATTACTCTATTGGTCCCACTTCTTAGATAAAGCAGATAGACATCTGCCAACAGATTTTCTTAAGTAAGAAGATTTTTAAATCTTTTTCTTTCTGTTAATTGTTGAAAACTCAGAGTATGTTTTGCTCATATCTGTTGTATTGTATTATGATAAAACTCTGTTTCCTTCTAAGAGTCTAGGAGTTTTGCTAGTTAATGATACACCTTGAAGTCACTAAGACTTAAGACTACTGTCCTACTGCATGCTCACACTGCTGGTTTAACCTGCCTTTCAAAGAACAATGTAACAACCAAGTCTACTTGCCTTGGGTTTCCCATGTAATCAGCTGTCAGAATCTAAGCTGTTACTTCCTTGCCCTGACCCAGACCCATGCATGTGTATCATTTGTTGAAAACAACAATCACACAGTTGAAAGGGATCTTCTCAAGTGAATATTCACCATAAATGGTGAGCATGTTTGTGTGAAGAGAAGAGAGAGACTTGAGATGGAGTTCCCAGGACCATAACCTTCCTAGAAGGACATGGTTCAGGAAAACACATGACTCAGAACTGTCCCTATACCCACCCTCAGTACTTGGTTTGAAACCATGGTTTTGCCCATGACTGATGGGCACTCTGCACTGAGTTACACCCCAGCCCATGTCTGAGCTCTGGTGACAGCAGAACAAGGTAATAGCTATGGTTTTTGTCCCAACTAGAGCCCTACTTAATGCTCTGACCTCTGGAAATGGAAACCACACATGAGATGGTCCAGTGAGTGGTCTTGGGCTCCCTTTTGCTCTTGGTATAACAGAAGCCCATCTGGAGATGAACAGGGCTCAGAGCCTTCCTCTGGCCTCTGCTGCTTTGTGACTCTGGCTCCTGCATTTCTTTACAGGAAAGAGAAGCCTCTTACCTACCTTTACAGTGTGCAGCAGTCAACACAAATTGGCAGGTTATGAGAAACCCAACACAGCTGGCTGTGTAACCTCTTTCAGTGCTGATCTCCAGATGGGCCATGTAAAAGCAGGATTCTGATCTAGATTCAACACCACCAATAATCTCCTCTGGAAGAAAGAATGCCAAGTTCATAGTCACAAAGTTTTAGGACACCCGAACACAGCACTGGCACAGGAAAAAGTGGTAAAGTTGTGGACTGCTTCAAGCCTACCCTAGCCCATATGGAGCTCAGGCCCATCCACACATCTTTTGGTCTATTTTTCTCACTGCTCCTACCTGTCCACCATCATCCTTCACTCAGAACACAATCTCCATTCATGTTTCTGGGTTTCCAATTCTTTAGACATTTCTCCACACCCTCCTCCTGTCTTCCTCAATACTAAGGGAAGGCCAGAGAAGAGCTGCCTATCAGAACAGAGAGTAGTTTGATAAAGCCTTCTTAAGGAGAATTCGTTTTTCATTCTTCCTCAACGTACAGATTTCTCCTGGACTATGATAGTTTAGGATCCTTCTTCATGTTAGGGTCTCTGACCCTAAGAGATTAGGGAAGGTTGCTGAAAACTCAGAAGTTAGGGAGATGAAGACAAAACTCACTAGCTGCAGCTCCAGAAGGCAAGAAAAGTGCCATCAGAAATAATAAGGCCTGCATTTTGCCCGTGTTGAAGCCTGGGGTAGGCTTCTGGTGTGTTCCTGTCCTGGTTCCCGCTTTTATGGTTCCAATGTGGGAGAAAGGAAGGTCAGGAAACCACCGATCTGGCTTTGGCCAGCTTTATTTTCCTTATCAGAAATTCTCATAACTCTGCTCTCTGGTAGTATTGAATCTGTGGCCAGATTCTGAGGCTTCTGGATCTCATGATGATGTGGTGACCTCACCCAACAAAGTGGCTCCCAGGAGGCAGGACAGCAACACAAAGGGACAGTGATCTTGATGAGGTATCATGGAATTTTTCTTGTAAGCCTCCACACATTATTGTCAGCTTTGAGACCCATGATGCATATGTGTAAAGTCTCACCTCTGTTGTTGTAGCACATACACAGGCATCTGTAGTGTGTGAACATGTGTGTGAGAAGGAGTACATTTTTTTTTTTTTTTTTTTTTACAAAAACTGGTGGTGGCCAGATTTAGCCTGAAGTCATTGTTTGTGTTGACCAGTGTGAGGGCATCTCATCTTTATTCAAATAAGTAGGTGATGAGAGAATGTGGCTGTGAGGGACGAAGGTGTGGGAAGAGTGTGTTGAATACACAGCATGTAGGACATGACCAAGACTGTAATTAAGTCAGTGGTTCCCAACCTTCCTAATGATATGACACTTTAGTACAGTTTCCTCATATTGTGACGACCTCAGCCATAAAATTATTTCATTTGTATGTTGTAAGTACAGTTATGAATTTAATGTAAACTATCCAATATGCAGGATATCTGAAATTAGACCCCTAAAGGAGTCGTAACCCACAAGGTTAAGAACAACTGCTGTAAGTGAATGTCCTGATTTAATCATACTAGTATGTTCTTTGTTAGACATTGAAATACACATTTAGGGAAAACTCAATGAACGTTCATGATATCACAGAATAAAAGGTCTTGGATATCTACAATGCAAGACAATGCTTTAGGTAACCAAGTAGTCATAGTGTACAGTGGTTGGATCATTGGGTCTGAGCACTCAAGAACATGTTCAATGAGGATGATGGGTTTGGACATTATTTTTGGTTCAAAATGAGAATGAAAACTATTTTTAACAGATAAAAACTATTTGTTGTGATGAATTTCAGAGGAAAAGATATCATGAAGTTAGATTAATGTAGCAACTCAAACAAGTACTTGTTCAGACTCAAAGATTATTCAACTCAATGAACCATATAATTGGACTTGATATTCTAGAATCATGGAGCTTTGCAGAAAAATCCAGGTCTGGTAAAAAGAGATATTGACTATCATAGGAAACCTCAGTTAGTCCCCAGGCTTGGAGCAGACAACTCAGAACTCTTTGCATAATAGAGACTGAGTGCCTTTGATGAAAGTTCTGGCACCAACTCTATCTTCCTGTATTTTCTTCCTTTGCTTCTTCAGAGGTACAAGGGGGCTGTCTGATCACAGTGATATAATTAGAGAAAAATATATATTATTGTTTTTTTTATTACTGTGCATTGGATCAGATCTGATAATGCTTTGTAAGACTCTAAATTCTTCTATACAGCCCCAGTTAGATACACTTGGCTTTGAGATGGCCCAGACACTGGGTCCCAAATGCATATTCTCATTTTTCACATAAATGAAGAGATAGGAGGACATAGTATGATTGACATGATCCCCATATTGATTGCCTAATTCAGGAAGTGACGTTATGATAGAAACTAATGAAAAATTTCACTACTGTCTCTTTATATCAAAAAGTAAACCAGGGCCTATTTATACTTGGAGTCTCCAGAGTCAGTGCAAATAACACATTATTGAATGATGCAGACCAGGTGATCTCTGCTATATCTCCCTTCAGGATATCTATTTGTATCTAGGAGAATTACAGTAGATCAATGTAAACTCAACTAGGTGGTTACTAGAGCAAAAGTTGCTCTTGATGTAGTTTTATTCTTTTATTCTTGAAACAAATGACATATCTTTTGAAGCTATCAATCTGAGGATTGAGTCAACATGGCATCATTATTGGCAATAAATTTACTAGCAGAGACCCCAATCATGTCACACTAATGGTATCATACTCACTTGGGCTTGGAGTACCAGAGGTAGCACCCACTGTAGACACCTTTGGAAGAACACTTTTCTTTCAAAGTAGGAAAAAATTATCTAAGGGCATTGACTTTAGAGAAGTATCCATGATCAGTGATGTTACATATTACCAGTTTTCTCTTCTTAATTAAGGTTGTTGCATCTGGCTCATACATCTATAAGGAAGACAGAAAATCTTCCCTGCATTTTTAAAAGGAAAGTTGACTGAGAAGAAAAGAAAATGATCACACAGAAGGCTCTCTAAGTGGCATGGAACTTGAGTGTGGATCTTTGGAATAATACAATCCTACTTGATGGTGTCGTGGAAGACAGTGATGTACAGAATACAAACCCAAATGAAAAACATCTTCAAACTTCTAGGAAAAGACCACCTAATCTATAACCATAGTAACAAGTCCAAACAAAAATTATATTAATTGACTCCCTATTTCTTTTGCACAATTGTAGATGCCTGTGAACTTGTAAAAATTAACTGGAGCCATTATCACCTTCAGTCTGTTAAGAGAACATGATTTAAGTTTAAGATGCATTTTTGTAGAAATTTCATGCAGGAGTATTGTATTTAAAGCACTATCATGCCTGCCTTTCCCCCTCAAACTCCTTTCATGTTGTATTTTACATTGCCTTTGTGGTAGACCACATTTGGGGGATGAATGAAGGCCTTCAGCTTCAATCCTTGGCATGGGGACCTAGATTTTGTGGAACAGCAGTGATCCTCATCTCTAGCCTCTTGGGATTCTCGTTCTTCAAAGGGAAACTAAACACCCATAATAACAGAAAAAATGTGTATCAATCCTTAGAGACACTGAAATTGCTGGAGACTAGGGGAGAGAACAGGCAGAGGATTGGTAAAAGGGGACTAGGATGAACTTGGTGACATCTTCAACATTCATTAGGAATGCCACTGGATGGTGGCACAGTCTTTTCCCAAAGCACCCAAAAAACAGAGAGAGGAGTGGGAATCACAGGAATGTGCCCTGCTCACAAAGGACAGGCACAAAAGCAGCTGTCTAATCAGTGAGAATTGTTCAGAATCATAATGTTAGGCAATGATGATTGTGTTTAAGAAGCCTTCAGTGTGGGTAATTTCTCTTATATATGTCTGCGATGCTTCTCTTATGGTCCTGCAATACTATCTGTCTGTCTGTCTATCAGTTCTCAACATCAGGCCAGGCCTCATCAGACATCTTAGCCTCCAGTCTGTTAATGGTTTTCTCATATCTGACAGGCTGTTGAGGAGCTACACTACCACAAACATCATTTTCCCACACATTCATGAAGCTCATTTGACATACCATTGCTGCTGTGTGAAGCTCCCAAGTTCAAGAACCAGTGTGACAGAGTCAGAGGCCCTGACCTCAGTGAATGTGCTTTGTGCTCCCTCCTGTTTAAACTTTACGGTTGGTACATCCTCAATGGAGAACCAACTTGGGACTCCACCCAGTAGCTTGGGATTCCTTGTCTCCTGCCCTCTTTTCCTTCCTCACTCATTTGAACCTGTAGAAGCAAAGTGATATAATCTTCATAACATTATGGATTAGAACAAGGAGATAGTAATAAATCAAGGCTTCAGGTCTATTCTTGTGGGCTGGAGGTCAATGTGCTAACTTAATGTTTTCCCTCTGAAAACCCAGGTCTAAGTGGGAACTGAGAAGAACAGGGAGAAAATGGGTCTGGAAAGAGGTGTAACAGGATATTTACTAAGACTTCTTCTTTTTTGTCACAGGGAGACCCGGGGAAACCCTTGGTGTGTAATGGAGTGCCAGGGTATTGTCTGTTATCGCTTCTGTACTGTAACTCTTCCTCAGGTATTCACCAGAATCTCCAGCTTTATACCTTGGATTTAAAAAAAACCAAAACAATGAAACTCCTGAAACAACCCTCAAATGCCAAACTGTGTCTGGGCCACATGCAGCATCCTGGGGTGTGGCTATCTGAGTCTTAATAAAGAAATATGTCTGAGGAAAGGGATGGAGTTTCACTCTTCTATGAACGCAGAGCTTAAACATTTTATACATCCCTTCTCTCACCCTCTTTTGTCTCACAGTTTCTCTCTTTAGATACTCTCATAAAGCTTGGGAATCAAACTGTCCACTGACCCATCATAACAACACATACAAAGGCCAGTACTGTCAGTCCTGGAAAGTCCTGCCTTTGTCTGAGAAGGGTGCCTTCCTCACATTTAACAGGCTACAAGAGTGAGAAAGATCAAAAGCCTTTACCTCCCACTCTTCCTGTGCCTCTAAGGAATGTCTATGGTCCTGGGAAGTCCACTCTTCTCTGAGACAGCCCCCAGGTTCCCTGGTCAAGCTCCAGTAAGGCCTCTCTACCAAACTGTCATATCATCTAAGAACTGTACTGAATTCTCTTCACCTTGCCCAAAGGGACTCAGGAAATGACACAGGACAGCCCCCATATGCAGATCAGAAACTTTAGAAGGGAGTTTGCTCTCACTGTAGAGTTCCTGAGCCTTAGTTGGGATGGACTAAGTGACTTGTTTAGGTGACGCACATTCTGGGCTTCTCTGCATTCACCTGACTATTTTTCAAAATGGGGGTGGTGGTTCTGGGTAAAGCTGGGATCTATTTTTGTCTATGGGGAATAGCATGGGTCTTTAGAAGGTAGGACCAAAATATTGAATGACCAGACCAGTATGTAGACTCATTTCCTCTGCAGCAGGGCCAGGTTAGCTCCTCTCATATAATACATCTTGGCTCAGAGCCCTGGTGTGAGCTTAGAGTCATGAGGTATCCACTGAATAATTAATGTCTTAGTTACCTTGTACAACTAGTAATGGGGACAGCCTGATAGCTTTAAAAAAAATAGAAACAATCTTTCACATGTACTCCATGAATCATCAACCCCTCTAGGCTCCCTAACATCCCTGGACAACATAGGCTTTCTTCACAAATATTTCCTCCACTCCTTCCAGAATCTATCAATAGCCAATATTTCAAGAGATCAAGAGTGGCACCCTGCAAGTCCCTACCCTTCTTTGACTGGTTGTTGATTAGGCTAGACTTATGTGGGCTCATTGCTGAGAACTACAGCTGGTTTGAACTGGTGATTGTCATAACTGTATCCAGGCTAGAGAATGGAGTTTGCATCCCTTCCCTCTGTCTTCTGGCTCTTATATACTTCTCATGGTCTCACCGTAGAGTCCCTGAGCCTTAGAAAGGATGGACTAAGTGACTTGTTTAGGGGATCCACGACTACCATGTACTTGTGCATCCTGGGTCCCTGTGCTTCTCTGCATTCACCCCAATATTCTTCAGAAGGGGAGGTGGCTCTGGGTAAGGCTGGGATCTATTTTTGACTATGGGGAAAAGCATGGGTCTTTAGAAGGCATGCTGCTTCTAAGTTGCTGCTGCCTAAGTTTACTTCCCTGTATGTTATTAGCCAGACCTACAGTACCAAGCATTGATCCTCTCCACCCAATGGTGTGAATCTTAAATCTGATTACAGAGCAGTTGGTTACCATCAAAATAGAGTAGTTGATATTGCAAATGTGGTACACCTGACTTTTCACATGGTTTCTGTAGGCTTTTTATATCAGTTAATTCTTCCCTTCAACATACACCCTCAGCTTTCATCCCCCTGCCTTCTTACTTCCTACACCTTTCTACTTCGGTTCCCTTTATTTACTGCCTATGATTTACTATTCTTCCTCCTTGGAGGTAATTTCTGCTGTCTCTTGTTTTATCTTGGCTTCCACAGTTACTCTATGTTAGACACACAAAATCATACACTCACATAGCTAGGATCCTCATAAGTGAGAGAACATGCATGTTTTGTGCTTGGAGTCCTGGGTTATCTCACTCAGAAAAAATAAAATTCCCATTCCATCAATTTACCTGAAATTTTTCTATTTTATATATGTAGCACATCTTTATTATCTCTTCATCAGTTGATGGGCAGCTAGGCTGCTTCCATTTCTTAGTTCTTGTGAATACGACAACAATGAATATGGATGTGGAGATATCCATGTCAGAGATTACAGAGTCCTTTGGATAAGTGCTCAGGAGTGACTTAGCTGGAACTCTGGTAGTTTTATTTTTAGGGTGAGAGTGTTGATAGTGGTGGTGGTGCTAGTGGTGTTACTGGTGCTTTTTGAGAAATCTACAGACTGATTTCTAATTTAGCTGTACCTAGTTCACATTTCAAACAATAATGTAAACAGTTCCCCTTTCTGTACATCCACGCTAGTATTTGTTGCTGCCATTCCTGATGATGACCATTGTACTATAGTAAAATGATTCTTAAAGTGGCTTAATCTGGATTTCCATTGTGGCCAAGGATGCTGAAGACTTTCAAAGTGTTTCTTCTTAGCCCTTTATGTTTATTCTCTTTGGAGCTTTTAGTTTGGTTCTGTTGTAGAATGTTTTTAATTGTTTTTTTTTTTATTTTTAATTCCCCTTTACCCTTGTGAATTTCATTGAGAATTTATATTATACATGATATGATCATATATATTCCCCACTCCCACCCATCTATGCTATACCATGTACTCCTTGACAAAGCCCTTCCCCAACTTCATGACATAGAAGACAGAGAAGCGCTCCAGGCCAAAGTTATGGGCAACACTCTCAAAAAACTCATAGAAGAAAAATTCCAAAACCCAGAAGGAGCTATTTGTTCAAGTACACAGGCTCAAGGAATGCCAAAGAAGAGAAATTCTGCATGGTGTATTATCGTCATAATGCTAAAACCAAAATGGATAAAGGTACTAAAAGCTTCAAGAGAGAAGGGCCAGTCACAACACAGGCAGACACATCACGCTAATAGTTACTTGCCTGATGGAGACATTTGTAGCCAGAGTGGATTTCTTTTTATAACCCACAAGTCTAATTAGTTCTTCCCATTTGTGTGGCTGTGGGTCCATCCACTAAAGGAGGGATTCTCAGGCTCCCTAATTCTGTAATCCTTATACCATATCCTTATGTTGTGGTGACCCAAAACCATAAAATTATTTCATTTCTACTCCATAACTGTAATTTTGCTATGGTTATACATCATAATGTAAATATCTGATATGAAGGATTCTGATATGTGACCCTGTGAAAGAGCCATGTGACTCCTAGAGAGGTCAGGACCCTCAGATTTAGAACCAATGCAGTACAGTATGGGAAACATCCCCGTGGACACTATTGATTAGGTATCCCCCAGAAAGCATCTATTGCCAATTGCTCTTTGGAGGTCACCTATCACATCTCAGGCACAGAAGACCACCCTTAATAGTTAATCATTCTTGGTAATAGATTAATTAAGATATATTTAACCTGGTCCCTCAAACTCTGGTCAGTTCTCCCACCAAGGCAAGATATTTGCATGCTATTGCTGATCTCTGTTTCCTTTCCACAGTGCTACCCTAATCCCTGTATTTTCCCCTAGAAATCTAAGCCCAGTCTACTTCCAATTTTGTATCCCATTGTTTCTCTACTTGGGTGAATTTTCCTACCCCATCATGATCCCAGCATGCCCCACCTCTGGTACAATGTCACAACCGTCTTCTAGTCCCAGATCCACCACATCATAAGATTGATATGGGCTTATACCACTCTTGGATCTGGTAGGACACATTGCCCTTGTCCCCACATAAGCCAGGGCTTCATCCTTTAAGATACCTAGATGCCCAGTCAAAGTCCACCTTGGAATACCAGCCTAGTAGGGTAAAATCTCACAAAATAATAGGCAACAGTTCAAATTTAAATGCTCACTTTCTATCACAAAAATATAAACAATGTGAAAAATCCATAAATTTTGCCCACCTACTAAATAACCAATTCTATAGTAATGTCCCCTAAGGAGCAAAAATTAGATGAAATACAAGACACAGAACTCTGAGAGTCTATGAAAAGACTAAACGTATAAATTATGTGCAAGTGCCAACTCATATTCTTATACCCCATAAAAGTATACTTCAATTGAAGATGACATAGAACTTTTGTTGATAACAATCCATTAGAATAGTACTGACTTCTCAATGGAGACTCTGAAAGCCAGATAGCCTAGATAGATGTTCTACAAGCTCTAAAGGACCACAGATGCAAATCCAAACTATTAAACCCAGAAATTTCACAGTTGATGGAGAAAGAAAAACATGCCATAATAAAAATAAATCTAAGCAATTTCTGTCCACCCATCCAGCTTTAGGCAAGGCACTAGAAGGAAAATTTCAAACTGAAAGAGTCAACCACACTCAAGAAAAACAAAGAACAATAAACAATGTTAAGCTAGTAAGTCACAGGCATCACAGCATGTGTTGTGTAGGGCATGCAACAAACACTGCTCATTGGTGACTCTCTAATAATAATGGTCTCAATTCCCAATAAAAATATAGACTAACAGAATAGATGAGAAATCAAGATCCATCCTATGGCTGCATCCAAGAAAGATGCATCAACACCATGGACAGATATCACCCTAGGTTGGAAGGGTAGAAAGTGGTATTCCAAACAAAAGGATACAAGAATCAAACAGTTGTAGCTACTCCAATACATGGCAAAACAGACTTCAAATCAAAACTGATCAGAAGGGATATGTAAGAATACTGCATTCCCATTTTAAAAAAAATCCACCAAGAGTGCATCTCAGTTCTAAGTATGTATACACCAAACATGAAAATATCTAAGTTCATAAAAGAAACTCTCCTAAAGTGAAAAATCACAATGTATCTCACACAGTAGTAGTGTGTCACTTCAGCACCTTACCCTTGCAAACAGACAGGTCATCAGGACAAAAACTAAATAAAGAAATGTTGGATTTAATTAGTATCATAAAGTAAATAGACCTAAGAGGCATCTACAAAACATTCTACCCAAACACTACAGAAGGTGCTTTCTTCTCAGTAACCCATGGAACATCATTTCCACAGGAAAGACTTTTCTGGATGATTGTGTTGATGCATGATAAGAGCAAGAATGTAGGGATATAGCACACATGGCTTACTTTCCTCTGAAAAGTACGACTCTCAAACTGAGGAGGGATTTTGGATAAGTGATATCTCTATACAGACTAGGACCTACATTCCACAACATTTGAGATGAAACCTTGGTTGATCAGCCCTCCCTGTGGTCTAATCCATAAGGATATCAAGAGTATACCACTTTGCTTCTCCAAGTCCAAATGAGTGAGGAAAGTGAAAGAGGGTGGGAGACAGGGAATCCCAAAACCATATTTGAGGATACATGGATTTCTGATCCTGAAGAGGTAACAGAGGAATCCATCCCTAGTGGGCCCTCCACTGAGGTGATATCCAGTCTACTGATACCACAGAAGGAAGTATAGAATATATACAATGAGTGCAGGGTCTTTGAGTCAGTGACATTGGTTTAGGACTGCATAGGTTCCACTGACAGCAATGGCATATTAAATGAGCCTCATGGAGGCATGTGAAAATGTCTGTTTCTGCTAGTGTAGCTCCTCAACAGCCTATCAGATATGAGAAAACCATTAATAGATCAAAGGTTAAGATGTCTAGTAGGGCCTGGGCTGATGTTGAGAACTGATAGACAGACTTACAGCATCACAGGATCGCAGGAGAAGGAACTCAAACATACATAAGAGACCTTATTCAAACCATGAAGGCTCCTCTTAAACCTGATCGTCATTGCCTAACATATTATGATCCTAAGAACTCTCTCAACAAGTTCACAGCCACTTTGAGCCTGTCCATATGTGAGTAGTGCACATCCCTGTGATTACCACTCAAGCCTCTGCTTTTTGGGTGTCTCAGGAAAAGACTGTGCCACTGTTCATGTGGCATACCTAATGTAAGTGGAAGATATTCACCAAATTCATCCTACTCTTCACCCAATGACCTGCCTGCTCTCTCCCTTCCTTCTTCAGCAGTTTCAGTGTCTCTAGGGATTGAGTCATCTTTTCCTGTTATTATGGGAGTGTAGTTTCCATTTGAAGGGCAAAATCCCCAAGAGGCTAGAGGTGATGATCACTGCTGTAACCCAATAAACTAGGTCCCCATGCCATGGGCTTGGACATGTAGGGCTCTATTCACCTCTCCACCATGTGGCCTTCCCCACAAGGCAATGTAAAATATAACATGAAAGAAGTTTGAGGAGGAAAGGCAGGCATGATAGTGCTTTAAATACTGTATTCCTGTATGAAATTCCTACAAACAAACATCTTAAACTTAAAAAATTGTTTCTTGACAAGATGGAGGTGAAGATGGTTCTAGTTAGTTTTTACAAGTGCACAGGCAGCTACAATTGGACAAAAGAAACAGGGAGTCAATTAATATAATTTTGGTTTGGACTTGTTACTATGTTTATAGATTTGGTGCTCTTTTCCTACAAATGTAGAGATGTTTTTCTTTTGGGTTTGAAACTCTGTACATAACTGTCTTCCCCGACACCATCAAGTATGATTGTATTATTCCAAAGACCCACACTCAAGTTCCATGCCACTTAGAGAGCCATTCTGTGTGCTCACTTTTTTCTTCTCAGCCAACTTTCCTTCCAAGTACCCAGGGAAGATTTTCCCTCTTCCTTATAGATGGATGAGCCAGATGCAACAACCTTTATTAAGAAGAGAAAACTGGGCATATGTAACATTACTGAGCATGGATACTTCTCTACATTCAGTGCTCTTAGATATTTTTTTCCTACTTTGAGAGAAAAGTTGTCTTACAAAGGTGTCTACAGTGGGTGCTACCTCCTGCACTCCAAGCCCAATGAGAACGATACCATCAGTGTGACATGATTGTGGTCTCTGCAGTAGATGTTACTGCCCCTAATTATGCATGCCTATGCATTCCTCAGATTGATAACTGCAAATGATATGTCATTTCTGGCAACAATAAAACTACACCAAGAGCAACTTTTGCTGGAGTAACCACCCAGGTGAGTTTACATTAATCCACTGTAATTCTCCCAGATGTTAATAGATGTCCTGAAGGGAGATACAGCAGGAGTCACCACTTGTGTATTGTTCAGTAATGTATTATTTGCACTGACTCCTGGATAACTTCATGTATACCAAGGCCCTGGTTTACTTTTTGATAAAAAAAAAAAAAAAGGCAGTTGTGAAGTTTTTCACTTTTCTATCCTAATGTCACTTCCTGAATCAGACAACCACTACGGGGATGCTGCCAATTGATAACTATGTCTGTCCCACCTCTTCATTTATGAGTTGTAAAATGAGAGTGTTCATTTGGGACCTTGTGTGTAGAACATATCAAGGCCAGATACATCTAACTGGGGCTGCATAGAAGAATTTGGAGTCTTTACAAAGTATTATCCTGTCAGATCCAATGCACAGTAATAAAAAATAATATTTCTTCTCTAATTCATACTGCTGTGCTTAGACATCCCCCTTGTAGTCGGAGGAAGCAAAGAAATGAAGTACAGAAGGATAGAGTTGGAACTATAACTTTCATCAAAGGTACCCAGTCTCTATTATGCAAAGAGGTCTGAGTTGTCTGGTCCAAGCCTGGGAACTAGCTGAGACTTCCCATGATAATCAATACCTCTTTTTACCAGACCTAGAATTTTTCTCCAAATCTCCATGATTCTAGAATATCGAGTCCAATTATATGGTTCATTGAGATGCACAGTCTTTGAGTCTGAACAAGTACTTGTTTGAGTTACTACATTAATCTAGCATCACTATGTCTTTTTCTTTGAAATTTCATCATAATGCATTGTTTTTTCTGTTAATAAAACAATGTTTTCTTTTTTATTTTGACCAAAAACATAATGTCCAAACCCATCATCTTCACTGAACATGTTCTTGAGTACTTAGACACAATGAGCTACCCAAAGCCTTGTCATGCTTTACAGATACCCAAATTATTTTGTTCTGGGATATTCTGAAAGTCCACTGTGTTCTCCCTAAATGTGTATTACAATGTCAAACAAGCAGAATATTAGTTTGATTAAATCAGGACATTCACTTACAGCAGCTGTTCTCAACCCCATGGGTCAGGACCCCTTTAGGGGTCAAATTTCAGATATCCTGCATCTTAGTTATTTGCATTAAAATTCATAACTGTAGTAAAATTAAACTCATAAAGTATCAATGAAATACTTTCATGGCTCAGGTCATCACGATATGAGGAACTGTATTAAAGGTTTACACCGTTAGGTTGGGATCCACTGACTTAATTACGGACTTGGTCATGTCCTACATGCTGTATATTAAACACACTTTCCCCACACCTTCATCCCTCACAGCCAAATTCTCTCATCTCCTACTTATCTGAATAAAGATGAGATGCCCTCACACTGGTCAACACAAACAATGGCTTTCAGGGTAAATCTGACCACCACCAGTTTTTTTAAATAAAATATACTCCCTCTCACCCATATGTTCATATACTACAGATGCCTGTATTTGTGCTACTGTGACAGAGGTGAGACTTTACACATATGCATCATGGGTCTCAAAGCTGACAATAATACCTGGATGCTTACAAGAACAGTTTCACGGTCCCTGATCAAGATCACTGTCCATTTTTGAAGTTTTCAGGCCTCCTAGGAGCTGTTTTGAAGGGTAAAGTTCCAACCTTAACCTGATATCGATGAATCTCAGAATCTGACCACAGATTCAACAGCCCCAGAGAGCAGAGTCATGAGAATTTCTGATAAGGAAAGTAGAGCTTGTCCAAGCCAGATCTGTGGTTTCCAGCCCATCCTTTCTCCCACAATGGAACTATAAAAGCAGGAACCAGGACAGGAACTCACCAGAAACTCACCCCAGACTACGCCACTGGCAAAATGCTGGCCCTACTATTCCTGATGGCACTTCTCTTGCCTTATAGAGCTGGAACTGGTGAGTTTGGCCTTTATCTCCCTAACCTCTGAGTTTTAGCATGGACCATAATCTGTTAGCTTAGGTAACAAAAACTCTAACATAAGGCCTGATCCTAAATTAAGGTAGCTCAGGGAAATTCCTAGGTCAAAGAAGTATGAAAAACTATTTCCCCTTCACTTCATTTCATCAAATTACTCTTTGTTCTGATAGGCAGCTCTACTATACCCTTCCCTTAATGTTGAGGAAGACAAGATGAGGGTGTGAAGAAATGGCTAATAAAATGGAAATCAGAAACATGAATGACCATTGTGTTCTGAATGAAGGATGATGATGGATAGGGAGCACTGGGGAGGAAAGATCAACAGGAGAGATTAGAACAAAGGACGTGTGGAGGGGCCTGAGCCCCATGTGAGGTGGAGTAGGCTTGGAGCAGTAGCTCAGCTTTACCCAATCTTCCCTTGCTAGTGCTGTGTTCGGGTATCCTGCAAGTTTGTGACTAGGGACTGTGGATTCTTTGTTCCAGAGGAGATTATTGGTGGTGTTGAGGCTAAACCACACTCCCGCCCTTACATGGCCCATCTGAAGATCATCACTTACCAAGGTTTAGAGGACAGTTGTGGTGGGTTCCTCATAAACCGCCAATTTGTGCTGACTGCTGCACACTGTAAAGGAAGGTAAGAGGCTTCTTTTCCTGTCAGGAAAGGCGGGAGCCAGAGTCACAGAGAACCAGAGGCCTGAGGAAGGCTCTGAGCCCTGCTCATCTCCAGGTAGGCTCTCCTTACACTGAGAGGAAAAAGGGAGCACAAGATCATTCACTGGACCATTCCTGTGTGGTCTCCATTTTCAGAGGTCAGAGCTTTAAGTAGAAGTCTAGTTGGGATAAATCCACAGCTCTTGCTTGTGGGATTGTCACCAGAGCTCAGACATGGGCTGGGGTGTTACTCAGTGTAGAATGCCCATTTGCTATGTTCAAACTTATGGGTTCAATTCATGCACTGGAAGGCTGGTTGTGGAGAGTTCTCAGTTCTCTGTTTTCCTGAAACACATCCTTCTGGCAAGGCTGCAGTCCTGGGAGCTCCATTCAAGTCTCTGTCCTCTCTGCACTGGGCTAGAGTAGACCTCAGTGCCCTTCTTGGAAGACCAGCACATTTTACTGCTTCTTTTATTTTTCAACAGAGAAATCACTGTCACCCTTGGAGCTCATAATTTGAGCAAGACAGAATTCACACAGCAGAATATAAGAGTTGAAAATCAAATTGTTCACCCAAAATACAGCGTCTACTCCAATATGCATGACATCATGTTACTGAAGGTGCCGTTAATTTTCTTGCCTTGCTTAAGTCTCCCATCCTTAACTCTACTCCTGGCTCAAGCCTTAGAATTCTCTCTTGTTCAAATGGTTTCCTCAGAACCCACTCCTGAATTCCCAATGGGAAAGGAGCCATGTCCAAGCATCCTTTACTGCTTTCACATCTCTTCTCTTCTTCCCCCAACAGCTTCAAAACAAAGCAGAGTTGTCTCCTGCTGTGGATGTAATTCCCCTGCCTGGTCGCTCTGACATTGTCACTCCTGGGAAGATGTGCTGGGCAGCTGGCTGGGGGCGCACTGGAGTGAATAAACCTATCTCAGACACCCTGAGAGAGGTTGAACTGAGAATCACAGATAAAGATGACTGCAAAATCTATAGGCATTATGACTATAACTTCCAGGTCTGCGTGGGCAGTCCCACAATGTTAAAATCAGTATACATGGTGAGTACACATCTGCTCTTTCTCACCACATCAGGAAACAACATCAGTGGAGGAAGTGTTCCAAACAGCTCTCCATGGCACTGACTAATGCCTGTATTCTTAGGATTTTAGCCCTGAGCATTTGGAAAATGAAATCTCCCTTCTGTCTCATATTCCTGTACCCAAGCCCTTCCTGTAACCTTCCCATGAGGCTAGATATGAGACAGGAAGGAAGTAAAGGGGTTTATGTTAGCAATTAGTTAGTCATTAAGTCCCTAACTTAGGAATACTAGTGAACCAGGACTTCTTACTGCAATCTGAGAGTAGCTATGGTGTGACGTTTGAAGCTGGGAAAAGGAAATTTTTGCTCATAGTATGATTTTTCTCACCTACAGGGAGACTCTGGGGACCTCTAGTGTGTGCTGGTGTGGCCCAAGGTATTGTATCTTATGGAGGTGAAGATGCAAAACCACCTGCAGTGTTCACTCGAATCTCCTCATACATGCTCTGGATTAATGATGTCTTAAAGGGAAAGTAGCTAAAAAGCCTGAGCACCCTGAGACAGAGTCTCCAAGCCTGAGCTTATCTGGTACCCCTTGAGTTCAACACAGCCATCACCAGCCTGTCCCGAGCCTTTCCCGAGCCTTCCCCGGACTATCCCCAAGACAATATGAAAGATAAACAAATCTGTGATGATGGATTATTCCCTGTAATACATCTTAATAAAGACATAATCTCTTGTACCTGCGTGACTCCAGGCTGTGCTCTAAACACTCAGCTCCTCTCTAAGCACAATGAAGAGTTGATTGAGGTACTATCCTGACATGTGAACAATCTTGAGTACTGACTTCCTGGCACAGGTTTGACACTGTGGATGACTCAATATTATCTAACATGCATGGGTGTGTATAGTAAGATTTCATATCCAGAGTAGTGTGCACTGTTCTGTTCTTCTCTACCACTGTCCTTTTTTCTCCCTCGGCCTATCAGCTCTTCTCCCCACAAATCCCATGCCATAGCCATTGTGTCTTCCCACCCATCATAGGAAACTCCATGTCTAGGTCAGACATGGTTGTTGACAGCTTATGTCTTCAACACTCATGCTGCTGTCTCCATCTGAGCTCTCAATAATGCACCTGCAGCTAGAGGAGAGCTTGCCCTCAGAAGTCCTTGGACCATGACTATGGCTGCAGCAGGCACCACCGGAGAGCATCAGCACTTTCTGGGGCAGAATTAGCCATCTTTGGGAAGAGACCCTATAGTACTTTAGTACTTAGCATGAATTAGTACTTCCCATGGTGGCTCTAGACCTGCTTCTTTGACACCCAAATGTATCAGCCTTTCAGAAGAATGTCAGGGTTAGTTGAACTTCTAAGTGGCCTGCTCTCCTCTTACAAGACAAAACCCCCAATGTCTTTAGTCAAGGAAAAGGACACATTAGCTGCAGGATACTGTGGACTCTTAATGGAAGAGACCACATGAGAGGTCTGCTATGTCCAATGAGGCCTAACACAGTGAATGTGGCTCTCTGATTACTGTACCATGAAAACCTGCTGCCAGTAGTAGCCTTAGGCCAAGACCTCAGCACCTCAGCCTCCTCTCAGCCTGGCAGCCTCATATCTAGCTTTCTAACTTCAGCACTATTCAATAGAGATGTAAAGATAGTTATCAAATACAAGACTGACTATAAGTTCTATTCTAACTCTACGGGGCAGGGAGCACATTAGGTATTAAACAACCTAAAAAGGTCTTTAAAAAATAGAGCATTCATGTTGGATTATTGTTACCTGGGTGATCGTAGTTTACTTTTTTCTAACTTTTGTTTATAGTTGTTTAACTAAATCATAGGGTCTATTTTGACTTAGATTGGTGTGGTTTGGGCACAGTATCACCGTGTGGATCAGACTGAAATCCAACTCATGATTCTTCTGCCTCAGCGTCCCTAGTGCTGGGACCCTCAAGCATGTTCCACCACTCTCAGCTTACACAAAGGTCTCAAACCCTGAAAAACAAAGCAAAGACAGTAGCTGTGTCTTTTCTTAGGAGATGTAAATACTCACTAACCTGCTGCTGAGGGCACTCTGCCTCTTTACTCATACTCTAAGAAGGACATGTACTTGGGACAGTCTTCTTCCATGAAGCTGGGCAAGTGGAACTGAGGAGAGAGTGATTGCCCCACCCTGCAGCCTGGCCCACGGTAATAGGAGAGCAGAGGGAGACTCCTGAGAGCTGAGTTAAGGGCACAGGCTGAATGGCTTTCAGAAAGGTCATCACTACAGAGCAAAAGCCATAACATAGGCCTCTGTTGTCAAAGGAGTCATTGGTGACCCAAAGGCTACAAAATAATGGCCACAGTGTTCATTCTTATGCATGGTGGATCGTGCACAGGAGGAGCAGGTCCACTGCACTCTGGGAACAAGAGAACAGCCATGATCTCACAAAGTCATCAAAGGAAACATGCAGATGAGAAGGTTTTTTTCTCATGGTGGGTACAGTGGCAGTGCTAGGCACCCTAGCTTATAAAGCCTCTCAGTGCAGTGTTAGCAGCAGATATACACTAAGGGTGTCCAAAGAGAAGATCAGCTCAGCCCACAGCAGATGAAGAAAGCTTCCAGAGGTCAGCAGATGCTCACCGAAGCTTTGCAAAAGTGGAAACCAACCCAGAAGTCAGAGAATACGGGTAAGTCTTTAGACCACAGCAATTGCAATTGAGAGGAATGTGCAGGTCTAAGTGCACACAATGGGTAAAGGAGATTTACATTGAGAAAACAGGAAAGCTTACAATGAGGAGAATCCAGTCTCTGGTGAGCCAGGGTTATTACTATCCTGCCGCAGGTGTTACCACCTGACCCCTTCTGTTCCCCTGCCATCCAATGGAAAGTTTTTATCAATTATTTTATAAATAAAAGTTTTAGTGGTTCTAGAAACATTTTTAGGAAGGAAGAAATATGGCTTTGTATCAAAACAGTTCTCAAATGACACCCTTCCATGGGTGAGGGGTCCTGGTGGCAAACTGCTTATATTAGATTCCTTTCATTACAT
This sequence comes from Mastomys natalensis, assembly GCA_021653895.1. Taxonomy (NCBI): domain Eukaryota; kingdom Metazoa; phylum Chordata; class Mammalia; order Rodentia; family Muridae; genus Mastomys; species Mastomys natalensis. The sequence goes on from JAJTUV010001672.1 coordinate 87,893, forward strand.
TTTTAACTTGACAAATAAAGATTATGGGTACTTATGATGTACAACATGATTTCTTTGCCTCATGTGTAGAGGAAGAATGACTAAATATAGCTAATTAATATTATAAATATCTTAGATTCCTTACATATTAACATCTAAAATCTCTCAGTGAGTTTTAGTTATAAAATACAATGTTATTAACTGGGATGTGGTAGCACAGTCCTGTAATTCTAGGACTTTGAAGGCAAATATAAGAGGACCAGAAATTCAAGATGATCCTTGGCTGCATCGGAAGTTTAAGACCAACCTGGACTACATGTATCCTGTTTCATTATTACTAATTATACTCACCATGGTCTCCAACAGGGCTGTAAAACAGATCTTGGGCTTTGTTAACTCCATGGCTTTAATTATGTTCTATTTTAGTTTTTACGTAGGAGACAGTTCACCCCTATAGTTAAAATCCTATAAGGGAAAGTCGTACAGTGAATATTTCACTCTTTGAAACTCCTTGTACGTGGCCCCTGAGAAGGTGAGCACACTCCAGTGGAAGGCCACAACCCTAAGAATATTTGTGCTGCACAAATTATCTTGTAGAAAAAAATGCCTCAAAATTTGGTCAGAATCAAAGTGGGGTAGATCTGGGAAGAACTGGGGAAAGAGAGTGTTAAGATGGATTAGACTATCAGTGATTGTATTTGCCCGGGTTCTCTAGAGGGTAGAACTTATAGAACTTCAATCTATCAATGGATTAGGGCAGCTTACAGACTGTGGTCTAGCTAGGTAATCCAACAATGACTGTCTACTAACAAAAAAAATCCAAGAATCCAGAAGTTGTCAGTCCACATGGCTAGATATCTCAACTGGTTTTCAGTCTATGCCAATTTCTTGAAGACACAGGGTTTAATGTCTGTGAAGGGATTTATTTGTCAGAGAGTGTGAGAGCAAGCTGGGAGAGAGAGAGAAAGAGAGAGAGAGAGAGAGAGGGGAGAGAGAGAGAGAGAGAGAGAGAGAGAGAGAGTATTAAGAAACAAAAAGACAGACAAAACTTCCTTCTTCCATGACCCCTGTATAGGCTGCCACCAGAAGGACTGGTGCAGATTAATGGTGGATCTTCCCAGTTTGACACATATGAATTAAAGATGGGTCTTTGCATTACAAAGGATTTATAAGAAAAAATTTCTTCACAGATATACCCAACCTCTTGGGCTTAAGTTAATCCCAGATGAAGTCAAGTTGCTAACCAGGAATAGCCATCACAGTGATTAACTCCAAATCACAAATTATACATCAGTGCTGCATTAAGGAAAGAAATAAAAGCATTTCCCTTGGAGCCATTTAACTAAGAATTAGTCACACATAAATCCTCTACTTTACACTACAATGTGTTCTGTCCTCTGTCTCTTGTATAAATCTGGTTTGTGCCTCCTGGAGGCTGTCTTATGAATCTGTCCATGTCTGTATCTGTGCCAGTATGTCTGTGTTTCTGTCCTTCACAAAGGACTTTGCTCTGTATGTACTAAACAACACAGAAAGCATCACACAGGGAAGGAATGGGAAACTCTACAGACATCCTTAACAGAAATGTACAAGGAATTGAATCACTGACCCCAACTGACTCAGACAACAACCATCACAGTTTATCAACCACTATGCACACATGTGCTCACCATTTATGGTGGACATTCACTTGAGAAGATCCCTTTCAACCTGTGTGATTGCTGCTTTCAGTAAATGATACACATGCATGGGTCTGGGTCAGGGCAAGGAAGTAGCAGCTTAGATTCTGACAGCGGATTACATGGGAACTCAAGGCACGTAGGCCTGGTTGTTACACTGTTCTATGAAAGGAGATTAAACCAGCAGTGTGAGCACACAGTAAAACAGCAATCTTAAGTCTTAGTGACTTCAAGGTGTATCATTGACTTGGTTGTAAAGTCTAGCAAAGCTCCCAGTCTTTTAGAATGAAACAGATTTTTATTATAATACAGTACAAGAGATATGATCAAAAAATGTACTGAGCTTTCAAATATTAGCAAAAAAATGAAAAATAAGATTTAAAATTCTTCTTACTTTAAAATATCTGTTGGCAGATGTTTGTCTGCTTTATTTAAGAAGTGAGACCAGTAGAACACATATTGTATCTCTTTCAAAAAGTTCCATGTGACTTTTACACACTCACCACTTTACATGTCAATAAACCTCCAAACTTCGTTAAGTAAATTCATATTTTCTTTTGGCAGCATATTTGGGTCTTGGCCTATTACTAACTGGGGTATTCCTTAGACAATTAACTTCCTTATGGTTTCAGTCATTTTATTTGTTGGATACTATAATCTAATTCACTACAAGTAACGCTACCTACTGAAGAATGTTAACTTACTAATTCTTGCCAACAGAATATAGAAAAAGTCACTTATTTGTTATTATACAAATCCAAATGTGACTAATTTTACCTGATCCAGTTTTCTGAGACAATTTTCTTGTACCCTAAAATTACCTTCAATTTTCAATCTTCCTTCCTCTACCCCCTAAGTGCAGTGATTACAGGCATGTCTCACCATGCCTAGGTCATGCTGTTTCTACGTGTTAGGGGTCAATCCCAGGACTACATGTGTGTAAGACAATTCTGTCTACCGAGTTATACTTCTGTTGAAGAAGCTACTTGAGAATGACCACTAGCAAGTACACTTATTCACTTAAAGTTGCAGTGATATTATTATTATATCACAAATCACATTTCATGTAAAACAAGTGAAATATAGTCTGGCTATACATTTCACATCAACTACATATTTTACACAAGAAAAAATCCTCAGTGAATTTCTTTCAGATCAACTGACAGCCATTTGCAAAGTATTAAAATTAAAACAATTAAAATATTTATTTTATTGTTTTATGTGTATGAGTGTCTTGCCTGCACATATGTATGTTTACCATATGTGTGCCTGGAGGTGAGAAGAGGGCATCATATCTCCTGGATTTGGAGTTATAAATGGTCGCAGGACAGCAGGTTGGTGCTTGAAATCAAACTCCTGTCCTCTGAAGAGAACCACTGAGCTTCTCTCCAGGCAAACAGGATAAAATTTAAGCATTAGTACTTCATATCTGTATGTGAAATAAGGTGTTGAGCTGAAATGTCATTGTTCCCTTATCTGAAGGATTACAGGAGACAGGAACCAGGTCTTGGTGGCTTGGGAAGAACATCAGAGGATGGTGGCCTCCATACTTGGACAATTATTTTAAATATATTTGTACAGAACTCCAGTACAGTTCTGATTAACTCAAGACTTAAAAAGCCAGCTGGAGTCATGGTGGGGTTTTCTGGGGAGGCTGGCAACATGCTTTCTGTGCAAGCCTGAGGACTTTATCTTCAGAGCTCAAAGAAACAAGCAAACAAAGGAACAGACAAATACAAAGGCCTTGTATAGTGGCACATGCTTGTTTTTAGCACAGAGAGAGTGAGAGAGAGAGAGAGAGAGAGAGAGAGAGAGAGAGAGAGAGAGAGAGAGAGAGAGAGAAAGGGAGGGAGGGAGGGAGGGGAGAGAGAGAGAGAGAGAGAGAGAGAGAGAGAGAGAGAGATGCATTGGCTGGGCTCACTCACTGGGCCAGCCAGCCTAGTGTACCTGGCAAGTGTCAGATCAGTAAGAAACCCTTCCTTGAAAAATTCAAGGTGGGTGATCCCTTAAAAACAATACTGAATTTGACATCTGGCCTCCACCTGCAGAATTAGCATACACATGTGTGCACACATGTATATCCATGTACAGTCTCACATGTAAACTCACACATACACATACATATAGAAATACATATGAAAATAAAAATAACCAAAAGAGAGTGGGGACTTGACAAATTAAGTTCCAGTTTGGATTATTTAAAAATATTTTATTCTTCTGTTTCTGTGGCTGCAGGTTATTTGAGACTGCTGGTGTTCCAATGTGGTCACCCTCCTCCTCAGCTTCTTCCAGCATATCCCTAATTCAACCACAGAGGTCCCAGACTTCAGTCCATTAGTTCGGTGTAAGTATCTGAGTCAGTCTGAGGCAGCTGCTTGTTGGGCCTCTTGTAGGAAAGCTATGCTAGGATCCTGTCTGAAAGCACACTGTAGCATCAGTAATAGTGTCAGGCCATGGAGCATCCCTTTGTGATATGCCCCAATTTAGGCTGATCCCTGGACCACTTTGCCCTCAGTCTCTTCTCCGTTTTTCCCTTTGGTTCTTTTAGACAGGAAGAATTCTGGGTCAGAGTTTTTGACTGTGGGATGGCAACCCACACTTGATGCCCTGTCTTTCTACTGTAGGTGGACTCTACAAGTGTCCTCTCCCCACTGTTAGGTACTTCATAGAAGGTCTTGCCCTTTGATTCCTGAGTCTCTCACCTCCCAGATCTCTGGTTCATTCTACTGGATCCCCATAATTCCACCCACTCCTTGCTCCCAACCAGATCCTTCCCTCCCTCTGCCTACTGTGATTTCTTTCTTCTGCTCTCAAGTGAGATTGAAGCATCCTTATTTGGGCTCTTCTTCTTGTTAATGTTCTTGAGTTCTGCACATTGTATGCTGCTTATTCTGTATTTTTTGTCAAAAAGACAAAAAATCCAATTATTAGTAAGTACAAACCATGCAAATACTTTTGGGTCTGAGTCACCTCAATCAGGATGATGATATTTTCTAGTTCCCTCCATTTGCGAGTAAAACTCATGATGTTCTTGTTCTTAATAGCTGACTATTGTAGAGGAATTCTCCCCTAATTGATTGATTGTATAATAAAGACAACAATAAGAAGCCAATCACTGGGCAAAAAGGAGGAGGTGGGTCTTCCAAGTCCAAGAGAGGAAGGGGAAGGGCATGCAGGAAGAAGGAACCTCAGTGAAATGGGGAGTGAGACAAGCAAGATGTAGCCCCGGGAACTGTTAGACATAGAGGTGGAATCCAACATAGGATAGCTGATGAATTAGGACAATAGATTGTATGCCCAGTGGTTGTGTCATCTGATGATTTTAAACTAAGACTGTCTGGTGGGAAGGAGGAAAGAACTTAGCCAGAGTGGAATTTGGCCAGGCTTTGGAACAGGAAGATTGATCAAAGAACTGAGCTCCAGGGAAGAGGCAGCCACAGTGGAGCGCAGGGTGACAAGAGCGTCTGCAGCTAGCCACAGGAACCAGGGAAGTGCTAGCAGCTTGGGAGCAAGCTAGCTGTGGGAACCATGGGGGCAGCCATAACTGGAGTTCCTGGTGCTTAGCTGGTTAAACATGGATTGTTTTGTATAACTACATTCTACAGAGTAGTATTCCATTGTGTAAATGAACCACATTTTCTGTATCCATTCCTCTGTTGAAGCTGGAAACAACATCTGGGTTGTAAGGGAGACACGTGGAATCCAAGATAAAAGTTTTATTGTTCATGATGATAGTTGCATCTGGATGATGTGCACCACCAGCAAATGCCAGGAGGGGCTCCTTATATTGGGGAGTGGGAGATAGGAGGGGCTAGGGAGGGGAAAACTTAATTAGCTATGTTCCCCTGGCCTTATGTAAATCTCAAGGCAGAGGACTGTTAGTCATGCCCCATACCTGTGTCTTACGTGACTGAAGGTACAGGTTAAATGGAGACTGCAGGTCCGGGCTGGGGGTTCTGGGGGCGTGGCCAAGCACCTGCACTCTACACCCCATATTTTGATTGGGCTGTTTTGTTTTAGGAGGTTAGCTACTTGAGTTCTTTATATATCTTGGATATTAACCCTCTATTGAATGTGGGGTTAGTGAAGATTTCTTTCCAAATCATTTTTTTTCTTAATGAGCAATTTTCACCTGGAAATCCAGAATCTTCATCTTTTATTAAGCTGTTATTGATTCTAAATACCATTTCTATCAGATATAGGACCGAGAAAGTTCACATCTCTCCACTTCCCACCATCTGCCTTCTTGTCAATTTTCAGCCTGCATATTAGACTACAGTATTCTCACTAATTGTCCTGTTCTTTGCTGTCTAGTGTGGAAAATAAGTGCCACTTGCTGTCATACTCTTTTCACTATAGAAATTGACATGAAGATCATCAAAGTTCAGCTGAGAGGCTGACTAAGCTCTCTCAGCACACAAGATTGAGAGGAGTCCTAGCTGGAACTGAGGCCTGGGCTTTTATGCCTTTCCAGGTAGAGGTGAGTCCTGGATGGGACACAGGCCATGAGCAGCAGCCAGATAGCTGCTGACCACTCTGTGTGTCTGACCCCAACCCTTTCCATCTCTTCATGCTGTATCTTAGAGGGTTTGGAACCTGCACATCCCCACTTAGGAAAGAAGAAACAACATCTTGTTCCCAGCCAAGGCTATGACAAATAGATATGGGTGGCATGGGATGGGTTGAATCAGGACTGTTGTGTGCACTATCTTGATCAGCCCAATCGCTTTCTCACTCCAGGCAGTTCCCATGTCCATAAACATTATGAACATCCATGCACACCAGTCTTTGCTATGGACCAAGGAACTTCCATGCACAGTAGCAGTTGATAAGAAAAGACTAGAGATCTATGCAATGGAAACTCCCAGGAATCTGTAGGGTGACCCGCTAAAGTTAGGCATTGGAGATATCCAGAGCCTGAGCCGTCATCTCCTTTAACAGGCAAGATTCCCAGAGGAGGCATTGAACACCAACCCATCCCCTAAACCTAAGACCTACAGTTTGTCCTGTCTAACATATGCTGGTGTAAAGGTAGCACAGGAATTGTGAGAGAGGCCACCCACCTCGACACTGCTTGGAGAGCCAGTATCCAAAGGCCATTGCCTGACTATATGACCCTCTCCTCCTTGGGGTTTCCTATCTATCACATTAATAGGAGAGAAGTTGCCTAACTTCCTGTAACTTAATATGGCATGTTTGGTTGATATCATGGGATGATTCCCTTTTTGAAGTAATGGAAGGAAGAGAGGTTGGGGAAGGGAGATAAAGATGGGGGGAGGGGTTGGAAGACGAAGGAAGAAAACCGAGGTCAGATGTAAAGATTAATTAAAAAGATTAATCAAAAGGAATATTAATTAATCCGTTCTTGTACCTTGGACAGGGGAACTCATGAGGTTCAGCTTCTCTAGCTTTCCAATGCTCAGCTATGTGAGCCGTAAGACAGGATGCTTACTGCCCGTGGAAGCAGTGCTTGACTGGTGGGGACTAAAGATGGATTGTATGCACTTACCTATTGCAGGGTTCTATGCTCAGGACCACGGGTGTTATGAACAAACTAAACAGCTTTTAGTCCTTCATTTAGAAAATTTCCATTAATTTTTTATATACATTTTAGTTTTAGCTATTAGACCATATATCTAACACTGAGATTCTATATGAAATTTTCATTTGCTTTTGAAAAGTATGTAATTAAAATTGTCCTGGGATTATTAACTGAGTTGAGAAAAATTCTAAATTATTGGAAGTTTCCTTAACATTACTATTTAAATTCTGTTTCCTGGATGGGAATCCAGTGTGCTTTAACCTGAGAATGTTTGAGATTCAATCTGTGTAAAGTTTATGACATGCCTCTCCTCCAGCCACTCCTTTTATGGGCAGATGATGTCTTTATCCCGCTGTGTGCGTTCTCCCAACCATTCCTCTTGTGGGTAAATGTCTGTACTGAGCAGCCATAGGCCTGGGGCCTCCTGGTGCACTTAGCAATTTGTGGATGGATGGATGTTGACCAAGCTGGCTTTGTGATAATTTCTCTTCTTGTAGCTCCTGGCCATCTGTTCTGTGGCAGTGACTGAGAGGCAATCCCTTCTGCATCCCCTTAGAGCTTTACAGATGGGAGAGCTCTTGTCCAGATGAGCTCTGGCAAGTTTGTTTGACCCTAGCTGTCCTATCTGTGCAACTTGTGTAAATCTCAGGTGAAGGTGATTCTGCATCTTTGCCCTTAGGGACATTGATCAATGGCTAGAGAGATTTTTTTTTAATAATCTTTCCATTTGTTTATATATCAAATGCTGTTCCACTTCCTGGTGACCCCTCCACAAACCTCCCATCCTCCTTCAACCCTCTCCTCCCTCCTCTTTGTCTCTGTGAGGGTCCTTTCCACATACCCCACACCTCCAGCTTCCCCTACACTGGGGCATCAAACCTCCACAGGACCAAGGGCCTCCCTCCCACTGCTGTCAGATGAGGTCTTCCTCTGCTACATATGAATCTGGAGCCATGGATCCCTTCCTGAACCCTCCTTAGTTGGTGGTCTAGTCCCTGCAAGCACTGGGTGGTCTGACCAGCTGATGTGGTTCTTCCAATGGGTTTGCAGTCCCTCTCACCTCCTCTCGTCCTTTGGCCAGCTCCCCCACCAGGGTCCCTGAGCTCAGTCTGATGGTTAGCTCCAGGCACCCACATCAGCATTGGTTAGTTACTGCCCGAACCTCCCAAGGAACAGTCACACAAGTTTCCTGTCAGCAAGGGCCTCCTGGTAACACCAACAGTGTCAGGTTTCGTGTCTGCAGACAAAATAGATCCCAAGGTGGGGCAGTCCCCTCATAGTCTTTCCTTTAGTCTCTGCTCCACTTTTTTTGGTCCCTGTTCTTCCTCTGGATAGGAATATTTCTGGGTTAACAACTTTGAGATAGGGGACTGTCCCTATCTACTAGAAGTGGTCTCTACAGGTTCTATCTCTTCTTCTTCCTATATTTTTGGCTAATATCCACATATCAGTGAGTACATACCATGAATGTCCTTTTAGGCCTGGGTTCCCTCACTCAGGATGATATTTTCTAGTTCCATCCATTTGTCTGCAAAATTCATCATGCCTTTGTTTTTTTAACAACTGAATATTACTATATTGTGTAAATGAACCACATTTTCTGTATCCATTCTTCAGTTGAAGGACATCTGGGTTGATTCCAGTTTCAGGCTATTATAAAAGAGGCTGCTATGAACATAATGGAGCATGTGTCCTTGTGGTATGGTTGAGCATCTTTTGGGTATATGCCCAGAAGTGGTATAGCTGGGTCTTCAGGTAGATCTCTTTCCAGTTTTCTGAGGAACCTCCAGATTCCTTTCTAGAGTGGTTGTACGAGTTGGCAACCCTACTAACAATGGAGGAGTGTTCCCCTTGCTTCACATCCTCACCAGCATGTGCTGTCTCTTGAGATTACCCAGTCTGATTGATATAAGGTGGAATCTCAGAGTCATTTTGATTTGCATTTCATTGATGACTAAGGATGCTGAACATTTCTTTAGGTGCTTTTTGGCCATTCAAGATTCCTCTGTTGAGAATTCTTTGTTTAGATGTGTATCCCATTTTTAAATTGGGTTTTTATTTTAGTCTAACTTCTTGAATTCTTTATATATTTTGGATCTTACCCCCAGAGGTCCAGCATACTGAATAGAAATATGCAGCTGCTGGAAATAGGGTGTGGTGGGGGTTTGGGGAACCTCTAGAAAGTCCCAGAGACCTGGAATGTGATGCCCAGGACTCAATGTGGGTTGCTTTAGCCAAAGTGCCTAACCGTAGGGAGATGGAAACTGAAGAGTCCACCTCCAGTAGATAGACAGGGTCTCCAGTGGAGGGTTGGGGACACCTTCAAAATTTTTCATTCAGAATTGTTCCATCTAAAAGAAATGCTGGAACAAAATGGAGCAGAGACTGAAGGAATGGCCAACCAGTGACTTGCCCAACTTGGGATCCATCCCATGGGAGGGTACCAAATTCTGATGCTATTACTGATGCTATGTTGCACTTCCAGACAGAAACCTAACATGGCTGTCCTCTGAGAGGCTCTACCAGCAACTGACTGAGACATATGCTGATACTTACAGCCAACCATTGAGGTACCCCTATGGAAGAGTTAGGGGAAGGATTGAAGGAACTAAAAGGGTGGAAACAGTGTCAACTAATCTGAACTCCAGGGAGTCCCAGATTCCAAGCCACCAACCAAAGAACATATACATGCTGGTCCAAGGTCCCCAGCACATATGTAGCAGAGGACTGCCTTGTCTGTCCTCAGTGAAAAAGGATGCACCTAATCCTGTAGGGACTTCATATATCAGGTTGGGGTGCCCAGATGGGGGCATCCTCTGAGAGGAGATGGGGATGGTAGATGAGGTGAAGAACTCTGGGAGCAGGGGATAGGAACCAGGAACATTTGAGATGTAAATAAATAAAATTATTAATTATAAAAATATTCTTAGTGATTCTGAATTATTAAATATAAATTAGAGTTGCTATAGGGTTAGTAGTTAAGTTAGGGAATGGAAGATGGCTCAGTGGCTAAGAGAGCTTGCTGTGAAAATAGGAGGACCCAAGTTTGAATCCCAACACCCTTATAGAAAATAGTGTGTGGTTAAGTGTGCTTGTAACCTCAGCACTTGACACAGGAGGACCTTTGGGGCTACCTGATCACCAGTGTGGCTTCAGGTTCATTGAGGACCCTGACTCAAAGGATTCTGGCAGAGTTGTAGAAGAAAATGCTCGACATTCTCTTCAGGACTGCTAGTGTATGCATGGGCAAGCACACCTATGTATACACATAGCAAACACCACATACATTTCTTACACATACACAGAAACACACACACAAACACTCTCTGAGAGAAAAAGAGGTGTGTGTGTGTGTGGAGAGAGAGAGAGAGAGAGAGAGAGAGAGAGGAGAGAGAGAGAGATTAACATAAGGAATGAGTATGATTTCTTGTTTAAACTGGATGCACAGACCTTGACTTTCTGTTAAAATTCTTATTTTCTTCTTTGTTATTCCATCTCTCTGCCTGTTTCAATGTGTATCCTGTCTCAGCCTGCTCCTTCATACCACTCCCTTATACCCTATTCCAAATCAGCAGTGAATGGGGTTCCTGTGCCCAGAGAGAAGAAAGCAGCTGAGAGGAGACACACACTGCAGTCTAGAAACTGGATTTTTATTGAGGTTTATTGTCTTTTAGGAACCTTCTGTGTCCTGTAAGAACCTCTGAATACTCAGGGATCTGGAGGGCTTCAGCAGGAACTAGACCGGCCAGAGAACATGGCTCAGAAAACCTGAGCTATTCTAGTTACAGATTTTCTCACTGGCTGGATATGAGCTCCAGAATTAAAAATTCTCTTTCAAGATCTTTTTGATCCAGGGCCTGGAGATTCTGGTGAAGACAGCAGGGGTCTTTGCATTCCTATGTACATAGGATGCAATACTTGGGCTATCCCAGAACACAGAAGAGGTCCTCCAGAGTCTCCCTATAGGCAGTGGGGTAGCGAGGAAACACATGAATGGATAGGAGGGAGCCTCTACCTCTACCCACCCATTTCAGTTTGCAGTTAGGTCTGGAGCCTGATGTCACATCTTAGTTTTGGGGGGCAGCCTACCTATCTTCCTATATCACCCCTTGTTCTCTGCACAGCCTACTGAGTAACCCAAGATAGACTTGGAAGATGGATACTTTGTTTCCTCACCTTGTGATTCCTAAACACTGTGATCAACCGACAATCTTCTGCCTCACACCCTTCTGAACTCTGGTTCCCAGGAGGGCTTTTAGAAAATCCTGGTAAGAGGATCACCTTGTATACATTTTGCATCTTCTTGGGGTTGCCCACACACAGCTTGGAATTGTGTTGAAAACTGGTGACGTTTGCAGGTTTTGAAACTCCAGGAGTTTCATCTTTGCTTCCTGCAGTGTGTCTGAGCTGGTTCATTCATGTTTGTTCTGCCCCCAGCCAATTGCCCTGCACATTAACATGCATTTTTCTTTCTCAGAACCAGTGTTTATTGTCCAAGGAAGAGACAGAGAGAAAAAAGAGCAAGTAAAGGAGGAAGCAGACTATAGGATAGGAGCCCAGAGACTTCAATCTGGGAGCAAAGAACTGGAATGTCGGTTTCCTCAGAAGGAGTATGTAATTTAGTGTCATTCCATTGATACATTGTTACTTTCATAGCAACTGCATCAAATACTTTTTACTGTTTCAATTTGTTGACCTGACCTTTAGCTTTTATGAATTAGAATGAGATCTTCTGATTTGCTCAGCCATCCTAGAGAAAGTGTCCTGTTAAGAGTGAGTGGAGAGTTACAGTTAGGGATATGAGGGAAGCCGTTTGCTCCAGAAGGATGTGATGGTTCTAAACTACAAGCTATAAGGTCAGTGTCTGAGAGTTAATACTTTCTCTGTTTTGTTAAAATTACCTTGGGAAATACCACTAGTCTCTGTTTACAAATGTAGACTTGAAACTGAGACCATGATCATTCTGCCTTTAACTGTTAAACACGTTTTAAGTATCTGTTTGGTGCTTCCCTGGACTCAGAAGAAGGAGTCTAATGAAGAAAAGGACACACAGTGCAGTGCCGTTTCTCTTGGAGACCTACAGGAGGTTTAGTTCATAGGTGGGAATTTAACTGCAAGTCCTGTGTTTTCATTTGCTAAAGCTGAGAGCTGTCCTCTGACACTCCATCTCTAGCAGGGAAGAGGAGGATCTGGAGCTGGAGAGGTCTTGTCTGGTGGCTCTGCATTGCTGAGACCAAGTCCCAGAGCCTAAGGCAAGGTTTTTCTCTTGTGTAGTTGAAAATGGAGGGGTCAATCATACAGAACTAGAGTGCCAGCTCCACAACAGCATGGCTCAGGTCCACCAGCATTGGGTTGTTTCTTGGCTTGGCTGAAGGTGAGGGAGGAGATCAGGTTCAGTCCCCAGCAGAGCATCAGCCTCAGAATCACTGTCCCCATGATTGTCCTGCATTCTCTTTGCTACATTTTTCCCGGAATTCTGCTTTCTCTTATCTGCTTTAGATATTGTGTACTGCAGAGTTCAATTATGGTTTGAAGATCACAAAACCGGGAGTGTGATTAGTTAGAAAGCAATGGGGGTCAGGAGGAGAACCTGCCTTTACTTAGAGGAAGTGACTGATGAAACCTGTTGTTTTTGTTGCCTCAGGGAAGGCATGTTGGCTATCCTTCTTGTTGTTACAGTTTGAGGACACAGTTCATGATGGAAAGACATTGCAGTAGGACTGGGAAGGATGAGTCACACTGCATCATCAGACAGAAACTGAGGTCCAGTATAAAATTTCATAAAGAGCCGGTAGAAAAAAAAAAAAAAACCTTCCTTCAGCGACATTGTGCCTCTTAGGGTTCTACAGCCTTCCAAAGGAGGTATGACTAGGTGGGGACATAGTATTCCAACACATGAAGCACAACAAAAGATTCAAAAGGTTTGATCAATTCACAATGTAATAATTTTTACAGTATATGCTCAAAATTTCAATCATCTACAACATTGTAAGGCTGTTGGAAAAACTGAACTATCAAAATAGAATATGTTATAGAATGCATGCAGCTCTGGTAAGGACATCTGCCACCCAGGAGGGGTTAAGTTCCTTCCTCCTTCCTTCCTTCCTTCCTTCCTTCCTTCCTTCCTCCTTCCTCTCTTATTTCCTTCTTCCCTCCTTCACACCATCCATCCCTCACTTTGTTGCCCCTCCATCCTTTCTAGTCTACTCCCTCCCCTCTGATTTTTTTTGAGACAGGTTTTCATGCAGTCCAGGTTAGCCTTGAACTCCATAGATAGATGAGGACATACCTTGAGTCCTGCTCCTCCAGGCTCTGCCTCCCAAGTGCTGGGTTACATGTGTGTACTGTTATGCAAAGTCTAAAAATATTTTCTTAGGAAGAAGTTCAGTAATATGACACTAGGAGAAATCAATATGCTCAAGACATATTCAGTGCACAAAGTTGACTTTATGCTAACATTTAGTAGTTTTGCATTACAGGAGGGAAAGCATTGCACTCTGCAGTCCTCAGTACTTGGAAGGCTGAGGCAAGAGTATGGTACTTGTTCCAGGTCTCCAAGAACGACTTTCTATAAAATAAATCAGAATGAAGCAAAACTCAAAAGTTGTTTATGATTAAATATGACACAAAGTCATATTCCTTACTTCCTAAACACAATTCTAGAGCTACCAATTTTTTTATTTACAAAATAATTGATAAAAACATTCCTTGGATGGCAGGAGAAACAGATGGAATCAGGTGGGAACACCTCTGGCAGGATAGAAATAACCGTGGCTTACCAGAGACTGGATTCTCCTCATTGTAAGCTTTCCTGTTTTTTGAATGTAAATCTCCTTTACTCATTGTGTAGCACTTAGACCTGCACATTCCTCTCAATTGCAATTGCTGTGGTCTAAAGACTTACCCGTATTCTCTGACTTCTGGGTTGGTTTCCACTTTTGTAAAGCTTGGGTGAGCATCTGCTGACCTCTGGACACTTTCTTCATCTGCTGTTAGCTGAGCTGATCTTCCCTTTGGACACCCTTAGTGTGTATCTGCTGCTAACAATGCACTGAGAGGCTTTATTAAGCTAGGCTGCCCAGCATTGCTACTGCACAAACCATGGGAAAAACCTTCTGGTCTTCATGTTTCCTTTTGCTGACTTTGTAAGATCATGACTCTTCTCTTGTTCCCAGAGTGCACTGAACCTGCTCCTCCTGTGCACAATCCACCATGCATAAGAATAAACACTGTGGCCATTATTTTGGAGCCTCTGTGTCACCAACTGGTCCATAGACACCAGAGACCCATGTGATGGGGTTTGCTCTGTAATGGTGACTTTTCTGAAAGCTATTCAGCCTGTGCCCTTAACTCAGCTCTCAGGAGTCTCCCCCTGCTCCCCTATTACTGTGGGCCAGGCTGCAGGGTGGGGCAACACTCTCTCCTTGGTTCCACTTTCCCAGCTTCATGGAGGAAGACTGTCCCAAGTACATGTCCTTCTTAGACTATGGGTAAAGGAGCAGTGTGCCCTCAGCAGCAGGTTAGTGAGTATTCCCATCTGCTAAGAAAAGACACAGATCCTGTCTTTGATTTGTGCTTCACCTTTTGAGCCTTTTGTGTAAGATGAGGAGCTTGCTTGGAGTCCCAGCACTTGGGAGACTAGAGCCAAAGGATCATGAGTTGCAAGTAGGTCTGAATTACACAGTGATACAATGCCCAAATGACACCAATCTAAGTCAAAATGAGAAAAGACCCTGTGATTTAGTTATACAACTCTAAACAAAAGTTAGAAAAAATTAACGATGATCACCCAGGTAACAATAATCCTACATGGATGCTCTATTTTTTAAAGATCCTTTTAGGTTGTTTAATCCTATATGGGTGCCTTGCCCCCAAAGAGTTAGAACATAACTTATAGTCAGTCTTGTATTTGACAGCTATCTGTTTTTGGAATTAATTATTTTTATTTATATTTCAGATGTTATTCCCTTTCCCCATTTCCTCCTAGAACCCCCAACTCCCCTCCCCTACTTCTATGAGATGTGCCCCCACCAACACACCAACTCCCACCTATCTGCCCTCAAATTCCCCACATTGGGGCATCCAGTATTCACGGACCAAGGACTCCTCTCCTACCTATGCCCGACCAGGCCATTATCCTACATATACAGCTAGACCAATGGGTCCCTCCCTATGTGCTCCCAGGCTGGTGGTTTAGACCCTGGGAGCTCTGTTAGTTGGTATTGATGCTTTCCCCATGGGGCTGCAAACCACTTCACCTCCTTCAATCTTCTCTCTAACTCCTCCATTGGGAACCCCATGATCAGTTCAATGGTTAGCAGTGAGCATGTGCCTCTGAATATGTCAGTCTGACAGACATCTAACAGACAGCTATATCAGGCTCCTGTCAGTATGCTACTTCCTGGCATCCACATCAGTGTCTGCCTTTGGTAACTGCACATTGGATGGATACCCAGGTTGGAGCAGGCTCTGTTCAACCACTCCTTCAGTTTTTGTCCCACACTTTGTCTCTATATTTGCTCCCATGAGTATTTTGTAACTCCTTCTAAGGAGGACCAAAGGGGCCACACTTTGATCTTTCTTTTTCATGAGCTTCATGTAGTCTTTGAGTTGTATCTTGGGCATTGTGAGCTTTTGGGCTAATATCCAATTATCAGTGAGTGCATACCATGTGTGTTCTTTTGTGATTGGGTTACCTCACACAGGATGATATTTTCTAGTTCCATCCATTTACCTACGAATTTCTCAAATTCATTGCCTTTAATAGCTGAGTAATACTCCATTGTGTAAATGTACCACATTTTCTGTATTCATTCCTCTGTTGAATTTCATCTGGGTTCTTTCCAGCTTCTGGCTATCATAAATAAGGCTGCTATGAACATAGTGGAGCATATGTCCTTGTTATATGTTGGAGCATCTTCTGGGTATACGCCCAGGAGTGGTATAGCTGGGTCCTCAGGTAATGATATGTTCAATTTTCTGAGGAAACACCAGACTGATTCCAGAGTGGTTGTACCAGCTTGCAATCCCACCAACAATGGAGGAGTGTTCCTCTTTCTCCACATCCTCGTCAGAATCTGCTATGGCCTGAGTTTTTAATCTTAGCTATTCGGACTTGTGTGAAGTGGAATCTCAGGGTTGCTTTGATTTGCATTTCCTTGATGACTAAGGATGTTGAACAGTTCATTATGTGTTTTTCCACCATCCAAGTTTCCTCAGTTGAGAATTCTTTGTTGAGCTCTGTACCCCATTTTTAATAGGGTTTTTTGGTTGTCTGGAGTCTAATTTCTTGAGTTCTTTGTATATGTTGGATATTAGCTCTCTATCAGATTTAGGATCGGTAAAGATCTTTTCAAAATCTGTTGGTAGCTGTTTTGTCCTATTGACAGTGTTCTTGCTTTACAGAAGCTTTGCAATTTTTTGAGGTCCCATTTGTAAATTCTTGATTATAGAGCATAAGCCATTGGTATTCTGTTCAGGAACTTTCCCTCTGTGCCTAAGTATTCAAGGCTCTACCCCACCTTCTCTTCTACTATTTTCTGTGTACCTAGTTTCTTGTGAAGGTCCTTTATCCACTTGGACTTTAGCTTTATACAAGGAGATAATAATGGATAGATTTGCATTCTTCTTCATGCTGACCTCCGTTGAACCAGCACCATTTGTTGAAAGTGCTGTCCTTTTTCTACTGGACAATTTTAGTTCCTTGGTCAAAGATCAAGTGACCATAGGTGTGTGGGTTCATTTCTGGGTCTTCAATTCTATTCCATTGATCTTCCTGCCTGTCTCTGTACCAATATCATGCAGTTTTTATCACTATTGCTGTGAAGTACAGCTTGAGTTCAGGGATGGTGATTCCCCAGAAGTTTTTTTATTGTTGAGAATAGTTCTTTACTATCCTGGGTTTTTTGTTATTCCAATGAATTTGAGAATTTTTCTTTCTAAGTCTGTGAAGAATTTGGTTGGGATTTTAATGGGGATTGCATTGAATCTGTAGATTGCTTTTGGCAAGATGGCCATTTTTATTATATTAACCCTGCCAATCCATGATCATGGGAGATCTTTCCATCTTTGAGATCTTCTTCGATTTCTTTCTACAGAGACTTGAAATACATACATCTTTCACTTTCTTAGTTAGATTCACAACAAGGTATTTTATATTATTAGTGAATATTGTACAGGGTTTCATTTCCCTAATTTCTTTCTCAGTCGGTTTATCCTTTGAATAAAGAAAGATTACTGATTTGTTTGAATTTATTTTATATCCAGCCACTTCGCTGAAGTTGTTTATCAGGTTTAGGAGTTCTCTGGTGGACGTTTTGGGGTCACTTAAGTATACTATCATATCATCTGCAAATAGTAATACTTTGACTTCTTCCTTTCCTATTTGTATCACTATGAGGTTTGTTTTTTTTTGTTGTTGTTGTTTTTTGTTGTTTTTTGTTTTGTTTTTTGTCTAATTGCTCTGGTTAGGACTTGCAGTACTATATTAAATAGGTAGGGAGAGAGTGGGCAGCCTTGTCTAGTCCCTGATATTAGTGGGATTGCTTCAACTTTCTATCCATTTAGTTTGATGTTGGCTACTGGCTTGCTGCTTTTACTATGTTTAGGTATTGGCCTTGAATTCCTGATCTTTCCAGGACTTTTACCATAAAGGGATGTTGAATTTCATCAAATGCTTTCTCAGCATCTAGTGATATGATCATGTGCATTTTTTTTCTTTTAGTTTGCGTATAGAGTGGATTATGTAGATGCATTTACGTATATTGAACCATCCCTACATTCCTGGGATAAAGCGTACTTGATCATGATGGATGATTGTTTTCATGTGTTCTTAGATTCAGTTTGCGAGAATTTTATTGAGTATTTTTTCCTTGATATTCTTAAGGGAGATTGGTCTGAAGATTTCTATCTTTTTTGTGTCTTTGTGTTGTTTAGGCATGAGCATAATTGTGGCTTCATAGACAGAATTGGGTAGTGTTCCTTCTGTTTTATTTTGTGGAATAGTTTGAAGAGGTTGGTATTAGGTCTTCATTCAAGGTCTGATAGAATTCTGCACTGTAACCATGCGATCCTGGGCTTTTTTTTTTTTTTTTTTTTTTTTTTTTTGTGGGGAGACTTTTAATGACTGCTGCTATTACTTTAGGGGTTACTGGACTGTTTAGATGGTTTGTCTGCTCCTGATTTAACTTTGGTAACTGCTATCTGTCTAGAAAATTGTTCATTTCATCCAGATTTTCCAGAGTTGTTGAGTATAAGCTTTTATAGTTGCATCTGGTGATTTTTTGAATTTCCTCACTTTCTGTTGTTATGTCTCCCTTTTCAGTTCTAATTTTATTAATATGGATACTGTCTCTGTGCCCTCTGGTTAGTCCAGCTCGGGTTTATCTAGTTGATATTTTCTAAAAATGGGCTCCTCGTTTTGTTGATACTTTGTATAGTTCTTTTTGTTTCTATTTGGTTGATTTCAGCCCTGAGTTTGATTATTTCGTGCCATCCAAACCCCTTGGGTCTATTTACTTCTTTTTGTTCTAGAGCTTTCAGGTGTGCTGTCAAGTTGCTAGTGTATGCTCTCTCTAGTTTCTTTTTGTAGGCACTGAGAGCTATGGATATTCCTCTTAATACTACTTTCATTCTGTCACATAAGTTGTGGCATGATGCACCTTGCTTTTCATTAAATTCTAAAAAGTCTTCAATTCTTTCTTTTTTCTTTCTTTCTTTCTTTTTCTTTCTCTTTCTTTCTTTCTTTCTTTTCTTTCTTTTCTTTCTTTCTTTCTTTCTTTTTACCAAGTCATCATTGAGTTTAGTGTTGTCCAGTTTCTATGTGTATGTGGGTTTTCCATTGTTTTTATTACTGAAGACCAGCCTTAGTCCCTAGTGATCTGATAGGATGCAACGGATTATTTCCATCTTTTTGTATCTGTTGAGGGCTGCTTTGTGACCAATTATAATGGTCTATTTTGGAGAAGGTACCATGATGTGCTGAGAAAATGGAATATTCTTTTATTTTAGGATGAAATGTTCTATAGATATCTGCTAAATCCATTTGTTTCACAACTTCTGTTAGTTTCACTGTGTCTCTGTTTAGTTTCAGTTTCCATGATCTGTCCATTTCTGAGAGTGGCGTGTTGAAGTACACTACTATTATTGTGTGGTGCAATTTGTGCTTTGAGCTTTAGTAAGGTTTCTTTTATGGATGTAGGTGCCTTGCATTTAGAGCATAGATATTCAGCACTGAGAGTTTATCTTGGTAGATTTTTCCTTTGATGAGTGTGACATGTCCTTCCTTGTCTTTTTTGATAACTTTTGGTTGAAAGTCGATTTTATTCCATATTAGCATGGCTACTCCAGCTTGTTTCTTGGAACCATTTGTTTGGAAAATTGTTTTCCATCTTTTACTCTGAGGTAGTGTATATCGTTGTGATTTGTGTCTTTGAGGAGGGTTTCCTGTATGCACCAAAATTCTGGGTCCTGTTTACATATCCAGTCTCCTAGTCTACGTCTTTTTAATGGAGAATTGAGTCCATTGATGTTAAGAGACATTAAGAAAAAATGACTGTTGCTTCCTGTTATCTTTGTTATTGAGGTGGAATTGTGTTTATGTAGTTATCTTCTTTTGGGTTTGTTGGAAGACTACTTTCTGGCTTTTTCTAGGTTGTGGTTTCACTCCTTGTGTTGGAGTTTTCTATCTATTATTCTTTGTAGGGCTGGATTAGTGGGAAGATATTGTGTAAATTTGATTTTGTCATGGAATATCTTGGTTTCTCCATCTATAGTGATTGAGAGTTTTTCTGGGTACAGTAGTTTGGGCTGGCATTTGTGTTCTCTTAGGGTCTGTATGATGTTTTTCCAGGATCTTCTGGCTTTTATAGTCTGTGGTGTGAAGTCTGGTGTAATTTTTATAGGTCTGCCTTTATATGTTACTTGACCCTTTTCCCTTACTGCTTTTAGTAGTTTTTCTTTGTTTTGTGCATTTGATGATTGTAACGGGAAGAATTTCATTCCTGGTCTAGTCTATTTGGAGTTCTATAACTTCTTGTTTGTTTATGGGCATCTCATTCCTTAGGTTAGGGAAGTTTTCCTCTATAATTTTGTTGAAGATATTTACTGGCCTTTTAAGGTGGGAATCTTCACTCTCATCTATATTTATTATCCTTAGATTTGGTCTTCTCATTGTGTCCTGGATTTCCTGGATGTTTTGAGTTAGGAGCTTTTTCTATTTTGCATTTTCTTTGACAGTTGTGTCAATGTTTTCCATGGTATCTTCTGCACATGAGATTCTCTCTTCTATCTCTTGTATTCTGTTAGTGATGTTTGCATCTATGACTCCTGATCTCTTTTCTAGGTTTTCTGTCTCCAGGGTAGTCTCCCTTTGAGATTTCTTTATTGTTTCTTCTTCCATTTTTAGATCCTGGATGGTTTTGTTTAATTCCTTCACCTGTTTGGTTGTGTTTTCTTGCAATTTCTTTAAGGGCTTCTACCTGTTTATATGTGTTCTCCTGTATTTCTTTAAGGTTTTATTTTAATGTCTTTCTTAAAGTCCTCTATCATCATCATGAGAAGTAATTTTACTTCTGATCCTGCTTTTCCAGTGTGATGGGGTGCCCAGGACTTGCTATGGTGGAATAACTGGGTTCTGATGGTGCCAGGTAAACTTGTTCTTATGCTTGCCTTTCACCATCTAATTATCTCTAGTGCTACCTGCACTAACTGTCTCTGACTAGAGCCTCTCTCTCCTGTTATCTTGATTGTGTTAGAACTCCTCAGAGTCCAGCTGTCTCTGTCATCCTGTGATCCTGAGCCCCTGGGTGGAAGAGCTTCTGGGATTCAGGCTACCTCTGGGATACTGAAATCCTATGATCCTGGGCTTGTTAGAGCTCCTGGGTGGCCAGTTTCTTCTGCTTGTTGTGGGATCAGATGCAGAGCTATGATCCTGGGTGTGTTAGAGCTCCTGGGAGTCCAGCTTCCTCGACTGTCCTGAGTGCAGTGGATTCTCAGCTGCTCTGAGTACAGTGGTTCTGCTAGGATGGGTCAGGATATGATGGCTTCACAGGATTAGAGCAGCTAGGAGTTGGCATCAGCAACAAGGACTAAGCAGAGAGAGCAGAATGGGAGTAGTATGCAGGAGGGTGGGTTATGGTAGTTGGTGGGTCCTGAATGACCTGAGCTCACAGCTGCAGATTTGTGGCTTCTGGTTTGGGGGAGGGTTCTTACCCACTGCTCTGAGTGCAGTGGTCCCTCTAGGATGGGTCAGGATATGATGTCTTCAAGGGAGCAGATCAGCTAAAAATCTGCCCCAGCAAAAAGGACCAAGGGAAGGGCCTTGATAGCTATCTTTATATCTCTGCTGTACTGTGCTGAAGTTGAAAACCCATACATGAGTCTTGTAGGCTGTGGGAGGACTGATGTGCTGAGGTCCTAGTCTGTGGCTAGTCCTGGCAGAACTATTCATGACACAGTAGTCAAAGGGCCAAGCCCATCATATTAAATCTCTTTGGGGCACAGCAAAGCTCATGTGTGGTCTCTTCCCCTTCAGATTCCATAGAACCTGGTAGTTAAAAAATTGTTTCCCTTGACTGGACATTGGGGGCTTTGGCTTGGAAGAGGAGAGCAGGCCACTTAGAAGTTCACCCAACACAACTGTTGTTCTGAAAGGCTGGATCTTTGAGGAAGAAGGCAGTTTTATGTGTGTGGCTCAAAAGCAGGTCAACAGCCACCACACTTAGGTACTAGAACATGATAATTGTTAAACAATCTCTTTCCAATGATGGTTAGTTCTGCCTTGTGTTTGACTCCAGAAAATGCTGATGCTCTCCTGTTGTGACTGTTACATTCATAGTAATGTTCCAAGGACTTCTGAGGACAGGCTCTCTTCTAGCTGCAGGTGCAATATTGAGAGGATGATGACACAAGGAAAAACAGCCATGTCTAACCTAGACATGGAACCTGCTATGATGTGTGGAAAGACACAGTGGCTAAGGGATGTTTGTGGTTTGTGGAAGAAGAGCTGAGAGACAAGGACAGAGAGGATGAGAAGACAGGACAGGGGAGGAGAAGAACAGAACAGTGCTCATTACCCTGAATGTGAAATCTTACTGTACACAGCCATGCATGTTAGTTAGTATTCAATAACCCACAGTGGCACATCTTGTGCCAAGAAGTCAGTAGTCGAGATTGTTAACATGGCAAGAGATTAGCTTAAATTAATTCTTCATTGTGCTTAGAGGGGGCTGAGTGTTTTGAGTATGGCGTAGAGTCACACAGACACAAGAGGTTATGTCTTTATTGTGGTGCATTACAGGAAACAATTCATCATCACAGGCTTGCATGTCTTTAAGATTGTCTTAGAGATAGGCTGGGGACAGGTTGGAGACAGGCTGGAGTCAGGGAGGGAACAAGCTTTGTTAAAACCAATCGGTACCAGATGAGCTCTGGCTTGGAGAGTCTGACTCAGGTTGATCAGGTTTTTCAACTAATTTCCCTTTATGACTGTACTAATCCAGGGGATTCAGGTGAAGATTATAGGGGGCTTTCTTTTTTCACATCCATGAGATACAATGTCATTGGCCACACCAGCACATAGTAGAGGTCCTCTGGAGTCTCCCTTTAGGTGAGAACAATATAACTGAGTGAAGAATACTTTCTCCAAACATAGGCCTTTCCACCATAGTTAATCCCAGTGATTTAAGAGGTCCTAGCTCCATATGAGATATAAGTTAGGGACTCAATTCCTGTTCTCCCTTGACCCCCTCTGTCCTTGCCCCATTGTTTAGATTGTCTCCCTTTACTCCTTTCGTTTCTGTTTGGGAGCCTCATTGGTAAGGTTGCAGGAAGGACTTGGCACAGGGAGATGATATATATGGAGAGAATTTCACTTCCCAGATCCACAGGGTTAGGAGCTAAGAACACAGGCATTAGTCAGTGCCATGGAGAGCTGTTTGGCACACTTCCTCCACTGATGCTGTTGCCTGATATGAGGAGAAAAATCAGGTGTGTACTCACCTTGTATGTTAATCCTAGCTTTGTGGGACTGCCCACACAGATTTGAAAGTTATCATCTTAATGCTTATATTCTTTATAGGCCTTTTTTTCCCCATGATTCTCAGTTCAACCTCTCTCAGGGTTTCTGACATGGGTTCATTCTCTCCAGTTCACCCCCATCCAGCTGCCCAGTACATTGTCCCAGGGTCAATAAAGTCAGAGGGACCAGGCAGGGGAATTACATCCACAGCAGCAGTCAACTCAGCTTTCTCTTCAAGCTGTTGGGGGAAGGAGAGATGTCAAACTAAAGACAGATGCTTGGACATGGGTTCTATCCCACTGGGGCAGCAATGACTTTTCTTGTGAAATATAAAATTCATTAAAATGTTTGTGTTATTTTTCTACCATGAATAAATACATAAATCTCATATTGGTGTGCAGGTGTTTGCACAATATATTTACTGAATATGTACTTTTGTCATTTTCAGATGTCATTAATATTTTTCTTTCTTTTTTAATTATTTTTTATTGGATATTTTATTTACATTTCAGATGTTATCCTCTTACCCCATGCTGCCACCTACCCAGGAACCCCCCTATTCCATCCCTCCTTCCTGCTTCTATGAGGTTGATTCAGAAAGGGGCATTATAATAGAAACTAGTGGAAAACTTAACAACTGCCTCTGCTTACTAAAAAGCAAACCAGGGCAATGTCATACATGGAGCTATCCAGAGGAGAGTGTAACTAAACGTTATTGAATCATGCAGACAAGGTGATCCCTGCTGTATCTTGCTTCAGGATATCTATTCACATCTTCGAGAACTACAGTGGATTATTGTAACTTAAGTGGGTGGTGTACTTTTATTGTTGCTATAAATGATACATGCCTGGCAGTGAATAATATGGGAAACACATCAAAATACATCATTAGGGGCAGTAATGTCTATTGCAGGGAACTCAATCATGTCATACTGATGATATCATGTTCATTGGGATTAGGATGCAGGAGGTAGAACCTACTGTAGATAACTTGTCTACTCTTTCCTCAGAGGAGGAAATAAAATTGAGAATATTAACTTTAAAGAAGTATCCATGGTCAGTGATAATTCATATGTCCAGTTTTCTCTTCCTAAATAAGGTTTTTGCATCTGGCTCATCCATCTATAAGGAAGATAGAAAATCTTCCCTTGTATTTAGAAGGGAAATTGGCTGAGAAAAAAAAAAAAAAAGATCACACAGTATGGCTCCCTAATTGGCATCCAACTTGAGTGTGGATGCTTGGAATAATACAATCCTACTTGATGGTGTCATGGAAGACAGTGATGTAGAGAAGTTCAAACCCAAAAGAAAATTATCCTCAAACTTCTAGGAAAAGACCACCTAATCTATAACCATAGAAGACATCCAAAACAAAATTATTTTTATTGACTCCCCCTTTTTTTTTGGATAACCGAAGGTGCCTGTGCAATTAAAAAAACCCAAAAAACAAACAAACAAAACAAAAAAAAACCAAACAAACAAAAACCACAGAGCCATCTTCACCTTCATCTTGTCAAGAGAGAATTTTTAAGTTTAAAATGTTTGTTTTTAGAAATTACATGCAGGAGTATTGTATGAATAGTACTACCATGCCTCCTTTTTGCCCTCATATTCCTTTTATATTGCATATTTGCACTGCCCTGTGGAGAAGACCTCATGGTGGGGGATGAATGGAGCCCTTAAGCTCTAAGCCCATGGCATGGGGTCCTAGTTTATTGGGTCACAGCAGTAATACTCACCTCTTGGGGATCTTGCTCTTCAAAAGGAAACAATTCATCCATAATAATAATAGGAAAAGGTATCTTAGAGACACTGAAACTACTGGAGAAGGAAGGGAAAACTACTGGGAGGAGGAGGAGTCTAGGATGAACTTGGTGAATATCCTACACTTACTTTAGGAATGCCACATGGACAATGGCACAGTCCTTTCCCAAGGCACCCAAAAAGCAGAGGCGGGAGTGGGAATCACAGGGATGTACCTTGCTCACATATGGACAGGCTCAAAAGCATCTTTCTAATCACTGAGAAATTTTTAGAATCATAATGTTGGGCAATAATGATCGTGTTTAAGAAGCCTTCACAGTGTGGGTAATTTCTCTTATGTATGTCTGCGATGCTTCTCTTATGGTCCTGCAATACTATCTGTCTGTCTGTCTATCAGTTCTCAACATCAGGCCAGGCCTCATCAGACATCTTAGCCTCCAGTCTGTTAATGGTTTTCTCATATCTGACAGGCTGTTGAGGAGCTACACTACCACAAACAGTCATTTTCCCACACATTCATGAAGCTCATTTGGCATACCAGTGCTGCTGTGTGAAGCTCCCAAATTCAAGAACCAGTGTGACAGAGTCAGAGGCCCTGACCTCAGTGAATGTGCTTTGTGCTCCCTCCTGTGGTAACTTTTAGAGTGGGTACATCCTCAATGGAGGACCAACTTGGGACACCTCCATTAGCTTGGGATACCCTGTCTCCTACCCTCTTTCTCTTCCCTCACTCATTTGGACCTGTAGAAGCAAAATGGTATAATATTCATAACATTATGGATTAGACCAAGGAGATAGTTGATAAACTGAGGCTTCAGGTCTATGCTTGTGGGCTGGAGGTCAATGGGCTAACTTAATGTTTTCCCTCTGAAAACCCAGGTCTAATTGGAGGAAGAAAAATGGGTCTGGAAAGACGTGCTAAGAAGGTATTTACTAAGACTTCTCTCTTTTTTGTACAGAGGGAGACTCTGGGAGACACTTATGTGTGTGACAAAGTAGCCCAGGGCATTGTCAATTATTGCTTGTGTACTTAGACACTTCCTTGGGTATTCACCAAAATCTGCAGTTAATATTTTGGATTCAGAAAACAGTGAAACTCCTGCAACAACACTTAAATGCCAAAACTGTGTCTGTGCCAGTGTCTAGCATCCTGGGGTATGGCTATCTGAGTTTAAAACATTTTTATACATCACCTTCTTCTTCACCCTCTGTTCGTTTCATTGTTGAGTAAAAGACTGGAAAATAATTTTCCATGCAAATGCTCCCAAGAAACAAGCTGGAGTAGCCATTCTAATATCAAATAAAATCAATCTTCAACCAAAAAGAAATAAAAAAGATAAGGAAGGACACTTCATACACTTCAAAGGAAAAACCTACTAAGATGAACTCTCAATCCTGAACTTCTATGCTCCAAATTCAAGGGCACCCACATTCATAAAAGAAACTTTACTAAAGCAGAAAGAACAAATTGTACCTCACACAATAATAGTGGGGGATTTTAACACCCCACTTTCAGCAAAGGACAGATCATGGAAAGAGAAACTTAACACGGACACAGTGAAATTAACAAATATTATGAAACAAATAGATTTAACAGATATCTATAGAACATTTCATCCTAAAAAAAAAGAATATACCTTTTTCTCAGCAACTTATGGTACCTTCTCCAAAATAGAGCATATAATTTGTTACAAAACAGGCCTCAACAAATACAAAATGATGGAAATAATCCCTTGCATCCTATCAGATCACCAGGGACTAAGGCTGGTCTTCAATAATAACAAAAAACAATGGAAAGCCCACATATACATGGAAACTGAACAACACTCTACTCAATGATGACTTGGTCATGGAAGAAATAAAGAAAAAAATTAAAGACTTTTTAGAATTTAATGAAAATGAGGACACTTCATACCAAAACTTGTGGGACTCCATGAAAGCAGCACTAAGGAAAACTCATAGCTCTAACTGCCTACAAAAAGAAACTGGAGAAAGCATACACTACCAACTTGACAACACACCTGAAAGCTCTAGGAAAAAAACAAAAAAGCAAATACACCCAAGAGGAGTAGACAGCAGGAAATAGTCAAATTCAAGGCTGAAATCAACCAAGTAGAAACAAAAAGAACTATACAAAGTATCAACAAAATCAGGAGCTGGTTCTTTGAGAAGATCAACAGATAGATAAACCCTTAGCCAGACTAACAAGAGGGCACACAGACAGTATCTAAATTAATAAAACTCCAGACAACCAAATAACCCTATTTAAAAAATAGGGTATAGAACTAAACAAAGAATTCTCAACTGAGGAAACTCGAATGGCTGAGAAGCACTTAAAGAAATGTTCCACATCCTTAATCATCAGGGAAATGCAAGTCAAAACAACCCTGAGATTCCATCTCACAACAGTCAGAATGGCTAAGATAAAAACTCAGGTGATAGCAGATGCTGGTGAGGATGTAGAGAAAGAGGATCACTCCTCCATTGTTGGTGGGATTGCAAGGTGGTGCAACCACTCTGGAAATCAGTCTGGAGGTGCCTCAGAAAACTGGACATAGCATTACCTGAGGACCCAGCTATACCACTCCTGGGCATATACCCAAAAGATGCTCTAACATATAACAAGGACATATGCTCCACTATGTTCATAGTAGCCTTATTTATAGTAGCCAGAAGCTGTAAAGAATCCAGATGTCCTTCAACAGAGGAATGGATACAGAAAATGTGGTACATTTACACAATGGAGTATTACTCAGCTATTAAAAACAATGAATTCGATAAATTCTTAGGTAAATGGATGGAACTAGAAAATATCATTCAGAGTGAGGTAACCCAATCACAAAAGAACACACATGGTATTTACTCACTGATTATTGGATTTTAATCCGGAAGCTTGAAATATCCAAGATTCAACTCACAGACCACATGAAGCTCAGGAAGAAGAAAGACCAAGTGGGGGTACTTCTGTCCTTCTTAGAAGGAATAACAGAATACTCAAGGGAGCAAATATGGAAAGAAAGTGTAGGACAGAAACCTAAGGAGGGGCTGTCTGGATACCATTCCACCTGGGTATCCATCCCATGTGCAGTCACCAAAGTCACCACTGATGTGGATGTCAGGAAGTGCATGCTGACAGGAGCCTGATATAGCTATCTCCTTAGAGGTCTGCAAGAGTCTGACATATTCAGAGGTTTATGCTCACAGCTAACTATTGAACTGATCAAAGGGTTTCCAATGATTAGTGTGAAGACTGAAGGAGCTGAAAGGGTTTGCAGTCCCATGAGGAGAGCAGCAATACCAACCAACCAGAGCTCCCAGGGTCTAAACCACCAGCCTGGGAGCACTTAGGGAGGGATCTATGACTCCAGCTGTATATGTAAGGGAGGATGACCCTGTCGGACAAATCTGGGAGAGGAAATCCTTGGTGCCATGAAGGCTGGACACTGTGTTGGGGAATTCGAGGGTATTGAGGTCAGAGTAGGGGCATAGGTGGGGGCACATCCTTATAGAAGTAGGAGGATGGAGGGTGGAATAGGGGATTCCTGGGTAGGGGACGTGGGGGAATGGGGTAAGGTGATAACATCTGAAATGTAAATAAAATATCCAAGAAAAAAATAACTTTCAGGTGATAGCAGATTCTCGAGAGGATGTAGAGAAAGTGGAACACTCCTCCATTGTTGGTGGGATTGCAAGCTGGTACAACCACCCTGGAAATCAGTCTAGTGGTTCCTCAGAAAATTGGACATAGCATTACCTGAGGACCCAGCTATACCACTCCTGGGCATATGCCCAGAAGATGCTCCAACATATAACAAGGGCATATGCTCCACTATGTTCATAGCAGCCTTATTTATAATAGCCAGAAGCTGTAAAGAACCCAGATGTCCTTCAACAGAGGAATGGATACAGGAAATATGGTACATTTACACAATGGAGTATTACTCAGCTATTAAAAACAATGAATTCTGTGGAAAAAACACGCATGAGGTGGCCCCCCGGTCCGTGAGCAGTGTCCCGTGACCTCAGTGGAGGCTGCCTGTGTGCCAGCGTGGCCACGGAGTCCTGGGGGCTTTCCCGTGGCAGGTTCCCACATACTTGAGAAAGTCCAAGGTTCCAGAGACTGGAAGCTTGTTGGCAGCAGGCATAGGAAACATGTGGAGTGGGTTTCTAAGGAGTAGCTTTTTTATCCATGACGGGAAAGTTGGATCTGGATGTGAATGCGCCCCCCAGAGCCAAGGGAGAGCTAGCTTATATAGAGGGTGGGAAGGAGGATGGAACAGGGAAGAATAACTTAATTATCTAGGCCCCCACCTTATTAATATGCAAATCTCTCGAGGCAGAGGCCTGTTAGTCATACCCTCTACCTGTGTCTTACATGACTGAGATGAGACTGCGTGTCAGGGCCCTGGGTTCTGGGGGTGGGGTGGGGGGTGGCCAAACACCTGCAGTCTCAGGTTTCCAGGCCCATGCCAACCCAAGATGTCCTTCTACAGCCCGACAGAATTTGAGAAATTCTTAGGCAAATGGGTGGAACTAGAAAATAACATCCTGAGTGAGGTAACCCAGTCACAAAAGTATACACATGGTATGAACTCACTGATAATTGGATATTAGCCCAAAGTTCACAATACCCAAGACACATCTCATAGACTACATGAAGCTCATGAAGAAGGAAGACCATGTGTGGGTGCTTTGGTCCTTCTTAGAAGGATTGACAAAATACTCATGGGAGCAAATATGGAGACAAAGTTAGGACAGAAACTGAAGGAGTGATTTTCTAGAGACTGTTCCACAAGGCTATCCATTCCATGTGTAGTAACTGAAGGCAGACACTGATGTGGATGCCAGGAAGTACATGCTGACAGGAGCCTGATATACCTGTCTCCTTAGAGGTCTTCCAGAGCCTGACATATACAGAGGCAGATGCTCACAGCTAACCATTAAATTGATCATGGGGTTCCTAAAGGAGGAGTGAGAGAGAAGACTGAAGGAGCTGAAAGGGCTTGCAGTCCCATGGAGAGAGCAACAATATCAACCAACCAGAGCTTTCAGGGTATAAACCACCAGCCTGGGAGTACATAAGGAGGAACCCATGGCTCCAGCTGTATATGTAGCAGACAGAGGACAACCTTGTTGGGCATAGGTGGGAGAGGAGGTCCTTGGTCCAGTGATGGCTGGATGCCTCAGTGTTGAGGAATTCAAGGGTGGGGAGGTGGGAGTGAGCAGGTAGGTGGGGTACATCCTCATAGTAGCAGGAGGATCAATGTGATGGGGGATCCTTGGTTGGGGGAAACTGGGGAAAGAGGATCACATTTGAAATGTAAATGAAATATCCAATTAAAAAAAGAAGCTCAATAAAATAAAAGATTACTTATACCAAAAAAGAGAAAAAAAACAGAAATATACAAAACAAAAAAAATAAAAATAAATTTAAAAGAAAAAAAAACAGGAGGGAGGGTCTGCTTTTGGGGAACTTGGGTTCTCTTTACTTAACCCCCTGCTGTTTAATTAACTCCTTGTCAGCTACAGAAAGTCCTCACAGAATAAAACATTCTTACACAAGCATTATACACAAAAACATACATACATTCAGACACAGATACACTCATATACACATACTCTAACCAGGCCCAGCCATCTTTCTAATCAACTTACATACTTAAACACACACAGCTATACTACACACACACAGACACATACACACACATACACACACACTACATATATATAGTATATATGTATATATGTGTATATGTGTGTATGTGTATATGTGTATATATGTATATATGTATGTATATGTATATATGTATGTAAGTATATATGTATATATGTATATATGCATATATGCATATAAGTATATATGTATATATGTATGTATATATGTATATGTATATGTATGTATATGTATATATATGTATATATATATGATGGAGCAAAAGCCCAAGAATCAGTGCAGAAAACCTCTTTCATTCTGGATAAAAATTAAAGCTAAAACATTTATTGCATAGAGAAAGAAAAAGCTTCTACCTTTTTATTGCTAAATGAAAGAAACTAAAGTCTGTAAGAAAAAAGCCCTCTCCTTGTCAATAAGAAGAAGCCCTGCTGTTAAAAAAACAGTACCATAGTAAGAAGAAACCTGTCTGCTCTCCTTAGCTCCTTCTGCTCTGCTCTCTGTTCTCTTTGACTTCTGCTCTCTCTTTTTTCCGTCATTCCCAGTTCTTCTACTCTTGCAGGATACATGATCAAATGGTATACCTACCGAGCATCTTTTTTTTAAAGTTCACAAGTTAAACATAAATTTAAATCATAAATTATGTAAGAAGTTACAGCAGAGATGTTTATGTGAGTTTCCATTAAGAGTAGTTATCTAATTAATTAATTAAACATTGATTACTTGCCGCTATCTCCACATATTCATGAAAAGTTTAAATCTATAATCCTTATATCTAAGTTAAGAGGCAAATCAGCTGCCTAGTGACTCATTAGTATTATCGTTTTGTATCGATAAACTCAGTCTGTATTTTATCTTCTGTCCTTGCACCTACAATAAATCATTCATTCCCTTTTATGGCCTTTACTTATCAGATAATAGTTTTACAACTAGCTAAAAAGGAATGTTTTCCAGATTGTAAATCTGTCTCATGCCTGCTTTCTATCCTACTGAAAATATCTCATAACACATAAAGACTTAATTACAGCGTTTTTCTATAAATGGTTAAGTGATTGTTAGTATAAACCCAGGAAGTCTATAGAATCACTATTGGGAATTATGAAAACATCTATTTGACTACATAGCATTACTAAAAATGATACATCTTTGTTGATCTGCAGGAAATCTGTCCAAGAGGGTGGGCTAATGATAAGGGATTATTATAGTAATTTAATAATGACAGGAAAGGAATATCAGCTTAAAAAATCAATCCTGAGACAAGATCTCTCAGGGCCTTCATTCCCAGAGCTCATCTTTCACAGTCTATGCAAAGAAAAAAAAAGGAAAGAAAGAAAGAAAGAAAGAAAGAAAGAAAGAAAAAAAAAGAAAGAAAGAAAGAAAAAAGAAACAAAGAAAGAAAGAGAAAAGAAAAAGAGACCATCTCAGGAAAGTTATCTGCTAGCCTTAGCCTATTCTTGATGGCTCCTGACAATCCCTCTCCCAGTCATTCCCTCCCATAGTCCCTCCTCTTCTCCTCTGAGAAGGGAGAAGCCCCCTTGGGTATTTCCCCCACCCTAGCACATCAAGTCTCTGCAGGGCTAGGTGCAATCTCTCCCTCTGATGCCAGACAAGGAAGCCCAGCTAGAAAAACATATCCCACAGATAGACAACTGTAGGCGGCTGAAGAGATGGCGCCAGTTTCCAACATGGCTGGCGCAGTGTCCTGTATAAGCCTACTGCGCATGCGTCAGCCTCAAGCCCCTCCCGAGAGGGCTTATGCAAATGAGGCATGAGCCCCAACCAATCACAGGGCTTATGCTAATGAGGTATTGGCCCTAACCAATCCTGAGAGAACAGGCCGCCTGGCCCGCCCCCTTGGAAGGGTATATAAGCAGTGCATTTCAGCTGCTTGGGAGTGGCGGCCCCTTCGATGGATGAAGATTGCCTGGAATAAAAGAGCTGTCAAAGAAGAATCCAGGCGTGTCGTGTCTCACTGCCGGCCGAGGGGACGCGACAACTGGTGGCCCGTACAGGGCGGAGACAACAAGAGAGACGCGGCGAGAGAGGCAGCGAGAGACAAGTGAGACCCGGTGAGAGACGCGGCTGAGAAACGGGGAGAGACAACGAGAGAGAAGTGGCGAGAGACGCGGCAAGAGACGCAGCAGAGACACGGCGAGAGACGACGCGGCGGAGACCCGGCGCCGGCGGAGAAGACGTGGCGGAGACAACGAGAGAGATACGGCAGCTGAAGACCAACGACAACGAGCCGAGGACAATGGGGAAACGGAGGACAACAACCTTGTGGATTCAGAAACTGAGGTAAAAAGGTGTAGTTTTTAGTCGAGGTTCCCTGGTCTGGGACGAGTCAGGGACGAGTTAAGGATCCCTGGTTTGGGACAAGTCAGGGACGAGTTAAGGATCCCTGGTCTGGGAAGAGTCAGGGACGAGTTAAGGATCCCTGGTCTGGGACGAGTCAGGGACGAGTTAAGGATCCCTGGTCTGGGACGAGTCAGGGACGAGTTAAGGATCCCTGGTCTGGGAAGAGTCAGGGACGAGTTAAGGATCCCTGGTCTGGGACGAGTCAGGGACGAGTTAAGGATCCCTGGTCTGGGAAGAGTCAGGGACAAGTTAAGGATCCCTGGTCTGGGACGAGTCAGGGACGAGTTAAGGATCCCTGGTCTGGGACGAGTCAGGGACGAGTTAAGGATCCCTGGTCTGGGACGAGTCAGGGACGAGTTAAGGATCCGTTGAAGTTCCCTGGTTTGGGAGAGTCAGGGACGAGTGGAGGATCCCTGGGTTGGGACAAGTTAAGGATCCCTGGTTTGAAGTTCCCTGGTTTGGGACGAATAGAGGTTCCCTAAATTTGGGACAAGTCAAGGTTTAGGGACGAGTATAAGGAAAGCGGCAATAAAAGGTCCGCAAATTTTCTAAGCTATGATATCTATTGTCAACCCGGAGTGGGTTGGCTTGGGTATCATAATAATGCTTCTCCTGACATATAGTCTTAGCTTGTACCTAAATTCTCATTGTGAATATGAATCCGCTGTCCGAAAGGACCAGGAAGTTTTTGAACAAGTGAAAGAGGCTCAGTCAGAAGGCTCTGAGGCAGGCGTTAGTAAAATAAACAAGGGACCAAAAAAGATAACCAATATAGATACAGAGAGCTCTTCTAGCTCTGATAGCTTAGAAAAGATAGAGGAAGGAAAGAGCTTAGAAAAGATGGAGGAGGACCTTGAGGACATGTTAACTAAAATAGAGACCGTGGTCCTCTCAAGGAAAAAGAAAGGCAAAATGGCAGAAAAGCTCAAACCGCATGCTTGGGAGACGCCCACAGCTCTGCCCCTAGGCCCGCCTCCCTATGTGGAGGTTCCTTGGGCCAGTCTGTCCCCAGAGACACAATGCTCATTCTGCTGACAGACTTGGAAGGAAGCACGTATGGCCTTCCCAGTTTTTGATCCTGGAGGCAAATATTTTCTAAGCAATCACTCTTTATGACACAGCTCCAAGAGCCTATCTTCAGAACACAGGGAACTAGGGTTAAGAAAAACAGATCTTTAAAAAAAAAAAATTTTTTTTTTCTGTTTTCATTAATACTGTTCTCCCAAGAAAAGACTATTGATAAAAAATGTTATACCTCCTAAGAAAGAGACATTTATATATAAGTATGCTCTATATGTTCTGGTTATATGTTATTGGGTATGATTGCAAATTTATAATTTTGGTAATAAAAAACTAGATTAAAACTGGTAATTCAAAGTTAGAGTCACTCAAAACCAGATGTATAAAAGAGCTTTAACATTTTGGAGAGTGCTTGTTGCTCCAAAAACATCCAAAGACAATATCTTTTAATATTTGAGACATCAGCTATATTCCTAAATAAATTGTGACATAAGATTCAAAGGTTTCTAGGAGATGCTAATTGGCTAAGATCTTTTTTTAAGCTCTCCACAAAAGAATTTAAGCCTCAAGAGAGATACAAACCTTAATTTTTTTTGGCTGATAGAAAAATAATTTTATAAAAAATATAAAAAACTATTATTAATAGATATGTAAATTAATTAGTTGTTGGCTGTTTTATAACAGTCCTATTTAGATTTATATTTACAGACAATGGCCCAGCCTATACGGCTCAAGCTTTTTCTTCCTTTGCCAACGTATGGAAGTCTCACTCACTCATGGACTGCCCTACAACCCTCAGGGGCAGGGTATTGTAAAACGAGCACATCTCACACTCAAGGAATGTCTTCAAAAACAAAAAGAGGGAATAGGCCACGGCCTTACCCCCAAGCATAGACTATCCTTAACACTATTTACTTTAAATTTTCTAAATTTGGATACTCAGGGTCAGTCTGCTGCTGACAGACATCATAATCACGCCCTCCGCCAGAAAAGGTAAAATGGAAAGATATCATAACTAATGCATGGCGAGGGCCCGATCCCGTGCTCATAAGAGCACGAGGTTCTGTTTGTGTTTTCCCACAGGATCAAGAAAACCCTATCTGGATCCCTGAGAGACTGACTCGGAAGATCTCCAGTCCGGTGATCCCAGACGAAAGGAGGGATGATGAAACTGCAGATCCTGATGTTGAAGCTCCTGTCGCAAGACTGCCACCCTGAACAGCACTTCCTAGATCCCGTCACTCTAAAAAGACTTATGGGCGGGAGTATTTGTATGGGGAGCCGTTGTTCTCTTAGGATGTGGTTTCTGCCTTTGGTTTCTATGTTGCCTACGCCATGACCATGCAAGACATAAGGCTGTAGTTTATCAGGTGCTGACTGCCATGAAGGAAGGTGCTTCCCCAAGTATTTGGCTGGCCTCCCTTAGGGAGACCTAGTGGGGAACCTTCTGGACCCATATTGGCCGTCCAGGTATTTTCCCTAGATCCTGACCATCTTGACCATTGCCAATGGTATAAGGCTCCTAAGGCACCAT
The DNA here is from genome assembly GCA_021653895.1 of Mastomys natalensis. Classification (NCBI taxonomy): domain Eukaryota; kingdom Metazoa; phylum Chordata; class Mammalia; order Rodentia; family Muridae; genus Mastomys; species Mastomys natalensis. Next base: position 123,458 of record JAJTUV010001672.1, read on the forward strand.
TTCAATTTTTCAGAAGCGGGGAGCACGAGGAGTGCCTCGACTAGAGATGTTCTCAATCCTGAGATAGATTCTCTGAAAGTATGTCTGAGTGCATAGAGGTTTTGTGTCAAACACCTCTCCCTGAAAAAAGGCACAAAGGCGGGTATGGGGTGGCGCCCCCCATTACAATGCCTTCAACACTTGCACAAGGGCTCAGACCTCTGCTTTCCCCCCGCTGACTTTTGCCACAGCAGTGGCTCTTTCAAGGAGTGCCTTCCAAAGCCTTTTGACAATCACATGCATGCTTGGGTGTGGGAGGCCTAGGACGAATCTTAAGGGTCCAGAAGTAACCTATTTCAAATTTATAAAATAAATAAGGGGGAGATGTAGGCGGCTGAAGAGATGGCGCCAGTTTCCAACATGGCTGGCGCAGTGTCCTGTATAAGCCTACTGCGCATGCGTCAGCCTCAAGCCCCTCCCGAGAGGGCTTATGCAAATGAGGCATGAGCCCCAACCAATCACAGGGCTTATGCTAATGAGGCACGAGCTCACAGGGCTTATGCTAATGAGGCACAGAGCCCTAACCAATCACAGGGCTTATGCTAATGAGGCACGAGCCCCAACTAATCACAGGGCTTATGCTAATGAGGTATTGGCCCTAACCAATCCTGAGAGAACAAGCCGCCTGGCCCGCCCCCTTGGAAGGGTATATAAGCAGTGCATTTCAGCTGCTTGGGAGTGGCGGCCCCTTCGATGGATGAAGATTGCCTGGAATAAAAGAGCTGTCAAAGAAGAATCCAGGCGTGTCGTGTCTCACTGCCGCCGAGGGGAGCGACAGACAACAGCTTTTGCGGTCCAGTTCCAGTTTTTGGCGATCACATGAAGATGGAGCTTTACATCTGTTAAACATGTGCAGGAGCCTAGGTCCAGCCCATGTATGTTCTTTGGTTGGTGAATTGTTCTCTGAGAATCCCAAGGGTCCATGTTAGATGACTCTGTTGGTTGTCCTGTGGAGTTCCTATCCCTTAGGGTCCCTCAGTCCTTCCCCCAACTTACACATAAGAGTCTCTAAGCTCCATCCAATGTTTTGCTGCAGGTCTCTGCATCTGTTTTAGTCAGCTGCTGGGTGGAGCCTCTTAAAGGACATCCATGCTAGACTGTAAACATAACAGAATATCATTAGTAGTGTCAGGGATTGTTGCTTCCCGATGGGATGGGTCTCTAGTTGAGCTGGTTATTGCTTGACCATTCCCTCAGTCTCTGCTCCATCCCTCATCCCTGGATTTCTTGAAAAAAGGATAAATTTTCTGATGAAAATTTTGTGGGTGAGCTGTTTTCCCTATTGTTCCATTGGGTTTCTTGTCTGGCTACAAGAGGTGGTCTCTTCAGACTCCATCTCCCCATTGTTATGAGTCTTAGATAAGGTCACCCTCATTGATTCTTGGGAGTCTACCCTATCTCCTGTCTCTGGTATGTCCTTGAGGTAACCCCAACCCCCCAAATCCCTCAGCCTCTACCTCTGACAGCTGCATATTTCCAAGCATTTTCATGGGTATATGGCCATCTCCCCTGTCTCTCCCCAGACTTGATCCTGAAACACCCTCATTCCTCTCACTATTCCTTCTCCTACCAAGTTTTCTCCCTTCATCTGCTTCCCATGACTATCTTACTCCCCATTCTAATTGAGATTTAATTTAAGCATCCTCTCTAGTGCCTTCCTTCACATTTAGCTTCTTTGATTCTGTAGACTGTAGCATGAATATGCTGTATTTTAAGGCTAATATCCATTTATCAGTGAGTACATATTATGCATGTCCTTTTGGGTCTGGGTTACCTCACTCAGAATGATATTCTAAAGTTCCATTCATTTGCATGAAAAATTCATGATGTCTTTGTTTTTCAATTGCTGAATAGTATTCCATTGTGTAGATGTAACACTTATTCTTTATCCATTTTTTGGATGAGAGACATCAAGGTTGTTTCCAATTTCTGGCTATTATGAATGAGAGTAAGAATAATACTCAGATTCTTATAATGCACAAGCTAGGCTAAAATTGAAAGACACATAGAACCTTTGATGGTAACAACCCATTAAAATAATAATAATTTCTCAATGAAGACTCTGAAAGCCAGTGGGCCTAGATAGATGTGATACAAGCTCTAAGAGACCACAGATGCAAATCCAGACTATTATACTCAGCAAAATTATCATAGTTGATGGGGAAAGAAAAGCATGTCATGATAAAATAAATCTAAGCATTTTCTGCAAATCAATCCAGCTTTACAGAAGGCACTACAAGGAAAACTTAAATCAGAAGTGGTCAACCACACTCAAAATAAACAAGGAATTGAAGGCTTAAATTTTCAAAACCTTACTTTAATAAGGGTTTTTAAATGCTTCAACCTCCCTTATAGCCTACCAAACAAAGTTTGGAGAGGCAGAAAGGCTAATAGGACAAGGGAGATGTGGATCTGTTTATAAGTAGTTCTTGGGGGAGATTTCAATCTTCAATGTCAGCCATGCAGTTCAGTAGCCTTACACAAAGTATGTATCTGGAGCAATAGTCCAGTCTATGAATCAGTAGCAATGGCTCAATCAACATGAGTCCACAGAAACAGCAACAAGCTACCAGAATATCACAAGAAGCTTTTTGGTATATTTCTCTCTATGAAGTCACAACAAAGAAAGATCAATGAAGAAAACTCAGTGAAGACCAACAAGTAGAACCAATGTCAGACGATCATGAGCATAGACCAGTGTCAGCAAAGCCAGTCAAAGACTAGCAAGACAATCCAATGACAAAGCATCATTCACTGTCTGTTGAGTTATACTTATACCCTTTCCAAACATCATGTGTCCTCTCAAATGTCCGTTCCAGCAAAACATGGCTTTTCACAAGAGAGCTGCCAGAAAAACAACATGTCTCTTCTCAACAAAACACACTCTCATGTGTCTACTTCAGGAAAATACCGTCTCAGAGGGCAGGTTGCAGAAAACTATCACATGACACAACTGAGTCTCCTACAAAACCAGAAAATTCTACTTCAAGAAATAATAAGTAATGCCAAACCAGTAAGTCAAAGGCATCTTGGATGGAAGATATAACATAACAACAGAATAATAGAATCAACAAACACTGTTCATTTATAACTCTTCAGTATTAATGTTCTCAATTTCCCAATAAAATTTCCCAATTTGCCAATATACAGGTCATGCAGACAAAAACTAAACAAAGAAATTCTGGAGCTAAAGAATATCATAAATCAAAAAGACATTATAGACATCTACAAAACTGTATACCAAAACACTATCGAATATACTATCTTCTCATTGATTCTTGGAACTCTGTTTTTAAGAGAAAGAACATTCTGGATGATGGTGTTGATGTATTGTTTTTAAAGGCAGAAATGTGAGGTTTCCTGGGTATACTACATGTGACTCATGTTCCTCTGAAAATTAAGATTCTCAAACTGAGGAGGAGTGAGGACTCATGGTGTAGCTACACAGACTAGGACCTCTATTCAACAAGCTTCGAGATGAACCCTTGGTCTATTAGCCCCACTCCCACACCGGTGGTGTTATCCATAAGGATATGAAGATTATACCACTCTGCTTTTCCAATTCCAAATGAGTGAGGAAAGAAAGACAGGGTTGAAAACAGAAAATCCCAAAACAAGGAAAAACCATATCTGGGAACTCTTTGATTTCATATCCTGAATATCTAATGGAGGAGACCCAAGTGAGCCCTCCATTGAGGAGGTATCCACCCTAAAAATTGACACAGGAGGGAGCACAAAGTACATTCACTGAGGTCAGGACCTCTGACTCTGTCACATTTGTTCAGAAGCTGGGGAGCTTCACACTTGCAACAATGGTATGCTAAATGAGCTTCATGGAGTCATGGGAAAATGACTGATTGTGCTAGTGTAGCTCCCAACAGCTTACCAGATATAAGAAAACCATTAATATATTGGAGGCTAAGATGATGAAACTGACTGATGAGGCCTGGGCTGATGCTGAGAACCGGTAGACAGATAGACTATCAGACTAGGAGACAGATAGCATCACAGGATTATAAAGGAAGCAACCCGGACCTAAGTAAGAGCCCTCACCCAAACCATGAAGGCTTCATCTCTTCAGAACATTGATGGTATGCATTGAATCTTCCTGCTAGTGAGAATCTCCAATCAACAGTGTCCAGCAAGAAGGAAAAGCAGATGTGAGCAGTGTGTTTCTCCCTCCCGCTTTCTTTCCTCATTCATTTGGACTTGAAGAAGCAAAGTGGTATAAGCTTCGTAAAGCACAGGATCTATTTATTCTAAGATCATTCTTGATGAACTTGTGGACAGGTGAGCTGATCCTCTTGGGGTCTCTGTGATTTCTTCTCACTTTGTCTTTGCAATCAGGGAAAACAGGCTTGCATAAAGAATGATTTTTGGAGTGGAATCAGGTAACAACTAATTTGAGACCAAATTCTGATATTTCAATAACTATGACATCTAGGCAAGGCTCAATTTCCTCATCTGGAAAATGGAAACAGCAATACTCAGGATTGGTGAGGCCTTAAGAAAGAACAGACCAGAAATATGACAATCTGTCAGTTATTCCAAAATGCACAGAATTTCAAATTGTTATTAATTAAGCAAAAATAATCATTGTAATCAATGGTATTTCCTATGTAACTGTGGGCTATGTTTAATTTCTAGTTACACCAGAAAAGATGAAAGCACCAAGTCTCAATATTGGTTTGCACAGATTCAACATTGTTCTCAAGCAAGGAGACTCTCCTCATATACAAGCCTCAAATCCCCTGTGGAACACAGAGATGGTACTTTAAACATTCCATTGTGTAAAACAATAAGTTATAGAAACTAACTAAATAAATGTATGATCTTCCTGTTCTGTGATATCCTGAAAGTCCATTGAGTTCTCCCTTAATATGGATTAAAACATCTATCACGGGGACTATTTGTATGACTAAATCAGAACATGTGCTTATAGCAGCTGTTCTCAACATCTTGGTCCCAAAACCCTTTGGACCTTAAAAACTAGACACCCTACACATCAGCTATTTTACATTATAATTCATAACAGTAGCAAAAATAGAGTTACAAAGTAGAAATGAAAACTTAAATGGCTGGGTGTGGGGCTGTAGCTCCTGCATGGTCGTGGGTTCTGTTGGGCTGAGTTGTGGGCCCCGTGTGTATGCCGCCCCAGGTGACTCATGGGGGCAGATGTGTGGGACTTTGACCTAGTTCACTCCACACAGGCAGGCGCTGGGCTAGGGAAATCCACGTAGTTCCACTCCGGGCATGGGGAGATCCCAGTCTGAGGTCCTGTGGAGGCAGAGGTCTTGGATAGGAGGTCTCATGGCAGAGGCGCCTGAGCAGAGATCAACTGGTCTCAGTCCTTGGGCACCCAGGTGCCGCTGGGAGACCACAAAAGAACTGAGATGGGGTTGGGGGGGCATATGGGCTGGACAGGCCCGCAGCTGAAAAGGGATTGGGGGAAAAGCTCCAGCGGAGCCCCGTGGGGTAGATGAGACTCTTGGTCATGGTGACTTGCTTGGGTGGGTCATGGCTAGATCAACTAGCTTACTCGAGTTGGTGGGCTCTGTGGCTGGAAAGCAGAGAGGTCCTTGGCAGGCGATTAGACAGCAGCTCGGTAACTGAAGGCACCCTCCATGGTTCTCCATGATGAGCACAAGTACGAGAGGAAGTCCATGGTTTTAAAATTTTTATTGTAATGGTGGAAAGTGGATGAAACTATACCTCGTGTCCTCAGGGTGGGCCTGTGGTTAAATATCTTTTGCAATGAGGAGAGTCTGGGAAGGAATGCTTAGTTGGCTATGCCCTCTCACCTTCATGTATCTCATTAATATGGATATCTCTTGAGGCTCTGCAGCCTGTAGTCATGCACTCTATCTGTGCTACCTGTGCTATGTGACCTAAAGCCACAATCCTTTCTTTGGGAGGGTCTGTGGATAAGTGAAAGGAACCAAGGCCCAGGAGCAAGGTAGAACAACTACCATCCCTTCAGGATACTGGGAGTACGAGGCCTGCACTCAACCAGGTACCCAGCTATCTTTTAGAGTCCACTGCCCCATAGCTGGGGTCACAACATGAGGGTCAAAGCATTAGGAAGATTGACAGTCACTAACTTAACGTCTTCATCATACCTTATATGTTGTGTATTCAATACACTTGTGAGTCTTTCCTCTCCTACAGCCATTTTCTCTCATCTGCTACTTATTTTAATAAAGATGAGATGCTCTCCCACATGTAAATGTAATCAAGAACCTTAAGGATAAATCATCCCACCACCAGTTTTTATAAATAAAATGTACTCCCTCTAACCGATATGTTCATACACCACATATGCCTATGCTTGTGCTACAGCAACAGAGATGTCTTGACACATATGCAGAATTGGTATCAAAGCTGACAATAATATCTGGATGCTTACCAGAAGATTTCAATGATCCCTGTTCAAGGTCCCCCTCACTTTGTGCTTCTGTCCTGCCTCCTGGGAGCCACTTTGATGGGAGGCAAATTGTGGTGATGGCTGCACACTGTAAAGGAAGGTAAGAGGCTGCTATTCCTGTGGGAAATGCAGGAGCCAGAGTCACAAAGCAGCAGAGGCCTGAGGAAGGTTCTGAACACTGCTCATCTCCAGATGGGCTCTCCTTATACTGAGAAGAAATGGGAGCAAAAGACCACTTACTGAACCATTCATGTGTGGTCTCCATTTCTAGAGGTCAGAGGTTTAAGCAGAGCTCTAGTAAGGAGAAAAACTACAGTTCTTCTCTTGTCCTGGTGTCACCAGAGCTCAGACATGGGCTGAGGTGTAACTCAGTATAGAATGCTTCTCTACCATATTAAAAGCCATGGGTTCAATTCATGCACTGGAATGGTGGGGTGTTGGAGATTTCTCAGTCCTACGTTTCCCTGAACCCTATGCTTCTGCTGTCCATCTCATGCCTCTCTAGGGCCTCTGCCCTGGCCTAGAGAAGAAAGACCCTGGTGACTCTCACCTTGGAAGGAGTCATCCTCATAAGACTTTTCAGTGCTTTTTCTTTTTCAACAGAAAAATCATTGTCACCCTTCGAGCTCATGATGTGAGCAAGAGAGCATCCACATAGCAGAAGATATAAGTAAAAAAATAATTCTTTCACAAAAATTACAGCATCTTTTTCAATCTCCATGACATCACAGTATTGAAGGTGTCCTTATTTATCTGGCACTGATGAAGTCTCCCCTCCTAAACTCTCCCTCTGGATCTAGCCTTTGAATTCTCTCTTGTCCAATCCTTTTCAACAGAACCCACTCCTGAACTCTATGTCATTATGAACCATTGGGAAAGGACTCATGTCCAAGCATGCTTCCCTGGCTTGCCATCTCTTCTTTCCTTCTCCCAACAGCTTAAAGAGCAAGCTGAATTGATTCCTGCTGTGGATGTAACTCCCCTGTCTGGTCCCTCTGACTTTACAGACCCTGGGACAATATGCTGATCAGCTGGATGGGGGTGAACTAGAGTGACAGAACCTACCCCAGATACCCTGAGAAAGGTTCAACTGAGAATCATAAAAAAAAAACAAGGCCTGTAAAATCTATAGGTGTTATGACTATAACTTCCAGGTCTGTGTGGGCAGTCCTATAATGTTAAAACAGCATAAGCATGAGTACACACTTGTGTTTCCTCCCCACATCAGGAGACAGAATCAGTGGAGGAATTGTGCCAAACAGCTCTCTATAGCAGTGACTAATGCCTGTGTTCTTAGGCTACTACTCCCAAGACTCTGGGAATTGAAATTCTCCCTCTGAGTTTCATCACTCTATGACAAATCCCTGCCCAAAAACTTCCTGTGACACCCCAGAAGAAAAAGGAAGAAATTAAAGTCAGACATGTTAGGATTGGGGCAAGGACAGAAGGTGGGGATTCAGGCAGTAAATCCTCAATTTAAGACCCATAGACAAGCAGGACCTTGTACCTCATTCCAGAATTATCTTTCTTTGAGCTCCTATTTAGGGGAGAGCAATCTTTGCTTGTACTCTGAATTTCCTTACTTACAGGGAGATTCTGGAGGACCTCTATGGTATGCTGGAGTGGTCCATGGCATTGTTTCTCATGGACTTGGAAAAGGAAAGCCCCCTATAATCTTCACCCGAATCTCCTCATATGTGTCCAGGATTAATACAGTCATAAAGGGAAATTACTTGAAAAACCTGATCAACCTGAGTCAGACTCTCTAATCAGAGCTCATCTGGTAACCTTTGGTTTTAACAAAGCCTGTCCCCATTCTGCCCCTAGCCTGTCCCCAGCCTGTCTCCAAGACAATCCAAAAGAAAGGCAAGTCTGTGATGATGTATTGTTCCTTGTAATGCACATTAATAAAGATATAACCTCCAGCAGCTCTGTGACTCCATGCTGTGTTCAAAACACTCAGACTCTCTCTAAGCTCAATGATGGATTGATTTAAGCTATTATCTTGCTATGTTAACCATCTTGACTACTGACTTCCTGGAACAGGGTGTGCCACTGTGGATTATTGAATACTAACTAACATGCATGGGTGTGTACAGTAAGATTTCACCTCCATGGTAATGAGCATTCTTCTGTTCCTCTCATTCACTGTCCTGTCTTCGCATCCTCTCTGCTCTTCTGCCACAAACCATATGCATGCCTTAGCCACTGCATCTTTCCACACATCATAGAAGATTCCATGGCTAGGTCAGACATGGCTGTCGAACCTTGTGACCACCTAACCTGCCATCATCATCCTCTCCATATTACACCTGCAGCTAGAAGAGAACCTGCCCTCAGAAGTCCTTGGACCAAGACTGTGGCTTGAGCACTCACAACAAAAGAACAGCAGCACTTTCTGGAACCAAACACAAGGCAGAAGTAGACCTTCCACTACTTAACATGTCCTAGTATTTACTATGGTGGCTCTTGACCTGCTACTGAGCCACCCCGGTTCAACTGCCATCTTCCTAAAAGATCTAGTCTTTCAGAAGAATGCTTGAGTTAGGTGAACTTCTAATTGACCTGTTCTCCTCTTACAAGCTCAAGTTCCTAATGTTCTTAGTCAAGAGAAACAAGGTTTTAACTATAGGGTCCTCTGAAGTTTGAAATGGAGGAGACCACACATTAGGGTCTAGTAGGCCCGGAGGCCCAATATGATGGGCTTGGCACTCTGACTACTGTACCATGAAAAACTGATGCTATGACCAACCCCAGACTAGGAGCTCAGCACCTCAGCCCTCCTCATGGCTTGACAGCCTCAGGTCTGGGTTTCCAACGTCAGCACTCTTCACTAGAAATACAAAGATAGCTATCAAATATAAGACACTTACTCTATTCTAAGTCTACAGGGGTAGGGAGCATAAATGGGAAATAAACAACCTAAAAGGATATTTAAAATTTAAAGAATCTGTGTCAAATTATAGATAAATAAGTGACTTTTGCTTATTTCTTTCTAATTCTTATTTACAGTTGTGTAACTAAATGGTACATTCCTTTATTTTTTTTTCTCATTTTGACTTAGATTGATTTGAGCATAGTCTCATAATGTAGACCAAACTGACTTCGAAATCATGATGATTCTGCCTCAGACTCCCTAGTGCTTGGATTCTAAGCATGTTCTACCACCCTTGGCTTACACAAAAAGCTCAAAAGTAGAAACACAAAGCAGAGACAGGATCTGTGTCTTTTCTTAGAAGACGCAAATACTCACTAACCTGCAACTAAGGGCAAACTGTCTCTTTACCACATAATCTAAGAAGGACCCATAATTGGGACAGTCTTCTAACCTGAAGCTGGGCATGTGGAGGTGAGGAGAGAGGGATTGCCCCACCCTGTAGCCTGGCCCATAGTTATAGGGGAGCAGGTGGAGAAACCTGAGAGTTAAGCTGAGGGCACTGGATGAATTGCTTCCAGCAAAGTCAGCACTACATGGTAACACCATCACATGGGTCTCTAGGATCTATGGAACAGTTCTGACCCATCGTGTTAAAGCTTGTATTTAACAACAACAACATGTTGGCAGCCAAATTACATTACTTGAAAGTGAAAATGGAACCCCAGACAGAGTTATTAAGTTAACAAGCTGGCAAACCAAGGATGGGTAAGATTCTTAAAATAGCCTTACCAACTTAAGACAGAAGTGCATTTCTTTTGATAATGCGTAGTCCTCTACGGGTAAGGAAGGCATAACTTGCACAGTGACCTAAGACAGGCTCAATATTGTTTATGAAATAAAAAAGGGGGAGAGGTGGAGAACCTTTGGGGCAGCCTGGCAAGAATCTGACATGTGCCAAGGACAAGGAAATGGGCTGCTTTGTAGGAATATGACATTGGCCAAGGACAAGGAATTCCTCTTTAGACAGGAATTTGACATTGGGTTAGAACAAAGAAGTAATTTCAGGCAGGAATATAAATCTTAGGCTAGAATAAAGAAGTTATTTAAGGCAGGAATCTAAATCTTAGGCTAGAACAAAGAAGTAGGCTTCAGACATGAACATGACTTTGGGCTAGAACAGGGAAGTAGGCTCAGATATTGTGGTCATCCTGATAAGCCCTTAGAAACAGTGATCATGGGAGTGTTCATAGAACTTTGTTTATTGCCTTGCTTGTCCTTTGACTATTTGTGTTTATTTTCTTGCTTGTTCTTTGACTATTTGCATCTATTGTATTGCTATTTTCTCAGCCTAGATCTGACCTTAATACTTGCAAATAATTAAAATTGTATAAAAGTAAAAAGGAGGAGAAGGGATAAAATAGGGGGTTTCCAGGAGGGCAAAGGGAGAAAGGGGATGACATTTGACATGTAAATAAATAAAATATCCCCAAAAATTGAATATATATAACAAAAAAGGAAAAAAACAAAAACAGAAACAAAGCAAAGAAAATGTGGGAAAAAAAAACATGCTGGAGGGGATGAAAATAAAATAGAAAATAAAAATATAAAATAAAGCAAAAATACTAGAAATGTCAGAGAACATGGATTAAGATGGGATTTCAGTTCATGCAACTATAAAATAAGTAGGAAGCCTTATATGAGATGAGAAAGAATCCTTACTTCCAAGGTTTTTAGGAGTTAGCCTACTGTGTTCCATATATTAGGGAGTATGTCAGTCTTCAGCTTTAACAAATGAGGAACAGAATTACAATGTTCTGCAGCAAACACTGGCTCTGTTAGATATTCTTCAGCAGGTTTGATGATCCACTGTGTAACAGTGATCTCTTGTGTGTCATTTCCTCCCTCTGCCCCCACTATTCATTATTTAACCATAGCTCTTCTTGATGTACATGTAATAAATAATAAATGTGTCTTCTCTTTAAAGCTAATATCTCCAAGGCAGAGAATGGAAACCAGGCTGCCTGGTGTCTTCCACCATCAATGATCCACAATCTTTGCTGGATTCCTATTTTGCTGTCAGCAAGGACACAGCAACTGTGTGGGACAACACATTGGTGTGGACAACTCTCTCTTTTCCCACATCACTGGCAGATGGTGTGCAAACCTCCTAGGAAGTTGGGTGACGAAACATATCACACAAGCAGAAAAATGGACCTGCGACTTTTCAGCACACACATTTAGAAAGGATTCTCCAAATCCTTACAGGCCTGAAGCTTGTTTCCCATGAGATCCTGCAGGCCCTAAAACATCATGACTCTCCTTGGTATTTCCAAGTTCTTTAGCACACTGCTACACACACACACACAGACACAAACACACACACACACACACACACACTAAGGACTTAAAGTCTCACTTAGGGTCCTAACCCACTAACATAGGTAGGTCTAGGCTGTGAAGGAATCCTTTTTTGAAGGAAAACATGATTGAAGGTCCAGATATCCAGTGTTGTGCTCTTGTCATGACCAAATTCATGTGCTCAATGTATGCAAGAAGATGTGAAAAGCCTGAAGAACTGGGAGACCACTATACACCAGCAGCTGTTCCCACTGAGTCTCTTACATCTCCTTGGTGAGAAGTTCAAAACTTTTATTAACCATCTGTTGTAACAGTGGTGACAGCCAGGGTATTCCTCTGATGCTTGTCTATCTTCAATCTCAGCAAAGAGGATTGTAAACTGGATTCTAAGCAGGGTCCTGGGCACATATCCATGTTCAAATGGTACATATGACCCAGTCATTCAACCATCTCAACATTACATCAGCCAATCCCTCTTCTAATAGCTATCAGCCTATTAATAATATAGGGTAATAATAATAATAATAATAGTAATAATAATAGGCAGCCTTTATGGTAGAGGGGGCTAAGAATGCTGTACTCTGGAGATGTGGTAGGAAGAATGGCAAATGCTAACTAACCTGCTGTTGGGGTGATCCAGTCAACACTCACAGAGCCTTGGCCTCTGTGCTCAGAGCTCCTTGTGATGTAGTTTAGGTGAAAAGCCAATACTAGGAAAATATGAAAATAGAGGACAGCTTTACTGGACAGGAAAAAGGATTGATATAGAAAAAGAGGGAAGGAGGAATACTAAGTGATGTCACTTAAGCTGACAGTGCTCACCCCCAAAAGACATATACTCTCTAACAAAAACACCAGTACCAGGCATGAGAAGCCTCCTTTTGAGTTGTTAGTCAGGGGCGTCCACGTAACTTCTAAAACAAATATAGGTTATTTCTGTTGCCCTTAGTTGCCTCCTAGAGCGTGAAAGTAATTCCCTGTTGCTGAAGACACCATACACTTTTGATACAGGACTCAAATAATCTAAGCTGATTCTAACCTGAGAGTTTTCTGCCTAAGGACTAGCTATGGTAGTAATGAAAGGTGCTCTGCAAGTTGCCAATGGAGAGAAACAACCAATAGTCCTAACTATGACACCTATAAACTACAATAACCATCATAACAAGGTATCCCTTAAGATGCACTAGTGGCACTTATATACTGGCAGTAACCAACAACTCTCTAATTAGATTTAAAGCCTGCTCAATAGGAAGAAAGACATTCTTGGCACTGTTCAACAATAAGAGCAGAGGCATGCTTGGGACTGTTCAACAGGAGTAGGAGAGGCATGTTTGGGACTGCTCAATAACAGGAAGAGAGGCATACTTGGAACTGGAAATCTAACCAATTACTGGAGCTAGTGAGATCATGGAATTTAGAGAACCTACTGCCACCACTTTACTAAACCAGCTTGATTCCTTACCACATTATAAATGCTAATCCTTATGCACACAAATAAACATAGCTCTCCTCCCTCATAGAAGATGCTTTTTTTTCGAGAGACATAGATCATTACAAAAAACCACAAGTGTTCAAAATACAGAGAACAAAGGATCATGGAATGTCCAGCCCCAATGAATACACTTACAACACAATGTCTGAACCTAAGGCTCAAGAAACATCTCAGAAGAGGGGGAAGAAAGATTGTAAGAGCCAGAAAGTCAGGAAATGGGCTGTGTGATTTAGCCTCCTAGAAATCACAAGGAGGCTTCACTCATGATACCTCAACAATATAGCTGCCCAAACAAGAGCTGAACAGGTAATAGATACCAATAGACAGGAAGGGGAATCTCAGGGGCTCCAAACCTAAAGGAAGAGCTATAGGCAACTAAGGAATGCTGAAAGCAGAAGAAAAAGTCTTCCTCAGAGATGAGCCTCTGATTACTTGTCCAATACCAAGTGACCATCCCTGAAATCATATACATGTAAGCAACACTATACAAACACAATGAGTCATTTTATTTATATGTTTATATATTTATATATGTGTAACAATAATAATTCTTTTTAAAAAGAGGTTCTGTGGCTACAGAGTTTGTCCCATGGTTAAGAGTGCTTACTGCTCCTCCAAAGAACCTGAATTTGGTTCTCAGCACCCACCTCAGACAATTCACAACTGCCAGTAACTTCAGCTTCAGGGATATGTGCTATATCCCATCCTCCAACACACATGGCACACATACACATAAATAAAAATAAATATTTAACAAAAAGAAAGAAACCAGGATATAAATGAGAGAGGAAGCAAGGGAATATTTAAGAGTGTTGATAGAGGAAAAGGCAAGGGGGATGTAATTATATCTTAATTTAAAAAAAAATAAAGTCACTAGAAAGCTAAGTGTTGTGTTAGAATTCTGGCTTGTGTCTGGACAGGCCACACAAGGCCAGTACAGTTCCATGTGAGAAGTTTATTGTGGGGGAAGGGTGCAAAAGGGGGCAATGGAGATGAAGGGAGAAAAGAGAGAAAAGAGAGAGCAAAGGTCAAGAGGGTCTGCCTTTTATTTAGGCTGTGACGTAACCACTCACAGGTAAAGGTGGGAGGTAAACCAAATTGACTCTGAGAATGTTGGCAATTGCCATGGCAACAGATGCTTGGGTCCCTGTTGACTATGAGTGCCTTCACCCATCATTGCTGGATTAGGAGGCAATCTGCAACCAATTGTAAAGCCAGTTCCTCATACCAGCAGTAAGAATATTCAAGGCTAGCTGGGTAGTGGTGGTGCACGCCTTTAATTCCAGCACTGGGAGGCAGAGGCAGGTGGATTTCTGAGTTCGAGGCCGGCCTGGTCTACAGAGTGAGTTCCAGGACAGCCAGGGCTATACAGAGAAACTCTGTCTCGAAAAACCAAAAAAAAAAAAAAAAAAAGAATATTCAAATTCAAGTCTAGTATAAATATCACAACTGTCACTGTAGCGCCTATATTCTACTGACACAATTTGACATGGCCATGGAAAATGGCTACTAGAAAAATGACTGGAGTTCATAGAACCTTGCTGATGCTCGAGGCCCAGGGATCAAATTATGAAGGGTCCCAGAGGACAAGTGGAAGATAGATATTAAAGCCCCACCCCTCGATAAGTAATTATATATGCCCATGGGTCTTAAATGTGAAGTATTCACCCATGAGTAAAATTATTTCCTGAAAGAAAACAGTGGTCGTTAAAATATGTATAACCTCCATAGATTAATATTTTTGAGTGCTTGGCCCACAGGGAGTGACAATATTATGAGTAGTGGCATCATTGGAGTAGATGTAGCCTTGTTGGAGGAAGTGTGTCACTGTAGAGGTGGGTTTTGAAGTCTCACATATAAGTTCAAGCTATACCCAGTGTAGAAACCAGTTTCCTTCTAGCTGACTTTGGATCAAGATGTAGTATGCACAGCTCCTCCAGCCCCATGTCTGCCTGCAAATTGCCATACTTCCCGCCAGATGATAAACCTCTGAAACTGTTACTCAGACTCAACTAAATATTTGCCTTTCCAAACAATAACCAGCATAATTTGAGACCCATCCCATGAGCAAGCCCCAATCCCTAAGAGTATTAATGATACTCTGTTATACATGCAGACAAGTGTCTAGCATGGCTGTTCTCTTTGAGGCTCCACCAAGAAGCTGACTCAGACAGATATAGACACCCATGGCCAAACATTGGATAAAACTTGGGGATTTTAATGGAAGAATAAGAGGAAGGATCGTGGTCCTAAAGGGATAGGAACTCCACAGGAAGAAGAACAGAGTCTACTAACCTGGAACCTTGGGGCTCTCAGAGACTGAACCACCAACCAAAGAACACACAGGCTAGTCCTATGCCTCCCTTCTCATATAGCAGATGTGTAGCTTGGTCTTCATGTGGATCCTGCATAACTGGAACAGAGGTTATCCCAAAAACTGTTGCCAGTACTTGGGATATGTTCTTCTAGCTGGGCTGCCTTGTCTGAACTCAGTGGGAGAAGTTGCTCCTTGCCTCACAGAGACTTCAATGCCAGGTGGAGGATACCCAGGGATTGCCCACACACTCAGAGGAGAAAGGCAGGAAGGATGTGGGAAGGATTGTGGGAGAGGGTGACTGGAAGGAGGGCAGTGAGCAAGATCTAAAGTGAATAAGTAAAAATAAAATAAAATTTAAAAATGTTTGCCTTCATAAGAATTGCCTTGGTCATATTGTCCTTTCACAGCAATGAGACTCTAACTAAGATAAGAATCATCACTTTAAAAAAATTAAGGCTACAGGGTTATGCACAGATGTAAATCCCATATTGTCCCTTCACAGCAATGAGATGCTAACTAAGATAAAAATCATCACTTAAGAAAATTAAGGCCGGGCGGTGGTGGCACACGCCTTTAATCCCAGCACTTGGGAGGCAGAGGCAGGCGGATTTCTGAGTTCGAGGCCAGCCTGGTCTACAGAGTGAGTTCCAGGACAGCCAGGGCTATACAGAGAAACCTTGCCTCGAAAAACCAAAAAAAAAAAAAAAAAGAAAATTAAGGATGCAGAATTTTACACAGCTGTAAGTCCCAGACAATAGCATGATCATCCTAGGCCTCAACAAGACCTCTAGAGAACCAGGACTGCCTTTTCCAAACTCCTCTACTAGAAAAATTCCCTTCTCACACTCATTATTCTTCCAAATCTGTTTGTGTGGACACCCAGTGCCCTCTGACATGGTCTGGCAGGATATTGCATGAGAGACCCTGTGGTCTCACATCCTGCCTCTGAGCTGCTATCACCCGCACATCTCTAGTTCAATAGAATTAGAACGGCATGTTATCTTCAGGAATCTATTGATGTGAATCTCCACATTTGAACTACTCAGTTCTGGAACCTAAAAATGAGGAGAAACAGAATAATACAGGGACTTCTATAAGGGGTGCAGTCACTCATACTGCGGAACATTATAGGTGGGGGTGAAGACCAGAGACACAGCAGGGTGAACTTACAAGTTCAAAGAAATATCTCTGTGCAAAATTAAAGTTAAATAAATGTCTTGACTGGCTAGGCACTTCATCCAAATGAAGAATGAGTGAAGTTCAGATTTAGGTGGCATATCTCCTAGCATGGTTAAAACAGTCTTCAGCATTACATTCAATCACCATTACTTCAACACACCTTCAAAGGTATAACAGCCTTTGGACCCACACTTCCTTCTCCAGGGATGAGTCTAGACTGATAAGTGTAGTCTTTGCCCCTCACCAAAGAAACTTTTTCTGTAACTGAGACCCCTACAGAAACCACAACCAATTAATATGGAGAGTTCCGGAGGCCAGTTCAAGTGGATACATTTATGAAACACTCCTGTACCTATGGTTCAGGTAACATTGCAGAAGAGGAGCCAGAAAGTTTGTAAGAGCCAGAGAACCAGGAGTTTGATGTGAGATTGGGTCTTCTAGTAGCAGTAGAAGCTATGCATAAAGTCTCACCAACATGATGACCCAAGTGCAAAGTGAACAAGTCTGACACCAATGGACATGCCAAACTGGACAAGGAAAAACTCAGAAGGTCTAAACCCTACACAAAGGACCATAGGCATCTGAGGAAAGCTGAGAGCAGAAGAGGTGGCCCTCCCCAGCAAACCAATTGTGTGTCCAGTGCCAAATGGTCCGTCCTGAAAGCATGCATACAAGCAACATTATATGGATTCATCAGGTTATATTTTAAAATGTATGTGTGTATATACAAATGCATATACAAATACAATAAGAATTAAGGTTTTTTTAAGGTCATGAATTTGAAGGAGAGCAGGGAGGGGTGTGTAGGAGGGATTGGAGGCCAAAAAGAAAAGGGAGAAATACTATAATTAAACTATAATCTCAAAAAAATTAAAGATCAAAAACAATATACCAATGGATACATTATGACATTTTAGCTACTAGAGGTTTAAGTGTTTCTCATGTAGAATACTATTCTAAGCAGCGTCAATAGGATCAGTCACTATTTAGGAAGAAGTTACATCTGAGAAGAAAATGAAAATAACTCAGTCTGGCCTCTTATATTCCAGGCACAATCATGCTTATTAGCATGTTGCCTATGAGGCAACTCGAAGCAGGGACCTGTAGGCAGAAGCTAATGCAGAGGTCATAAAGAATGCTACATATTGGCATGTTCTTCAAGCTTGTTCAGTCTCCTTTCTTAGAGAACCCAGGACCACCAGCCCTGGGGCAGCACCACCCACAATGGGCTGGGCCCTCCCACTTCAATCAATAAAAGAAAATGTCCTACAACCTTGCCTACAGACTGATTTTATGGGGCATTTTCTTTTTTATTTGAGATTCCCTCTTTCCAAATGAATCTTGCTTTTGTCAAGTTGGCAGAAGACTAGTAAGCATGCCACCTGGTATTGTCACAAGCACAAGCAGCTGGGTCTATTTTTGTTGTGTATGTGTGTCGAGGATGAACACACTGAATTGGATAACCAATAAGGAGGCTCATCCCTGGGAGATTCTAATTCTCTTCTCTCTGTACTCAATGGTTGCTTGTAATTCTTGTTTGGAAATCAGACCCAGCAGAATTGCCCTCCTTCCATGCTAACATGTCCGTTGATGTGTTAGTTTTGGTTTTGTTTATGCAGCCATTTCTAGGAGAGACTCTTTCACAGCAGACTTCCTGGATCTTACAATCTTTCCAGCCCCTCTTCCATGATGTTCCCTGACCCATAGATGCAGGAGCTGTTGTGTCAATGTATCCACTGGGGCTGGGTTCCCCACAACTCATTGACTATATTTTTTCTGGGACTATTAAAGTGTTTTTATCCTATTCCCTTGACCTGTCTATCTCTCCCATTGACAGTACCCTGCTGTCTCAGCTATTGTGATTTGAATTTTGTAGTTTATACTGTAACTATCAAATTTTCTGTTAGCTCTTTGTTCTACTTGTATGTTGAAATACTGTGGTGCTTGAAAGTGTAGCTCCTTCAACACATTGTGGTATTGAGGCATGAAAGGATTTCCTCAGGAGGAATTGGGACACAATGCATAGGGCTTGGCCATCTCAGGCCTAAAACAAATTGAAATATGGTCCATTTGATTATCTGGAACAAGCAGGGTGTAAAGACTGAGAAAGGACTCCAGAAGTCAGGACTACAGGGCAGCTCCTCTCTCAGTTTCAGAGCAGTCTTTTCATTCCTCCCCTCCAACTCACCCAAGACCACATACTTGAACCCATCTCTAATGAGACAATCATGGGATAAGACTCCATGCTCCATGCTGAACAATTGACAGGCTTAGAAAGCCAAAACAAACTGTAACATTTTCCTATTATTAGAGATATCATACATACAGACACTTAACCCTCAAGATGAACAAAATAGACAAATGGTGAAAAACAGTATCAGGATATATAATAAATATCTATGCATGTACAAGTTACTACCTCAATGTAAATGTTTCTGAAAGGAATTTATTTGAAAGTTTATAGTCTTCTATACCATTCCCTTTTTATATGTAAATAAATATAATTGTAATAATAATCAGTAACTTCCTGTGACACAAGTAATTAATTGTAGAACAAATTGAATTATTGACATGTAAAAAATATAAATTTTAGTTCTCACTACAATGATACGGCAATTTGTTTTCTTTCTTATATTAATTATAAATTTATGTTTTGTTGCATATCTATTTTGTTATGTTAATATACAAAATATATGCAATGTTTTCTTCAAAATATAAATATACAACGATTATAGACCTCACATGTATTTTGTTAAAATACGATTACATGTTTCTTTTGTTTTAGAAAACTAAAATATTATCACTCACTCGTTCCTTTCTACAATAATCCTTGGGCAAACTGCCAGCCTCTTCAGAATACCCTTCTTTCCCTCGGATGCCAATAAAATGGACTCCAGTCCAACTTTACATTCATTTTACCACAGACACTGTTTGCTGGAGTATCCTTACCAAAAAAGGGTTTGAGCACATGGCATTGAGGATTCTCTTATCAAGCAGCAATTTAAGACTGTTGGATCCCAGGTCCCAGTTCACAGCTCTCCAGGACTTCCTGTCACATGATATCTACAGAACTGTCCTGCTAGACCAGTAACTTGACACTCTGATTCCATCATGTTCATGCATTCAAATTGGGCAACAGCCAACATGGGTTGGAAGGGAAAATGGAATCAAGATACCTACCCCATTCCACCAAGTTAGAGAAAACCATGAGTATTTACTGTGGCTTCTTTCTTTCTTTGTTTGTGGTTTGGGTTTTGGTTTTGATTTATTGAGATAGGATTTCTCTGTTTATCTCTGGCTTTCCTGGAACTCACTCTATAGACCAGGCTGGCTTTGAACTCAGAGATCCACCTGCTTCTGCCTCTCAAGTGCTGGGATTAAAGATGTGAGCTACTCCCTGCTGACTCCATTTTTAGTTAATGAAAATATGCATGGCTTACAAAAGAAAACTGTAAGGCCCCAACAGACACTAACCACCTCCATGAAAATGGAAGTCCCAGAAAGGATATGAGCACACAACACCTTGTTAAGTGACTACAGGAACATGATTGATCCCTGGTCTGCATCTGCACTCTTAGCCAATGTTCCTCCAATTAAATATTTTTCATGATGCTTCCTCAGCTTTACTATGTACCTGGAGAGGATGTCTCATATAAAACTGACTTATTTCTTCTCCTTTCGCTGACTTGAAACCTACCTGCTAAGGAGGTATCTAGATGGACTCTGAGGGTTTAGCCAATGAACTTTCCTTTCCAGACATTCCTTCATACAAAAGGTATTTAATCTCTGATCCACAAGGACCACAGTGGGGGTAAGCCTTCATCATACACAGATGCCACCAAAGTCTCTCACAGAAGATCCCTCCACACATTTGAACATTTGCTCTGAGCTAAGCTGGAGACACCCCCCACCCCCATGGCAGGCCCCCTCCTCTCTTTCCTGATTCCCTGAGTTTTCCAGTGTGACTAGACACCCAGGAGCTTGGGAACCTTTGACTCTTTGGCCTCAGCCTGCCTTGTTTCTCATCTGGTCTGAGGCCCCCATCCTAGGCTGCATTCTCCCACTCCCTGAAAGGTGCATCAGCACTTTTCAAAAGCCCATCACAAGATGGCAGCATAGGGAAAATGCAGCATAGCTTTTCTGAGCTTGCCTGAGCAGAGTTCAAACACTCCAGTGGCATTTGGAGCACAGAACCACATATTCCTTGGAAATAAGAAGAGAGGCCTGTGCAAAGCTTTTGGCTTATCTCAGTTAAATCTGAGAACACCAATTTTCCAACTTATTTAAAAAAAACTTACTTCTCTTGTTTTTCTTCTAAAACATCCAAAATTGTGGCAACCCAATCCCTGTAGTCTGTCTTACAGCACTCAGGAGACCATGTGAGCGAAGTCCCTCCTGGAAGATTCATCCTAGGGGTTCAGAACAGAAGGATAAATTCCAACTTTGGATCATCACCCCACCCTCTCCCCAGATCTTGATTTGGTCTTTACACTCTCCTCATTTTCTAGGCCTCACCCCAGTCCTGAATATGCATAGGGCTTCCCTACTATCTACTAAGGTCTGGTTGGCCAATAGAGTAATGACCATGTATGAAGCATGCGGTAGCATCATTCTCAGGATGTTGGTGTTTGGCCAAGTCTCCCACAGATACATGGAGACACATACAGAGTCAGACAGAAGAAGCAATGGGGAAGCATTATCATACAGGGTCAGTGTCTGTACACAAAGATGAAAAATGTCCATGAATGTTGTTTGATAGCTGTAGAAGACTGTGCCACTGCATGTTACTAATAGAAACAGCTTGATTTATCAAACTTGTGTTTTCTACTTTTTATAACAGTGGTGATATTTTTTTAATTTTAAATCCTCTCTGAGAATGTAAGATCAGATATACTTCTTAAAATTGAATATTTTATTTACATTTCAGATGTTATCCTATATCCCTATTTCCCCCCACCCAGAACCCCCCTATCCCATCACTCATCCTCATGCTTCTTTGAGGATGTGTCCCTACCCCTCCCAGCCACTCTTACCTCTCCACTCTCGAATTTCCTCATACTGGGGTATCCAGCCTTCACGGGGACCAAGGCTCTCCTCTCCCACCAATGCCCAATAAGGCCATCCTCCCTTAAATATACAGCCAGAGCCATGGGTCCCTCCCTGTGTAGGACCCTGAAAGGACAGCATGGTTTCTGGTCGAGCACTGGCTAGAGCTGACCATAGACCCAGCAGGTTGGAGACCTCACAGGTTTCCCAGCAAGGGATGGCATGCATTTTGCCACTCTCCCAGACTCCAGGCTCCTGACATTAGGCCAAAGACCTAGACCAATCCGAATTTTTCAGGCAAGTAGGAAAACGTCCCCACTAGCCCCTCCACACATTGAGGGCATGACTACAGGCCACAGAATCTCAAGACAGATCTCCACATTAATGAGATACCTAAAGGCCAGAGGGTGTAACCAATTAAACATTCCTTCCCAGACCCTCTGCCTCCTTGCAAAAGGTATTTAACCTCAGACCCGCCCTGAGAACATGGGGTTAGCTTCATCCATTTTCCACCATGATAATAAACATTTTAAAACCATTGACTACCTCTCATCTGTGGGGCCCCTGGTGTGGGGAACTGTGGAGAAGGTCTTCAACTACTAAGCCAGCTAACCTCCCACCAAAGACCTCTCTATGTTCTAGCCACAGAGACCCAGCCAAGACCCAGCCAAGACCCAGCCAAGTGAGTCACCGAGACCAGGTTTCATTCCACTAGGGCACCACCAGAGCTTATCTTGGCCCCCTTTAGGCTGCAGGTTGATCTCAGTGATGTCTGAGAGCCCAGGGGCTTGAGACCAGGCTGTCATCAGCCTCCTCCTGGCACTAGGATCCCCAACCCAAGAGCTCCAGCTCCCACAGGGGTCCCAGACTGTGTTCTCTCCATGCCCAGAGGGAAGCCCTGAGGCCCCTCACAGCCCAACATCCACACAGCACTCATGGAGTGCACTCAGTCAAATTCCTGTGCCTCTGCTTTCCTGAGCTGTGGCCACAGCCCTTTGGGGCAGCAGACATGGGACTCACAATTCAACCCACGGAACCCATGCCCATGCCACAGCCCGACATCCCTATGTGCTCCCAAGCTGGTGTCTTAGACCATGGGAGCTCTGGTTAATTGGTATTGTTGCTCTCCCAATGGGGCCTGAATCCCTTTCAGCTCCTTCAGTCTTCTCTCTCATTCCTCCATTGGGAATCCCATGATCAGTTCAATGGGTAGCTGTGAGCATCCACTTCAGTATATGTCAGGCTCTGGCAGACCTCTAAGGAGACAGCTATATCAGGCTTCTGTCAGCATGCACTTCCTGACATCCACATCAACGTCTGCATTTGGTGACTGCACAGGGGATGGATACCCAGGTGCAGCAGTCTCTGGATAGCCTCTTCTTCAGTTTCTGTCCCACACTTTGTCTCCATATTTCCTCCCATGAGTATTTTGTTACTCCTAAGAAGGACCAAAGCACCCACACTTTGGTCTTCCTTCTTCATGAGCTTCATGTGGTCTGTGAGTTGTATCTTGGGAATTCTGAGATTTTGGGATAATATCCAAGTGCATACCATGTGTGTTCTTTTGTGATTTGGTTACTTCACTCAGGATGATATTTTCTAATTACATCCATTTGCCTAAGAATGTCATGAATTCATTGTTTTTAATAGCTGAGTAATACTCCATTGTTTAAATGTACCACATTTTCTATATCTATACCTCTGTTGAGAAACATCTGGTTCTTTCCACCTTCTGGCTATTATAAATAAGGGTGCTATGAACATAGTGGAGCATCTTTAATGGGGTAAGGTTTTGCCTAGAGACAGTGGGCAGCAGCATCCCCTGTTCAGGTAAAGTATTGCCAATGGCTCCTATTCCCCTTGGACTTTCAGCTTTCCAAATGCAGGAAGAGAGGTTCCAAGTATAGCTATCAGAAGCCTAGTAGAAGCCTCTTGCTCCCCTGTGATCTTAGCATAGAAACTGAAGTTGTGGGTGACAGGGACCCAAAGGTACTATCTCAAGAGGACTGAGCAGGAAAAGAGCAAGAGAGGTAAGACATAAGGAAAGTGAGCTTGCATGGACTGGACACTTGTCTGAGTTTATCCTACATACAGTCTAGTGGAATCCATGGGAGGACCTCGGTGTTTCTTTTTTCCATCAAGCATGAGAATTTTCTACCCATTGCTTTCATGTATCTTTCCTGGCCCTTCTGTTATTACCTTCCAGACCTCACTGTAGAGCTACATACACTATCCCATTAAAAGTGCATCCCCATGTGTTTCCCTTCCTTCTATTCACAAAGTCCTAAGGTGGTTACACATTTTATCAGTGAAATTCTCACATGAACAAACAAGCTTCCTTCCCGACATGGTGTCCAAGCACATACACTGACTCCCCAGCCCATGGTCAGAACAGCAGTGAATCCTGGGAGCAGGAGCTCACACTGTGTCTGCTTGACAGTGTAAACTGGTTCCCAGGAAGCCCTGAGATATGGGGCTGTGAGCCATGTGTGAGGCAGAAGGCTAGCCCAAGAGCCTGTCCCAGTGTCTCAAAAGACGTTTAACTATCAGGAAAATGTGATAGCACTATCAAGATATAAGAAATCAGAAGTAGAAATTGTGACAGCACAGGACCAGATACATTCACATGATAATCAGGCTGCGGAAGTAACATTGTAATCTAGCATCTTTATTATATTGGTGCATAAGTCTTATGGATCTTGTTTTAGCAGATATATGGTATCACACAGATATTTAATAGTTACTACACCATTACTGAATGTGTTCATCATTTGCAAATGGATGGGAAGAAGATACAAGTAAATTAACAAGGTAATAAGATAATAATAAGCCCTGTAGTATCCCCTGAGAGGGCAATGCAAATGAGAATGTGTTTGAATATTCCAGTTTTTTGTGACAGATGCTAAGTCGGCATGAGGACTACATGCAGCTTGCATCAGAAGTCTCCTTGTGTCTATATGAAATGACAAGATTGCTGGGAATAGTAGTCTCCATGTCAGGTTAACTCTGGCAATCTAAGAAGAAATGCACTTGAGTTTTACATTCAAAAGCTGACATTGACAGGCACCTGCATATACAGAGCTGCAAGATGAACCACAGCTGATTGCTCACCAGAGACAGAGAAGTGAGCAGTAAAGAGCTTTCCCTGCATCACACAGTCTTCCATGGGGACCAGATTGCCTTGACAGTGCAGAACACTGCAAATGCCAAGACTCAACAGAAAGAACAGCAGAGCTTTCTTTCTGTTCTTTGTCTCTGCTTTTGTACCACTAACTACTTTGGTTACAAAATATCTGAGACTTTGAAATGTCAAGATGATGAGGACATCAGTGTCTTTACAGCATGGGACAATGATTTTTTTTTTGTCTGTCCAATCCTTCCATAAAGCTCTCATTCAGTCATTTTCTTACTTCCTGACACTGTCAACAATATCCCAATAGCATTTCAACCTAAATCTTTACGCTTCATCCCATCCCCCAAAGTGTTCAAAGCTCTTGAGATGTTAATAGATGACCTGGCTTAAATCTGAAATCAAAATCTTGTGCAAAAATAAATAAAATAAATAAATAAATAAATAAATAAATAGAGCAACAACAAAAAATAACCCCTCAAAGACAGTAGTATGAGATGTAGAGATGTTATTTTTTAAAGAAGACAATTACCTGACCATAAACTCAACACATGGGGCATCTTACTACAGTTCTCTGAGCATCGACAAGAGAGTGGACTTGTCCTCTGCCTAGTGTGGAAGGCCTCAGTAGACTCTTCCACCCTTCTCAGTGTACAGCATTCCTGTGGGGAACGTGGTCACGCTCACCAGCAACTGACAACAGTGTGTTTCCTGTACATTCACCACACAGATGTGGCAAGAACTCAGATCTTAATTATCACACAGGAAATTAGAGGTCTCTGGCTCTGGGCATCTTTCCTCACCTGAGGGTTTAAAAGTTGTGAGAAGTGACAAAGTGACCAACTGAAACCTGATCAGACCCTGAAGAGGATGTTGCTGTTCCTGGTCTTCCTGGTGGCTGTCCTACCAGTCAACACTGAAGGAGGTAAGCAACCATCCACATCCCTAGAGGTGTGGCATGTGGCTTCCAGTGCTGACATTTGCTTGCATGGAGCTCAGTCAGGCTGTACCTAAGAACTACCCCTGACTTTGTTCATCTAAGAAGTTAGTTGAACCCCAGCTCTAGCACAGGATAAATAGTGCACCAAAGACACAATGAATTACTTGCAGTGGCACGTGGTAAGTGAGACCTCAATCATCTACAAGTAATGAATTATAAAAACATCATAGGACCATACTGGAAAGCTGCAGTTGAAAATGAGGGCTGGAAGTTTTACTTGCACAAATCTAAGAGCAAGCAGCTTTATCCATGGGTTTTGACCTGAATCAAAACTAGAGGAATTCCAAGAGAAATCTACAGGTCAAGGAACAATAAGAAACTATTTCCCCTTTAGAATGTTTCATCAAATTATTCTCTGTTCTAAGAGGCAGCTCTTCTCTGCTCTTTCCTTAGTGTTGAGGAAGACAAGATGAGGGTGTGGGAAATGTCTGATGAAGTAGAAAGTCAGAAACATGAATGGACATTGGGTTCTGAATGAAGGATGATGGTAGACAGTGAGGACTAGTGAGAAAAATAGACCAAAGGATGTGTGGAGTGCCCTGAGCCCCATGCCAGATAGAATAAGCTTGGAGCAGTTGCTCAACTTTAACCCTTCTTTCCTGGCTATGGCTATGTGGAGTGTTCCACAAGTTTGTGACTAGGGATTGGGGGTTCTTTGTTGCAGAGGAGATTATTGATGGTGTTGAGGCTAAGCCACACTCTCGCCCTTACATGGTTCATCTGGAGATAAGCACTAACACAGGTGTCAAGAAAATCTGTGGTGGGTTTCTCATAACCCGCCAATTTGTGATGACTGCTGCACACTGTAAAGGAAGGTAAGAAGCTTCTCTTCCTGTGAGGAAATGCAGGAGCCAGAGTCACAGAGCAGCAGAGGCCTGAGGAAGGCTAAGCCCTGCTCATGTCCAGATGGGCTCTCCTTACACCAAGAGGAAAAGGGAGCACAAGGCCACAGTCTGGACCATCTCATATGTGGTCTCCACTTTCAGTGGTCAGAGCTTTAAGTAGGGTTCTAGTTAGGAAAAAACTACAGCTCTTGCTTGCACTGCAGTCACCAGAGCTCAGACATGGACTGGGGTGTAAGTAATGTAGAGTTCCCATCACCCATGGGCAAAGCCATGGTTTCAATCCAAATACTGAGGGTGGGGACAGTTCTCAGTCCTGTATTTTTCTGAGTCCTTCTAGAAAGGCTATGGTCCTGGGAGCTACATCTCAAGTCTCTCTACTCTCTGCACTGGGATAGGAAAGGTAGAACTTATTGCCTTTCTCGAAAGGACTCTTCCTAAGACCAGCACGTTTCACTGCTTCTTTTATTTTTCAACAGAGAAATCACTGTCACCCTTGGAGCTCACGATGTGAGCAAGAGAGAATCCACACAGCAGAAGATAAAAGCTGAAAAACAAATCATTCACCCAAACTACGATTCCGATTCTAAACTCCATGACATCATGTTACTGAAGGTGCCATGATTTTTCCTACCCTTCTTAAGTCTCCCATCCTTAACTCTCCTCCTGGAGCAGGTCTTCAAATTCTTTCCTGTCAATATCATCTCCTCAGAACCCACTCCTGAATTCCCAATGGGAAAGGAGCCATGTCCAAGCATCCTTTACTGTTTTGACATCTCTTCTCTCCTTCTCCCAACAGCTTCAAAACAAAGCAGAGTTGACTCCTGCTGTGGATGTAATTCCCCTGCCTGGTCGCTCTGATACTTTCAAGCCTGGGAAGATGTGCTGGGCAGCAGGCTGGGG
Source organism: Mastomys natalensis (assembly GCA_021653895.1). Classification (NCBI taxonomy): domain Eukaryota; kingdom Metazoa; phylum Chordata; class Mammalia; order Rodentia; family Muridae; genus Mastomys; species Mastomys natalensis. The sequence continues at coordinate 151,066 of JAJTUV010001672.1, forward strand.
GCGCACTGGAGTGAATAAACCTCCATCAGATACCCTGAGGGAGGTGAAACTGAAAATCATGCATAAAGAGACCTGTAAATACTATCCAAGTTATGATAATAACTTCGAGGTCTGTGTGGGCAGTCCCACAACGTTAAAATCCGTATACGAGGTGAGTACACATCTGCTCTTCCTCCCCACATCAGGAAACAGCATCAGTGGAGGAAGTGTGCCAAACAGCTCTCCACGGCACTGCCTAATGCATGTATTCGTAGGCTTCTAGTCCTGAGAATTTGGGAAGTGAAATTCTACTTCTCTGTCTCATCTCCCTGTGCCCAAGCATTTCCTGAAATCTTCCCATGAGGCTAGATATGAGACAGGAAGAGAGTAAAGAGAGTCATGTTATCAATGGGTTAAGGCCACGGAGGAGGGGGAATTAGTTATTAAATCCCTAACTTAGGAATAATAATGAACCAGAACTTCTTACTCCAATCTGGTAGTAGCCATGGTGGAGCATTAGAAGTTGGGGGACAGCAATCTTTGCTCATACTCTTATTTTCTCACCTACAGGCAGACTCTGGGGGACCTCTAGTGTGTGCTGGTGTGGCCCATGGTATTGTATCTTATGGACGTGGAGATGCAAAGCCTCCTGCAGTCTTCACTCGAATCTCCTCATACAGGCTCTGGATTAATAATGTCTTAAAGGGCAAGTAGCTGAAAAGCCTGAGCAGCCTGAGTCACAGTCTCCAAGAGAGAGTTCATCTGGTACCCCTTGAGTTCAACACAGCCTGTCCCAAGTCTGTCCTCAAGACAATCTCAACGACACACAAGGCTGTGATGATACATTGTTTCCTGGAATGCACCTCAATAAAGACATAATCTCTCATACCTGTGTGACTCCAGGCTGTGATCTATACACTCAGCCTCTCTCTGAGCATGATGGAGATTTGATTTGAGGTACTATCCTGCCATGTTAACAATCTTGAGTACTGACTTCCAACAGAGGTGTGACAATGTGGATGACTCAATATTATCCAAGAAGCATGGGTGTGTACAGTAAGATTTCATATCCAGAGTAGTGTGTACTATTCTGTTCTTCTCCTCCATTGTCCTTTCTTCTCCCTCTGTGTCTCTCAGCTCTTGTTCCCACAAACTCCATGCCATAGCCACTGTGTCTTTCCACACATCATAGGAAATTCAATGTCCAGGTCAGACATAGCTGTTGATAGCTTGTGTCAACACTCATGCTGCTGTCTCCATCTGAACTCTCAATAATGCATTTGAAGCTAGAGGAGAATCTGCCCTCAGAAGTCCTTGGACCATGAATGTGGCTGCAGCAGGCAGGAGAGCATCAGCATTTTCTGGAGGGAAAGGCAGCAGAAGTTGCTACCGCTGGCAAGAGACCCTCTAGTACTTAGCATGAATTAGTACTTCCGCTGGTGGCTCTAGACTGGCTTCTTTGCCATCTAAATGTAACAGCCTTTCAGAAGAATGTCAGGGTTAGTTGAACTTCTAAGTGGCTGCTCTCCTCTTACAAGACAAAACCCCCAATGTCTTTAGTCAAGGGAAAGGACACATTAGCTGCAGGGTACTGTGGATTCTTAATGTAAGAGACCACATGAGAGGTCTGCTATGCCCCAAGGAAGCCTAACACAGTGGATGTGGCCCTCTGACTACTGTACCATGAAAACATGCTTCCAGTAGCAGCCCCACACAAGAACTCAGGACCTCAGACCTCCTCACAGTCTGCAAGACTTATGTCTGGGTTTCCAACTTCAGCACTGGTCAACAGATATGTAAAAATAGCTATCAAATACAAGACTATCTGTAAGTTCTATTCTAACTCTATGGGAGCAGGAAGTACATATGGGATTGAACAATCTAAAAAGATCTTTAAACAGTAGGAAATCCATGATGATTTTTTGTTTCCTGGGTGACAACTAACCATCGTTTTTTTTTTTTTTCTAAATTTTGTTTACAGTTGTATCACTAAATCACAGGATCTTATCTCATTTTGCCTTGGATTGTAGTGCTTTAAGCGCATTCTCACCATGTGGATCAGACTGACTTCTAACTCATGATCCTTCTGCCTCAGCCTCCCTACTGCTGGGACCCCCAACCACACTCCACCACACTCGGCTTACACAAAAGGCTCCTGAAACACAAAGCAGAGACAGGAGCTGTGTCTTTTCTTAGGAGATGCAAATACTCACTAACCTGCAGCTGAGGGCACACTGCCCATTTACCCCATACTCTAAGAAGGACATGTACTTGGGACAGTCTTCCTCCATGAAGCTGGGCAAGTGAAGGTGAGGAGAGAGTGATTGTCCCACCCTGAAGCCTGGCCCAGAGTAAAAGGGGAGAAAGGGGAGACTCCTGAGAGCTCAGCTGAAGGCACAGGCTGAATGGCTTCCAGAAAGGTTACCTCTACAGAACAAACCCAACACATGGGTCTCTGTTGTCAAAGGAACAGTTGGTGACACAGAGGTTCCAAAATCAAGATAAGAGCCTCATCACCACCACAGCATCCCTTCTTAGGCATAGTGGAAGGGGGCAAAAGCAGCAGGTCCAGTGGACACTGTGAAAGGGAGAACAGCAATGGTCTCTTGAGGTCAGTAAGGCAAATATGCAGATATGAAGGATTTCGCCATGGTCAGAGCAGTAGCAGAACTGGGTAGTCTAGCTTAATAAGGAATCTTAGCGATCTAGCAGCAGACACCTACTGAGGGTGTCCAAAGAGAAGATCACCTCAGACGACTGTAGCTGAAGAAAGTGTTCAAGAAGTCAGCAGGTGCTCACCCACCTTTGCAGAAATGGAAACATCACCCAGAAAGCAGAAAAAACAGGTAAATCTTTAGACCAAATAATTGCAATTAAGAGGGATGTGCAGGTTTATGTGGTAAACAGTGTCTAAAGTTTACCTTCAGAAAACAAGCAAACAAAAACCCCTACAATGAGCAGAGTCCTGTCTATGGTAAAGTGGCAGAAGAAAAACAGCCAGAGTCATTGATATCCTGCAGCAGGTGTTACCACCTGCCCCCATCTGTTCTCCTTAAGGATTGTGTTTATCAATTATTTTTCAAATGAAAACTTTTAGTAACTCTAGAAACATTTTGAGGAAGGAAGGAATGTAACCTTGTGTTACTTTTAAGCATAAACATTTTTGAATTTTGTTTCATTTTGATTTATTTTATTTAAGAACTTGCTTGGAGATCTGGAACAGGAACCATACTCTTCCCTCAGCCTCCCAGGTACTGAGGATTGCAGTATGCACCACTGAAGTGGAAACTTAAGGGTTCTTTGGAAAGTCAGTTTGACTAGATGGTGTTTTACTGGCCAAACCCATGAAGGAACAGTGTGCTGAAGCAGACACAGGTAAACGCTAAGGAAGATTTGTGAAGGAACATTTTTCTGAAGGGACACTGGTGAAAGGATGTTCTGCTAAAGCAAGGAACTGAAAGGACATGTGCTGAAGGATTCTTCACTAATGACAGGCTTGTATCCATCTGCTGTACATTATATAGTTGATCTCCATTTGTCAGGACTCTACAGAGAGAAACACACCAAAAAACTTCTTTTGGTGTGCTGTAGCTTCTTGATGCTTCAGCAGATTCAGGGTGATTGGCAGAGTGATGTCAGCTGAGACAGATTTACTTGGAGTTCTGCTAAGTCAGACTCATATGCTGAGGCAAGACACATGGGTAGGCAAGATCTATGGAGGACATGTGATGTTTGGAGGGAGTAAAATAAGGACCCAACAGAGTGAAGGGAGCTGGAGGCTCGGCCTGGCAAGCTTGCCTTGCCCATAGAACTAGCTGTGCAACACTTGTTGGTCTCTGGTTCTTCACTTCCCTGAGAGGCACATTACTGGAGTTCCTGTTGGTCCTGGTCCCTTCTGCTGACTGATGCAAATTAGGCTGAGGCCTGGCTGTTTCTGTCAGGTCATGAAACCATTGCTGCTATCCCAATTCTACCTAGCAGGACTGCTGGAATATCCATGAACTGTTTTCAAGTGTTGGCTGGTACTGCTGTTCTATGAGCTAAACTGCTGATTTCATGGCAACACAGGTGGGATCTGCTCCAAAGAACTATTTCTAAACAGGACCATTTCCCCTGAATCCTTTCTTTTCCACTACCTCTAGTGGATGGTGGGCTACAAGGCAGGTTAAAATCTTTAAGAACCATCATTAAAAGTAGGCCTTGAAAAAAATTAAAGTTACATACTGCTATGCCCAACTTTTCATTTTATAATGCAAAGCTACTAAATGTTAGCATGGAGTTCCCTTTGTTCACAAAATATAGCTTGAATATTTAATTACTTCTAGCATTACACTTCTAAATTATCCCCTAAGAAAGAAATAGTAAAATGGACACAATGGTGCACACATGTAACCCTGGCTCTTGGGAGACACAGGCAAGAGGGACAGTATTGAAGACATAGACTAATCTACATATGGAGTTCAAGGCTAACCTGGACTACATGAAAGCATGTCTCAAATAAAAAATGAGAGAGGCGGGAGCAGGGCAGAAGGGAAAGAGGATGAAAAGATGGAAAGGAAGGGGAAGGGAGAGGAAGAGAGGAAATTAACCCCTCCTGGATGACAGCTGTCCCTGCCAGAGCTGCATGCACTCCATAACACATTCCGTTGTGAGAGTCCAGCCTTACAAAGTTGTAGATGATTGAAATTTTGAGTATATTCCATATAGAATGTTAAGCTGTGAATTGAGCAAACCCTTTGATCAGTTTTTGTGGCTCATGTCTTGGAACATTGGTTTCCCACCTTGTGGTACTGCCTTTGGAAGGTTACAGAACCCTAAGAGGTACAGTACTGTGGGAGGAAGTTGTTTGCTGTAGGCTGGTCATGAAGTTTTATGTTAGAGTTGCACTTCCTGTCTGCTGATGCAGTGTGACTCACCCTTCCCAAGACTGCCATAAATGTCTTTCCATCATGAACTGTGTCCTCAAACTGAAGCAATGAGGTTTCCTAACAGACCTTTCATGAGACAACAAAAACAACAGGCTTCATCAGTCACTGCCTTTAAGTGAAGGCAGGAACTAATACTGACCCCCATTGCTTTCTAACTAATCACACTCTTCTCTTTGTGCTCTTCAAACCATAATTGAACTCTTCAGTACACAATATCTAAAGCAGATAAGGGATGCAGCAGAGAAAGCAGAATTCTGAGAAACTGTAGCAGACAAAGAGAATGCAGGAAAATCATGGGGTCAGTGTTTAGGAGGTTGATGCCTGCTGGGGACTGAACCTTATCTCCTCCCTCACCTTCAGCCAAGCCAAGAAATATAACTCAATGCTGGTGGACCTGAGCCATGGTGTTGTGGAGCTGGCACCCTAGTTCTGTATGACCTACCCGTCCATTTTCAACTACACAAGAGAAAACCTTGGAGTTTAGTCTCACTGATGCAGAGCCACCACAAGACTTCTCCAGCTCCAGATCCTCCCCTTCCCTGCTAGTGATGCATTGTCAGAGGACAGCTCTCAGCATTAGCAAATGAAAACAGGACTTGTAGTTAAATCCAGTCTTTAGATAGACATCAGTTTTCAGTAAATGTCCAATTCAATATTTGGGATATGTTTGCTGCTATTGCTCACCTGAAAATCTAATTATACTGAGCACTGTGTAGTTCATGTTGCAACCCTAGAGATCAAAGGTATACTCAGGTGCAGGAAGGGTCTCTGGACCCTTGTCTACATGTCTCACTCTTGAGAGGCTCAGAGATGTGAATGAGCTCAGCAGAGAGCAACTCAACTAATGATACTAAAAAATGGGTCAGTGTGCTCCTGATCCCAAGATGACACAAGGACATGGTAGAACAGTGTGTGGGAAGCACTGATCCCTCTGCAGGCTCCCACCTATGAACTCAACCTTCTGTTCATCTCCAAAAGGAATGGCACTCTTCTATGTAACATCGACTTCTATAGATTCCCTCCTCCAAGTCAGGGAGCCCAAGCTGGTACTTGGAATGTATTTTAATAGTTAGAGGTAGTGTGCTCTTGGTCTCAATTTCAATTCAACATTTGTAAATAGTGGCATTTTCCAAGATACTTTAACAAAAAAATAAAAAGTGTTGACTCTCAGACAATGACTTTATAATCTGCAGTTTAGAATCACCCTAGATTTCTAGAGAAATTTACTTACCTCAAATCTGTATCCTTACCCTCAAATATAGCAAAACCCTTTCCTTTGAATGGTTGATCAGAAAGGACCCTTATTATGAAACAAGAATGATCTAATTCTAAACCAGAAGTACTAAAAATAAGGTCAACAAATTGAAACAGTACTAAGTATTTGATACGGTTTCTATGAAAGTAACAATGTATCTAATGGAGTGATACTAAATTGCGTACACAGTCTGAGGAAATGGTCATTCCACCTCTTTGCTTTCAGGTTGAAGTCCCTGTGCTCCTATCCTACAATTGGCTTCAGCCTTTACTTGCTCTTCTTTCTCTCCATCTATTCCTTGGACAATAAATACTGGTTCTGAGAAAGAAAAATGCAGATTAATGTTCAGGGTGATTGGCTGTGGCAGAACAAACATGAGTGAACCATCTCAGACACACTGAAGGAAGTAAAGATGAGAATCCTGGAGCCTCAAGTCTGCAAACATTTCACCAATTTTCAACACAATTCCCAGCTGTGTGTGGGCAACCCCAAGAAGATGCAAAATGTATATAAGGTGATCCTCTTACCAGGGTTTTCTAAAAACTCTCCTGGGAACCAGAGTTCTAGAAGGGGTGAGGCAGAAGATTGTCAGTTAATCACAGTGTTTAGGACTCACCAAGTGAGGAAACAAAGTATCCATCTTCCCAGGTCTATCTTGAGTTACTCAGTCCGCTGTGCAGAGAACATGGGGTGATACAATGAAAATAGGTTGGCTGCCCCCCAAAACTAAGATGTGGTATGAGGCTGCAGACCTAACTGCAAGCTGAAATGGATGGGTAGAGGTAGAGGCTACCTCCTATCCATTCACATTTCCTCTCTGCTCTGCCCCAACAGGGAGACACTGGAGGACCTCTCCTGTGTGCTGAGATAGCCCGAGGCATGAGGCATTGCATGTCATCTGAATGCAACACCCCCTGATATCTTCACCAGAATCTCCCATTTCAGGCCCTGGATCAGTAAGATCTTGGGGGAGAATTAACTCATGCATGCCTTTGATCTGGATTTCTTCTCTCTAATCTATGTTATGAAGATAGAAAGGGCATTTGTAAAGGAGTATACGGTGGGAGCTAGATGGTGGGAAATGAAGAACACATATGATTATAAAGTATACACGTGTGAACTTCTTAGAAGTAAAGCAGAGTTAAAAATCAATTAGAAAAGATTCAATAGGGGCAACAACAGAACTAAACAAATAGCTATAAAGAGAAAAAACAGAAATATCTAGTAAGAAACATTTTCAAAAGTCTTCAATATCCTTAATCACTTGGGAAATCCAGGTTAAAGCCACTTTAATATTCATCTTACTCGGTAATTTTAATTTTTTCAAACCTTGGTTTAAATGATTCTTAAATGCCTTAACCTCCCTTGTAGCCCACCACCAACCAGAGATAGTGGAAAAGAAAGGATGGGATGAAGTGTACTTGTTTAGAAAGGTTCTTTAGAGCAATGCCTGTCTATGTTGTCTGAAAATCAGCAGTTCAGTTCATAGGTTAGCAGGCAGCAGCAGCTCAACCCAATCCAAAACACCTCACAGATACACCAGCAGTCCACTTCTACAGAGTCGGGATAGCAACAGTGGTGACATGACCTAGTAGGGACAGCCAGGCCTCAGCCTTGGCTGAGTCAGCAGGAGGGACCCAGAGGGACACCAGGAGAAGTTCTAGGCTGTGCCTCTCTCAGGGAAACTAAGATTAGTGAAGACATGAGACCCACAAGTGTTGCACAGTTAGCTGTACTATCAAATTATACTCTATCCCTGTCATTCCATGGAGTCCTATTCATATCCTCAAACATCATGCCTTCCATGTGCCTTGCCTCAACATGTGTCTTGCATCAGTACATAGCCTGAGTCCAAGGAAGCAGAAAGAAACTACAATATACCACCAGAACTTTTGGGCATGTTTCTCTCTATGGAGTCCTGACAAATGCAGCTCAACTATGCAACATAAGGCAGACTAATACATGCATTTTATTAGCAAAGAATCCTTCATCATGTTTCCTTTCACATGCTTGCCTTAGTAGAACATCCTTTCACCTGTGTCTGCTTCAGTGAAACTTTTCTTCACAAGTCTGCCTGAGCCTTTCACTCCTGTGTCCACTTTCACGTGTTGTCTCCAGTAAAACACCATCCAACTGACTTTCCAAAGAACCCTTATGTTTCCACTTCATTACTCCAGTAAAATGGCCATCATCAAGATATGAACGACAAATGCTGGTGTAGATATAGGGAGAAGGAAATTCTTTACATTGTTCTTTGGAATGTAAACTAGGTACAGCTAAATTGAAAATCAGTCTGGAGATATCTCAAACCCTCCCCCTCAATAACAAAAACAACCACCCTACCAACAATAAACTCCTACCGCATATTCGAGCTAAGTCACTCCTGAGTACTTATCTGAAGGACTCTATAATCTCTGACATTGATATCTCCACATCCTTGTTCACTGCTGCCATATTCACAGTAACTAAGAAATGGAAGCAGCCTAGCTGTCCATCAATGATGAATAGATAATAAAGATGTGCTACTTATATTTTTAAAAAAAGAAAAATTTCAGGAAAATATTTCGAATGGGAATTTTATTTTATCTGAGTGAGGTAACCCAGGACTCCAAGCACAAAACCTGCATGTTCTCTCTCATACAAGGATCCTAGCTATGTGAATATATGGTTTTGTGTGTCTAACATGGAGTAACTGAGGAACCCAGGAAAAAACAAGAGACAGCAGAAATTATCTCCAAGGAGGATGAATAATAAAACATATGCAGTAAAGAAAGGGAATACCGAAGTAGAAAGGTTTAGGCAGTAAGAAGGCAGGGGACTGAAAGCTGAGGGTGTAGGTTGGAGGAAGAATTAACTGACATAAAAAAGTATCAAGGAACCATTTGAAAAGCCAGATGTACTCACATGTACAATATCAACTTCTCTATTTTGATGATAACCAACTGCCCCATAATCAGGTTCAAGACTCACAGCATGGGATGGAGGCGTCAATGTCTGGTCCTGTAGGCCTGGCTAATAACATACAGGGAAGTAAACTTAGGCAGTAGCAAACTGCCTTCTAAAGACCTAAGCTTTTCCCTATAGACAAAAGTGGATCCCAGCCTTACTCAGAGATGCTTCCCCTTCTGATGAATAGTGGGGTGAATATAGAGAAGCACAGGGGCCCATGATGCACAAGTAAATGGACTTTGTGGGTCCCCTAAACAAGTCACTTACTCCGTCTTTTCTACGGCTTACGGACTATACAGTGAGAGCATGAGAAGTACGTAAGAGCCAGAAAACAGAGGGAAGGGGTGAAAACTCCATTCCCTAGACTAGATACAGTTATGACAACCATCAGTTCACACAAACTGTAGTTCTGAGAACTGGGCCCATGTAAGACTAGCTCAATCAACAATGAGTCAAGGAAGGGGGAGGGGCTTGCAGGGTGCCACTCTTGATCTCTTGAAATATTGGCTATTGATAGTTTCTGGAATGGGAGGAAGAAATCACTGTCTTTAGTTGAGTATCCACTGCTGAGCCAACCAGGCTCCAATTTACACAGATAGTCATTGTTAATCTTAGTGGGTTACAAAATTAAGCACATGGACATGAGCATGAGATAGATATTTGTAAGGAGAGCCTAGGGTGTCCAGGGATGTTAGGGAAGGGAGAGTGGTTGAGAATGTGCAGTTTGCTGGTAGTATATGAGAAAAAAAAATTTTTTTTAAATGTATCAGGCTGCTTCCATGACTAGGTTTCCACGGTGACTAAACCAGTAATTATTCAGTGGATTGCTCATGACTCTAAACCCACACCAGGGCTCTAAGCCACAATACATTATATGAGAGGAGCTAAGCTGGGCCTGCTACAGAGGAAGTAAGTATAAATACTGGTCTGGGCATTCAATATTTTGGTTCCTTTCTAAATGTTCTGATCTGCATACGGGACTGTCCTGTGTCATCTACTGAGTCCCTTTGAACTAGGTGAAGAGAGGTCAGTACAGTTTTAAGGTGAGATGACAACTTGGCACAGAAGCCTTATGGTACCTGGCAGGAGACCATAGGCATTCCTTAGAGGGACGGGAAGAGTGAAAGGTAAAGGCTTTTGACATTTCTCACCCTTGGTAGCCCATTAAATTTCAAGAAGAATTAGAAGGAAAGCATCCTTCTCAGACAAAGGCAGGACTTTGCAGGACTGACAGAACTGGCCTTTATATGTGCTGTTATGATGAAGTCAGTGCACGGGTTTGATACCCAAGCTTTATGAAACTATCTGAAGAGAAGAACAATGAAATGAAGAGGGAGTAAAGAAGGTAATGTGTAAAAAAGTTTTAAGCTCTGCACTCACAGAAGAGGGAAATGCCATCCTTTCCTGCAGACAGATTTCTTTATTAAGACTCAGATAGCCATACCCAGGATGCTGCACACTGGCCCAGACACAGGTTTTGTGTTCTAGGGTTGTTGCAGGAATGTCATTGTTTTCTGAATCCAAGGTATAAAGCTGGAGATTCTGGTGAATACCCGAGGAGGTGTATATGGACATAAGCAATGACTGACAATGCCCTGGGCCACTCCATCACACACAAAAGATCCCCCAGAGTTCCCTATAGACAGAAAAAGAGAAGTCTTAGTACATAGTCTCCTATCACATTTTCCCAGACCCATTTTCTCTCTGTTCTTCTCTGTTCAAACTTAGGATTGGGTTTTCAGATGGGAAACACTAATTGAGCCCATTGACCTCAATTCTGAATGGGACCAAGTAGACAGAGTCTGTGAATCTAGTGTGTCTATGTTTGGCTGTGTCTTTCTTTCAGGTTAACTAGACTTAGCTCTCCTATTTTCCCATGGTGAAAGGACAAAAGATTGGCTGAGGGAAAAATGCCAGATCCCCATATGTTGTTCTTTCCATATTCTCTAGACTAGCTGTGGTTGTAGAGCCTGGCTGTGTGTCTGCAGTATGACTCTGGGCCTGGCAAACATTTGGAGATGGTTATGTCCTTGAGTTAGAAGTACCCTTCCTCTCGTTGGGATTTCGCACACAGAGCTGGATGGAGTTGTTGTAGTTTTAGGAACTGGCATAGCACTTCTGGATGTTTCGAACTTCTTTATTCACTTCTTGAAATGTTTCAGGTGAAGTAAAATTGGGCAAGAGTCCCCAACACACCTCTGTGCACACCTGCCCAGGCTTCACCCAATCATGGCTCTTTGGAAGGGCAATAGTCTTCACAGCACTATTGAGTTGAGCTTTGTGTTCCAGCTGATCAGAAAGATGAAGAATAAGAGTTCAGATCTGCCACTTTCAGCAAGCTTAAACCAGGGATGAGGCTGCCAGTATCTTCCCCATTTTCAAAGACCCCCACCCCACCTACCACTCTAGCCCCATCCTATTTACCTGGGACCAATAGATCAGCCACCTAGTAGAGAAAACTGGACTGATACATTAGTAATCTATGGGAGTAAACTAGATATCAGCAAAATGGTACTTTCAGGAGCATGATGTCATTAACCAGTGTTTTAATGTTAAAGTCCTCATGAGGTTTGGCTTCATAAACAGGAATGAGCAGGATGTTTTTCCAATCCTTGATATTGTGAGCACCTAAGGTTATATTTATATGACTGTGAAAAGATGGGTTAAGTACAACACAGGAGCAGTGAAGAAGTCCATGAAAGGCAGGTTGAGGGCTTAGCCTAAGGCTGAGTCAAATAGCAAGACATTTATGGGGAAGTTGTTTCTTCTGTCTTCAATAACCACCCAGACATTCAGACCCTTCACTGACATTATCTGGTCCTGAGTTTCACAATCACTTTTGGTCAAATAGGGTAAAGTCAGGTTGATCTTCACCTTTGGCTCTACATGTTTAGAGACAGCCAGGATCTGTTGTTATTTGGTCAGTCCCAGGCATCAAAGACCCAGTTGTTTCACCTGACCTTCCATTACAGTGAGCTGCTGTCATTAGGATGTCTTCTCCCACCAGGAAACAGCCACATTGACTGGGAACTAATTTGCTATCATAAAAATTTATCAATGCCATGTAGGGCCAGGAGTGGGATTTGGACTCCGTACCCATATGATTTCTCCTGAAAAAAAATAATAAATAAATAAAAGCTTATTCTGAATCTTTGTGCACATGAAAACTGTGCAACAATCATGGAGCCTGGAATAAGGGACATTTTATGTGTGGAGAGTCTGTGGACCTGACATAATGGAGAAAAGATTCTTTTGTAGGGGCTGTCCCCAAGTAGAAAAGGTGCCTGGATGCTGCGAGGGACCACACAGAGCCTGCTGCATGACATTACTTTCGCCTAGTTTTCAATTTCTTCTTGGCGTCATGATGGTGACAAGACTTTGTCTTGAATCAAATTAAATCTCATGTACACATTAAGAAGAATTCAACACACATTGTCCAGCAGATAACACACTCCAAACAACTATAGTTGTTCCTGTGTCTCATGATTCACCTGGTGTCCTGCTCACTTAAGCACTGGGCTCTACCTGCAGGAAGCATGATGCACTATTGAGGTAGAAAACTCTGGCTGCTTTTCCTCTATTCTGATTCATGAGACATAGTAAGTACGAGATGGGATTGTTGTATAAACACTGAAAAACTCTCAAATGTGCTAAGCAATAGCTGGGAGGAGGACTCCTAATGAAGTCTGAACATCAGTACAGATTTGTCTTCCCAAGTCATTGAAATAGCCTTCAGGATGAAGAAGGGAGAACACAGGACTAGTAGGATCATAGAGAGGAGGGAAAATAGGTAGGAGGATCCTGTGTCTGTCTGTTTCCAACAAGCTGTGGAGTAGGGATAGAGCCACACTTTGCTGGCTCTGCTATATTGTGGGTGTTATGGTAGACTGTTCAGAAGAACAGAGACAAGACCAAGGTGACACCAGGAAACCTGAATAGAAGAATTCTTCTAGTCTTGATCCAGGTGGCAACCACTGGATAAAGCTGCTTGCTCTTAGATTTGTGCAAATAAAACTTCCAGTCCTCATTTTCAACTGCAGCTTTACAGTAGGATCCTATTGCTGGGAGCCTGGTCTGGCTTGGTGGGAGGAGAAGGTGATCTTCTTTCTTCTCCTCAGGTCAATTCTTCTTGAGGCAGCCCAGGGGGATGGGAAGAGCGTAGGCAGGGGGCAAGACATCAGGTTAGGCTATTGTAGCTGGCTGGCCCTCTAGTATCCTTGGTCCAGAAACTACCGGAAACTGTTTCTGGCACTTTACATCTTAGCCAGGGACCACAGAGGATTAGACAAATGGCCTTTATACTCTCTCTGCAGGTGCTGCCATGCTCCAACTTAGGTCTGTTAGCTTGAGGTCGCAGGAAGAAAAGACACTTAAAGAAGTTATCACAGTTTATTACTAAATGTAAAAAGTTTCCTATGAAAGCTATCTAAGAGAAAAAGTGGAAAGGTTCTAAATGGAGAGATTCTAAGCAGGGAAGACAAAGGAGGGAGAGAAGAGAGGAGCAGAGAGAAGAGTAGAGAAGGGAAGAGAAGAGGAAAAAGCGAGCTGCTAATGAAAGTCCCTTTGCCTTATATATCATTCAGAGTACATGATCACATGTTACAAAGTTCATCACAAGTTCACACCAAAATTCAAATCATAAATTGAAATAGAAGTTTACAACAGAAAATGTTTACATGCATATCCATTAGGAGTAATTATCTGACTAAACAACCATCACCTCTCTAGCTCCACAGGTTCATCTAAGATCTAAAACTATAACTTAAGAAATTAATGAAGTTTTGTATAGATAAACTCAGGCAATATTTTCTCTTCTGTCCTAGCACCCATAATAAATCATGAGTTCCCTTTTAGTGACCCTTGGTTAATTGTTTTATAACCACATTGGAATGTGCTCTGAGCAGAGAAGTCTGGTTACTATCTAAGAGCTGTTAACCGATGACGCTTGGGAGACTCGCAGAGTTCCATAGCAATATTGATTGTCAGAAAGGGACTTAATACCAGTCCCACTATAAAAGAGCTAAATAATTATTGATATAATTTTAGGAATTCTTATAGGATCATCATTAAGACTTAAAAGTCATCTATTTGTCTATATAGTATCTCTACGAGACAGTACATCTTTGTGGGTCTGCAGAGATCTGCTCCAAAGGGGTGTGTTATTGCTTAGTGATTGTTATATATGTTTAATAATAATAATAATAATAATAATAATAATAATAGGAAAAGCATATTAATAGCAGGGATTTTTCCAAAAATATGTCCAGCCACAGCCTTGCTGATGGAGCACACTTGTCGCAGATTATAATCCGAGGCAAGCATTTCAGGATGATCACCTGCTAATTATTAGCTTGTCCCATTATGGCTCCCAACATCCTATGATGCTTTTATAATTTGTCACTTTTAGATGATTGAGGTCTCACTTACCACGTGCCACTGCAAGTAATTCATTGTGTCTTTGGTGCCCTATTTATCCTGTGCTAGAGCTGGGGCTCAGCTAACTTCTCAGATGAACAAGTCAGGGTAGTTCTTAGGCTATAGCCTGACTGGGCACCATGCAAGCAAGTGTCAGTGCTGGAAGCCACATGCACACTTCTAGGCATGTGAATGGTTGCTTACCTCCTTCAGTGTTGACTGGTAGGACAGCCACCAGGAAGATCAGGAGCAGGAACATCTTCTTCAGGGTCTGACCAGGTCTCAATTGGTCACTTTGTCACTTCTCACAACTTTTAAACCCTCAGGTGAGGAAAGAAGCCCAGAGCCAGAGACCTCTAATTTCCTGTGTGATAATTAAGATCTGAGTTCTTGCCACATCTGTGTGGTGAATGTACAGGAAACACACTGTTGTCAGTTGCTGGTGAGCATGACCACATTCCCCACAGGAATGCTGTACACTGAGAAGGGTGAAAGAGTCTATTGAGGCCTTCCACACTAGGCAAAGACAAATCCCATCTCCTGTCAATGCTCAGGGAACTGCAGTAGATGCCTCCTCTCTAGAGTTTGTGATCAGGTAATTGTCTTCTTTAAAAATAACATTTCTACATCCCATACTACTCTTTATGACGAGTTTTTATTTTGTTGTTGTTTTGTTGTTTGGTTTGTTTGTTGTTTGGTTTTGGTTGGTTGGATGGTTGGGGTGGTTGGTTGGTTGGTTGGTTTAGTCTGGTTTGGTTTTTTTTTTTCCACAAGGACTTTTGGTTTCAGATTTAAACTGGGTCATCTAATAACATCCCAAGAGCTTTGAACACTTTGGGGGATGAGATGAAGAGTAAAGATTTAGGATGAAATGCTATTGGTATATTGATGGCAATGTCAGGAGGTAAGAAAATGACTGAATGGGAGCTTTAAGGAAGGACTTGACAAACGCATGCTCAGGGTCCCATGCTATTAAGACACTGGTGTCCTAGTCACCTTGACAACTAAAATATCTTAGATATTTTATCACTGAAGTAGTTAGTGGCACAAAAGTAGAGACAAAGAACAGAAAGAAACCTCTGCTGTTTGCATTGAGTCTTGGCATTTGCAGTGTTCTGCACTATCAAGGCAATCTGGTCCCCAGGGAAGACTTCCAGTGATGCAGACAAAGCTCTTTACTGCTTACTTCTCTGTCTCTGATGAGCAATCAGCTGTGGTTCATCTTGCAGTTCTGTATATGCAGGTGCCTGGTTGATGTCAGCATTTGAATGTAAAACTCAAGTGAATTTCTTCCTAGAATGCCAGAGTGAACCTGACATGGAGACTACTGTTCCTGGCAATCTTGTCATTTTGTATAGACACAAGGAGACTTTTGATGTTAGCTGCATGTAGTCCTCATGCTGACTTTGCATCTTCACACCAAAGCTGGAATCTTCGAACACATTCTTATTTGCATTGCTCTCTCAGGGGATACTACAGGGATTATTGTTATTATCTTATTAATTGGTTTCATTACTTGTATCCTCTTCCTGTCAATTTGAAAATGATGAACACATCCGGTAATAGTGGAGTAACAATTAAATATCTGTGTGATACCATATATCTGCTAATTTGAAATCCATAAGGCTATACACCAATAAATAAATAAATAAATAAATAAATAAATAAATAAAAATAAAGATGCTAGATCAAGATGTTACTCCCACAGCCTGATTATCATGGGAATGCACCAGGTCCTGTGCTGTCACAATTTCCACTGCTGATTTCTTATATGTTTATAGTAGCTATCACATTTTCCTGCAGTTAAACGTCTTTTGAGTCATTGGGACAGGCTAGCCTTCTGGCTCACACATGGCTCAGAGCTTCCTGGGAACCAGTTCACACTCTAAGCAAACAAGTTGTAAGTTCCTCTCCAGAATTTACTGCTGTCTGACCAAGGGCTGGGGAGTCAGTGTATGTGCTTAGACATGATGTGGGAAAGGAAGTTTGTTTGTTGTGTGAGGATTTCACTGATAAAATGTGTAACACGCTTAGGACTTTGTGAGTAGAAAGAAGGGAAACACATGGGGATGAACTTTTAATGGGATAGTGTATGTAGCTCTACAGTGAGGTCTGGAAGGTAATAAAAGAAGGGCCAGGAAAGATGCATGAAAGCAATGGGTGGAAAATTCTCATGTTTGATGGAGAAAAGAATCAGCAAGTTTCTCCGTGGAGCCCAGGGGACAGTATGTAGGATAAACTCAGACAAGGATCCAGGCCACGCAAGCTCACCCTCCATGTGTCTTACCTCACTCTCTCTTTTCCTGCTCAGTCCTCTCTTGAGATAGCACCTCTGGGTCCCTGTCACCCACGACATCTGTTTCTATGCTAAGATCACAGAGGAGAAAGAAGGTCTTGCTAGGCTTCTAAAAGCTACACTTAGAACATCTCTTCCTGAGCTTGGAAAACTGAAATCCTAAGAGACAAGGAGCAGTGGCAGGACTTTACCTGAACAAGGGATGGTGCTGTCTACCGTCTACAGGCAACATCTTGTTCCATTAAAGATCTGATCTTCTTGTATTCTCAGAGTCTTAACATTTACAAAAAAAAAAAAAAAAAAAATCACCACTGTTGCAAAAAGTAGAAAAACACAAGTTTCATAATTATAGCTGTTTCTATTAGTAAAGTACAGTGGCACAGTCTTCTACAGCTATCAAACAACATTCTTCTTGAACATTTTTCATCTTTGTGTATGGGAAAACTCACCCTGTATGATAATGCCGCCCATTGTTCCTTCTGTCTGACTCTGTGTCTCCATGGATCTGTGGGAGACTTGCCCAGACTCCAGCATCTCGAGAATGATGCTACTTCATGATTCATACATGGTCATTACTTTATTGGCCAGCCAGACCTTAGTAGATAGTAGAAAAGCCCTATGCGTATTGAGGACTATGGTGGGCCTAGAAAATGAGGAGAGTGTAAAGACCAGATCAAGAGCTGGGAGGGGTGGGACGATGATCCAAAGCCTGAAGTCATCCTTCTGTTCTGAACCCTAGGATGAATCTTCCAGGAGGAAGTTGGCTCACATGGTCTCCTGAGTGCTTTATGGCAGACTACAGGGATTGGGTTGTCACAATTTTGGATGTTTTGGAATAAAAACAAGAGAAACAAGTTTTGGGGGTTGTTTGTTTTTTTGTTTATAATAAGTGGGAAATGGATGTTCTCAGACTTAACTGAGAAAAGCCTAAAGCCTTGCATGTTGAGGTTATATTTTTAAAAGACTATCTCTTGGGCCAACTATCTAAGCAGTGGTGGCTCTGCTTGCTCAGGCCACCATGCTCCATCGCCTGAAGCCAAGCACTCCACAGCTGGAAGCAGCTGGAGGCTATGGGCAAGCCACAGCTAGAAAGACGGTTCTGCTATCTCCCAAGCTGTCTCCACAAGGCTGGGCTGAGCCCAGATCATCCTGCCATCCATGTGGTACCTGGTAGAAATGAGACTCTAATGCTTAACATATCCAAAGGCTTTATATAATTAGAAATGCTCAATAAACAAGATATCCATAAAATTAGAGTTATAACACAATATCTAAACTTATGATATAATTCACTACCCAGGACCATCCTGGACACAAGCATGGTTCTCCATGGCTCCTACCTCTCCTTCTTCCTCCTAGCTCCTCCTCTTCCTCTCCTCTTCCTTGGCCTTCTGACCCCTCACTCCGCCCACCTCTCATACAGCCCTATTGCTGAGCTTTATACAAATGTAGTGGGATTATATCCCACTACACTTGCACAGGCCTCTCTACTTGTTTCCAGGGAATATGTGGTGCTGCATTCTGACAGTCACCAGGGCATTTGAGCTCTGCTCAGGCAAAGCTCAGGAAACCTATGCTGCATGTTCCATATGCTGCCATCTGGTCATAGGCTTTTGAGAAGCACTGAAACACTGCTTAGCAGATGGGAGAATGCAGCCTAGAATGGGGACCTCAGACCTAAGGAGAAACAAGGCAGACTGAGGTCAAAGAGTCAGGGATTCCAAGCTCCTGGAAATCCAGTCATGCTGGAAAGCTCCGGGAATCCAGAATGAAAGGAGGAGTCTGCAATGGGGGTTGGGGAGGGGTGGGTGTCTCCAGGTTAGATCATAGCAAATGTTTAAATGTGTGGAGGGGCCTTCTGTGGGAGACAGCAGCTCTGTATGATGAAGGCTTACGCCCACTGTGGTCCTGTTGGACCAGAGATTAAACACCTTTTGTATGAAGGGATGTCTGGGAGGAAAGCTCATTGGCTAAACCCTCTGAGTCCATCTAGATACCTCATTAGCAGGTAGGTTTCAAGTCAGTGAAAGGAGAAGAAATAAGTCAGTTTTATATGAGACATCCTCTCCAGGTACATAGTAAAGCTGAGGAAGCATCATGAGAAATATTTAATTGGAGGAGCATTGGTATATCACCATCTTCCATGATACCATCAAGTAGGATTGTATTATTCCAAGCATCCCCTTTCAGCTGTGCTAACAGAGGGAGCCATCCTGTGTAAGCATTTTGATTCTCAGTCAACCTTCCATCCAAATATCCAGGGAAAATTTTGCCTCTTCCTTAGATATGGATGAGCCAGATGCAACAACTTTAATTAGGAAGAGATAACTTGACATATGAAAGAACACTGGCCATGGATATTTCTCTAAAGTCAATGGTCCTAGATTTTTTTCCTACACTGAGACAAAAATGTCTCTTCCCAAGTTGTCTAAGTAGGTACTACCTCCTGCACTCCAAGTCCAATAAGCATGATACTATCAGTGTGATATGAGTGGGATCTCTGCAATAGATGTTACTGTCCCTAATGATGTATGTTGATGCATCCCCCAGATTATTAGCTGCCAGGCCTGTGTCATTTGCAGCAATAGTAAAACTACACCAAGAGCAACTTTGGCTGAAGTCACTACCCCATTGAGTTTACATTAATCCACAATAGTTCTCCAGGATGCAAATAGATATCCTGATGGGGGATATAGCTGGAATGACCTCGTTCTGTATTGTTCAATGAAGCACTATTTGCACTGACTCCTGGAGAAATCCATGTATGCCAAGACCCTGGTTTACTTTTTGGTAAAATGAGGCAGTTGTGGAAATTTCCACAAGTTTCTATCATAATGTCACTTCCTGACTCAGTCAACCACTATGGAACGATGCCAATTAATAACCATGTCTGTCCTAACTCTTCATTCCTGAATTCCAAAATGAGAATATTCACTTGGAACCATGTGTGTTTACCATCTCAAGGCCAGTCCTCTAATTGAGGATGCGCAGAAGAATTTGGGGTCTTTAAAAAGTGTTTTCAGGTCAAATTCAATGCATAGTAATAAAAAATCATTAATTTCCTTTTTTTCTAACTCTTATTGCTGTGCATAGATAGCCCCCTTGTAACTCTGAGGAAGCAAAGGAAGGAAATAGAGAAGGATAGAGTTGATGCCAGAATTTTCTGCAAAGACACCCAGTCTCTATTATGCAAAGGTCTGAGTTGTCTGGTCCAAGCCTGGGAACTAGATGAGGCTTCCTATGATAGTCCATACCTCTTTTACCAGACCTAAAATTTTTCTGCAAAGGTCCATGATTCTAGAACATTGAGTCCAATTATGTGGTTCATTGAGATGCATAGTCTTTGAGTCTGAACAAGTACTTGTTTGAGTTACTACATTAATCTATCTACATGATACCTTTTTCTTTGAAATTTCATCGAAATAAATTGTTTTGATCTATAAAAAAGAAAAACTCAAGGTTTCCATTCTTATTTTGACCAAAAACATAATGTCCAAACCCATCATCTTCTTTGACTCTGTTCTTGAGTACTTAAACACAGTGATCCAACCACTGTACACTCTTATGATCAGTGGCTATAAATACTTGATCACACAAAGCCTTGTCTTGCATTACAGATATCAAGACATTTTATTTGGTGATAACCTGAAATTTCATTGAGTCCATAAATGTGTATTACAATGTCTAACAAAGAGGATATTAGTTTGATTAAATCAGGACAATCCATAACATCAGCAGTTCATAACCTGTGGATCATGACTCTTTTAGGAATCAATTTTCAGATATCCTGCATATTAGATATTTCACATTAAAATTTATAACCATAGCAAAATTATAGTCATAAAGTAGCAATAAAAGAAATTTTATGACTTGGCTCACCACAACTTGAGGAACTGTATTAAAAGATCACATCATTAGGAAGGTTGAAAACCACTGACTTAATTTCAGTTTTGGTCATGCCCTACATTTCGTGTATTCAACCCACTCTCCCCACACCTTCATCCCTCACAGCCACATTCTCTCATCTCCTCTTATTTAAATAAAGATGAGATGCCCTCACACTGGTCAACACAAACAATGCTCTTCAGGCTAAATCAGTCCACTACCTGTTTTTGTAAATAAAATGTACTCCCTCTCACCCATCTGTTCATATACTACAGATGCCTGTGTTTGTGCTACAGCGATGGAGGTAAGATTTACACATATGCAGCATGGGTATCAAAGCTGACAATATGTTTATAAGAAGAGTTCCATGATCCCTGATCAAGGTCCCCCTCTCTTTGTGTTGCTGTCCTGCCTCCAGGGAGCCGCTTTGAAGGGTGTAGTCGCCACCTTATAATGGGATCCAGGAGTCTGAAAATCTGGCTACAGACTCAACACTATTAGAGAGCAGAGTCATGAGAATTTCTGATAAGTAAAGTAGAGCTTGTTCAAGTCAGATCTGTGGTTTTCAGCCCTTCCTTTTTCCCACACTGTAACTATAAAAGCAGAACCGGCAGGAACTCAACAGAAGCTCACCCAGGATGCACCACAGGTAATATGCAGGCCCTACTATTCCTGATGGCATTACTCTTGCCTTCTGGAGCTGGAGCTGGTGAGTTTTGTCTTCATCTTCCTAACTTTTGAGTTTTCAACAACTGACCTTAATCTGTTACCTTTGGTAACAAATACCCTAAGTTAAAGAAGGATCCTAAATCAACATACTCCAGGACAAATCTGCAGGTCAAGGAAGAATGAAAAATTAATTCCCCTTCACATCATTTCATCAAATTACTCTCTGTTCTGATTCTCTGGCCTTCCCTTAGTGTTGAGAAAGACAGGAAGAGGGTGTGGAGAAATGTCTGATGAAGTAGAAAGTCAGAAACATGAATGGCCATTGTGTTCTGAATGAACGATGATGGTGGACAGGGAGTACTGGGGAGGAAAGATCAAGGAGGAAAGACCAAAGATGTGTGGAGGGGACACATGTGAGCCCCATGTGAGGTGGGGTTGGCTTGGAGCAGTCTCTCAGCTTTACCTCATCTTCCTTTGCTGATGCTGTGTGGGGTGTCCTGCAAGACTGTGATCATGCACTATAGGTACTTTGTTCCAAAGGAGGTTATTGATGGTGTTGAAGCTGAACCCCACTCCCGCCCTTACATGGCCCATCTGAAGATCATCACTGACAGAGGTTTTGAGGACAGCTGTGGTGGGTTTCTAATAACCCACCAATTTGTGCTGACTGCTGCACACTGTAAAGGAAGGTAAAAGGCTTCTCTTCAGGTGAAGAAACGCAGGAGCCAAAGTCAAAAAACAGCAGAGGCCTGAGGAAGGCTCTGAGCCCTGCTCATCTCCAGATGGACTCTCCTTACACTGAGAAGAAAAAGGGAGCACAAGGCCACTCACTGGACCACTCATGTGTAGTTTCCATTTCTAGAGGTCAGAGCTTTAAGTGGGGCTCTAGTCAGGAGATAAACTACAGTTCTTTTTTGTCCTGGTGTCACCAGAGCTCAAATATGGGCTGGGGTGTAACTCAATTATAGAATGCTTGTCTACCATATTTAAAGCCATGGGTTCAATTCATGCACTGGAAGGTGGAGTGTGGGAGAGTTCTCAGACCTATGTCCTTCTGAACCCTGTCCTTCTGCTGTCTCTCAAGTCTCTCTAAGGGCTCAGCTGTGGGCTAGAGAATAAAGAGCCTAGTCACCCTCGCCTTGTAAGGAGTCCTCCTCAGAAGACTGTTTGGTGCTTTTTCTTTTTCAACAGAGAAATCACTGTCACCTTTGGATTTCATGATGTGAGCAAAAGAGATTCCACACAATAGAAGATAAAAATCGAAAAACAAATCATTCACAAGAACTACAACATCTTTTCCAATCTCCATGACATCATGTTACTGAAGGTGCCCTTATTCATTCTGGCCCTGCTGAAGTCTCCCCTCCTAAACTCTCCCCTGGATCTGGTCTTTGAATTCTCTCTTGTCAAATTCTTTTCATCAGAACCCACTCCTGAACTCTATGTCATTATGGACCCACTGGGAAGGGACTCATGTCCAAGCAGCCTTCTCTGATTTGCCATCCCTTCTCCCCTTCTCCCAACAGCTTAAAGAGCAAGCTGAGTTGACTGCTGCTGTGTATGTAATTCCGCTGCCTGGTCCCTCTGTCTTTATCGACCCTGGGACAATGTGCTGGGCAGCTAGATGGGGGTGAACTGGAGTGAAAGAACCTACCTCAGATACCATGAGAGAGGTCGATCTGAGAATCAGGAAAAGGAGGCCTGTCAAATCTATAGGTGTTATGACTATAACTTCCAGGTCTGAGTGAGCAGTCCCACAATGTTAAAAACAGCATAAGGGTGAGTGCACACTTGTGTTTCCTCCACACATCAGGAGACAGCATCAGTGGAGGAAGTGAGTCAAACAGCTCTCTATGGCAGTGACTAATGCCTGTGTTCTTAGACTACTACTCCCAAGACTGGATTTTTTTTTCTTTTTTTTTATTATTTATTTATTTATTATTTTTTTAATTTTTATTTTTAATTTTTTTTCAGCAAATCAAAAAAATTTAAAAAGCATTCAAACAGAATAAAATGAAAAGAAACAAACAAGCAAAATACCAAGGGTCAGATATACTTATACAAGAATTCTATAGAGCCTTTAAACAAGCAATACTTTTTTGAGTTATGTTTAAAAAAATTCAGAACCACAATAAGCTCCTTCACAAAGCAAATAATATTGAAATAGTGAAATCAAGTGTAAACCCAACAAAAATATATAAATTATAGTCCAGTATCCCTCATGAGTATACATACAAAAATTCTCAATGAAGTAGTTGCAAACTGAATACAAGAGATATAAAAAAATAATATTCCATGAATAACTGAATAACTGTTTTTTTTTTTTTTTTTTTTTTGTTTTTTAGTAGACCATACTCCATATACAGGCTGCATGTTTTGGGATAGCCCCCACTCCAATAGAATGACATTCTCCCTGTCTGTCTCATCTCCCTATGCCCAACCTCTGTCCAAAACCTTCCTGTGAGGCTCTAGAAGAGAAAGGAAGAAAGTAAAGGCAGACATGTTAGCACTGGGGCAAGGACAGAGGGTAGGAATCAGGCAGTAAATCCTCAATTAAGACTCATAGACAATCAGGACCTTGTACCTCATTCCAGGATTAGCTATCTTTGAGTTCCTATTTAGGGGAGAGAATCTTTGCTCGTACTCTGATTTTCCTTACTTAGAGGGAGACTCCGAGCGACCTCTACTGTGTGCTAGAGTGGCCATGGCATTGTATCTTGTGGACATGGAAAAGGAAAGCCCCCTATAATCTTCACCCAAATCTCCTCATATTTGCCCTGGATTAATACAGTCATAAAGGGAAATTAGTTGAAAAACCTGATCCACCTGAATCAGACTCTCCAAGCCAGAGCACATCTGGAACCTTTGGTTTTAACAAAGCTGTCCTCATTCTGCCTCTAGCCTGTCCCCAGGCTGTCCCCAAGACAATTCCAAAGATAGGCAAGTCTGTGATGATGCATTGTTCCCTGCATTGCACTTCAATAAAGATATGACCTCCAGCAGCTGTGTGACTCCATGCTGTGTTCAAAACACTCAAACTCTTTCTAAGCTCAATGATGAATTGATTTCAGCTTCTATCTTGCTATGTTAACCATCTTGACTACTGACTTCCTGGAACAGGGTGTGCCACTGTGGATTATTGAATACTAACTAACCTGCACAGCTGTGTACAGTAAGATTTCACCGCCATGGTAATGAGCACTGTTCTGTTCTTCTCCTCTGCTGGCCTGTCTTCTCATCTTCTCCCTCCTTGTCTGACAGCTCTTCTCCCCACAAACCCAGGCCTTAGCTATTACATCATTCCACACTTCATAGCAGATTCCATGTCTACGTCAGACATGGCTGTTGATCCTTGTGTCCTCACCACCTACTCTGCCATCATCATCCTTTCAATATTGCACCTACAGCTAGAGGAGAGCCTGCCCTCAGAAGTCCTTGGACCATGACTGTGCCTGAAGCAGTCACAACAGGAGAGCATCAGCTCTTTCTGGAACCAAACACAAGGCAGACCTAACCCATGATGGGAAGAGACCCTCCACTACTTAGCATGGTCTGGTACTTAGCATGGTGGCT
Organism: Mastomys natalensis; assembly: GCA_021653895.1. Lineage (NCBI taxonomy): Eukaryota > Metazoa > Chordata > Mammalia > Rodentia > Muridae > Mastomys > Mastomys natalensis. The sequence continues at coordinate 176,015 of JAJTUV010001672.1, forward strand.
CTATACCTGCTTCTGAGCCAAACCCATTCAACTGCCATCTTCCTCGAAGATCCAGCCTTTCAGAAGAATGCCTAAGTTAGGTGAACTTCTAAATGACCTGTTCTCCTCTTACAAACTCAAGTCCCCAATGTGCTTAGTCAAGGGAAACAAGGTTTTAACTATACGGTACTGTGAAGTCTGGAATGGAGGAGACCACATATTAGGTCTAGTAGGGCTGGAGGCCTAATATGATGTTCTTGGCCCTCTGACTATTGTACCAAGAAAAAATGCTGCTATGACCAGCCCCAGACTAGGACCTCAGCACCTCAACCCTCCTCATGGCTTGACAGTCTCAGGTCTGGGCTTCTAACTTTTAGTGCTGTTCAGTGGAGATGTAAAGATAACTATCAAATACAAGACACTTAACTCTATTCTGACTCTATGGGGGTGGGGAGCATAAGTGGGAATTAAACAACCTAAAAGAATCTTTAAAAAATAAAGAATCTTGTCAGATTATAGATACATGAGTGACTTTTGCTTATTTCTTTCTAATTCTTATTTATAGTTATATAAAAAAATGGTACAGTCCCTTTCTTTCTCATTTTGACTTAGATTGGTTTGAGCCTAGTCTCAATATGTGCATCAGACTGACTTCCAACTCATGATGCTTCTACCTCAGAATCCCTAGTACTTGGATTCCAAGCATTTTCTACTACCCTTGGTTTACACAAAGGCTCAAAGGGTGAAACACAATGCAGAGACAGGAGCTGTATCTTTTCTTAGGAGATACAAATACTCACTAACCTGCAACTGAAAGCAAACTGTCTCTTTACCACATAGTCTAAGAAGGACATGTACCTGGGACAATCTTCCTCCCCGAAGCTGGGCAAGTGGAGGTGAGGAGAGAGAGATTGCCACACCCTGAAGCCTGGCCCATAGTAATAGAGGAACAGGTGGAGAAATCTGAGAGTTTGGATGTGGGCACAGGATGAATGGCTTTCAAAAAGGTCAGCACTACATGGTAACACCATCACATGGCTCTCTAGTGTCTATGGAGCAGTCCCTGTACATCATGTTAAAGCTTGTATTTAACAACATCAACATGTTGGCAGCCAAATTAACATGGCTTGAAAGTGAAAATAGACCCACTGGACAGAGTTATTAAATTAACAGGCTGGTAAGCCAAGGACAGGTAAGATTCTTCACAGAGCCTTACCAACCTGAGGCAGAAGTGCACTGCTTTTAATAATGCATATTCCATAATGTGTAAGGAAGACATAATTGGCAGAACAACCTAAGACAGGCTCAATCTTGTTTATGAAATAAAAAAAAAAACGGGGCGGGGGAGAGGCGGAGAGTCTTTGGCTGCTTGGCAAGAATCTGACATGGGCCAATGACAGGAAATGGGCTGCTTGGCAGGAATATGACATTGGCTAAGGACAAAGAAGTGGTCTTCAGGCAGGAATCTGACATTAGGCTAGAACAAAAAAGTAATTTCAGGCAGGAATATAAATATTAGGCTAGAACAAGGAAGTAGGCTTCAGACATGAAAACAACTTTGGGGTAGAAAAGAGAAGTAGGCTCAGATATTGTGGTCATGCTGATAAGCCTTTAGAAACAATGATCACAAGAGTGTTCACGGAACTTTGCTTATTGCCTTGCTTGTTCTTTGACTATTTGTGCTAATTTTCTTGCTTGTTTCTTGACTATTTGCATCTATTGTACTACTAGTTCCTCAACCAAGAACTGACCTAAATACTTGCATGTAATGAAAATGGCATAAAAGCAAAAAGTAGGAGGGGATGTAATAGGATGTTTCTAGGGAGGGGAAATGGGGAAAGAGGATGACATCTGAAATGTAAATAAATAAAATATCCAATAAAAATAAAATAAAAGAAAAAGAAACTATGTGCTGACTGCAGCTCACTGTGCAGGAAGGTGAGACAAGATGCTGCTTATCCTTAATATGAGACAAACCACAGGGTAGCAACCTGTGACACACGCAGGTGTGTGTCTGAGAGGATCCTGAGCCTGGACAGCTGACATGAGAGATGTCATTAAACGATGCTCTGAGCTCAATCACTATAAATGCAGTTCCACTCAGAGGCAAGAGAGGTTTCTCCAATGTGACCCCTCCATAACCCTTTAAACATTGAAGACACCCATAGCTCACTTGTCAGGATCTACCCAGTACTTTCTGGGGGTGTCTCCTTGCTATTTTCAAGGACACTACACTTTGGTTCCAGCGTTTGGTTCTTTCTAAGGAAAGCAGAACAAGCCCACAGGACACTTACTGCTTCCTGCTTTCCTGAATAGTTCTTGCTGCAGCAAATGGACCCATTCAAATTTCTCCAAATTGGGGAGGATTAACCCTACCCCCAGGTCCTCCATTTCTTGTTCATTCCCCAGCAATTCCTAGGGAGCCAGCCCTGGAAACTGTGTCTGCTCCAGAAAACACTCTTTTCCCAAGCCTTTTCTCTCCTGAAAGTTGACTCAGGCCCAAGTGCAGGTATTGATCTCCTGATTAAACACTGAGCCTGTCAACACCACAGGTAAAAGAGAAACATGGGGGTGGGAAGAGGTTCAATGTCCCAGGGAAGAATTCCAGGTCTTTCTCAAAATACATTCATCTCTGAAGCTATTGCTGCCTCTGCTTCCCCTTCCTTTATGTTGTTGCTGATATTGGTTTAATTTGAGGTTTGTTTTTGAGGCACAGTCGCCTGTAGCTCAGGCTGACCTCAAACTTACTATGTAGCTAAAGGTGACCCTGAATTTCCAATCCTCTTGCCTATACCACCCAAGTACAGATATTATAGGCATGAACCACCATGCCACTTTATACAGTGCTGTGGCTCAAACTCAGAGATTCATGTTTGCTCGGTAAGACTATTGCTACATGCTCAGGCCCCATCCTTTCTCACAACAGGTCTATAACAGTCCTCCCAAGAGTCTATAACAAAACATCTAAAGAAGACACATGGCAGAGGCTTGAGGTTGAAAAGCAATTCTTCATCCAAAATACGATGACTATTTGATTCTACACAACATCATGCTACTGAAGGTAACAAGTTTCTCCCTTCATTGTAACCTTCAGACTTTTTCTCCTGATCCCATTGCCCTGAATTTTCCTGCTCTGCTGTGGCCAGCATTCCCTCTTATTCCCCTGTTGGACTTGGAATTTTGCCCTTCCCCTCCCTTATTGTCTGGAACTAACCCCTAGCCCATGACCCTGGCTAAGAGTCCCTCATTCCCTTCACAGTTGAAGGAGAAAGCCAGGCTAACCCTAGGAGTGGGAACCCAACCACTCTCTGCCAACTTCAACCTCATCCCACCTGGGAGAATGTCAGGGCAGTTGGCTGGGGCAGAACCAATGTGAATGATCCAGTCATGGACACACTGCAGGAAGTAAAGATAAGACTCCTGGAGTGTCAAGCCTGCAAACACTTCACCAGTTTTCAACACAATTCCCAGCTCTGTGTGGGCAACCCCAAGAAGATGCAAAATGTATACAAGGTGATCCTCTTACCAGGGTTTTCTAAAATCCCTCCAGGGAACCAGAGTTCTAGAAGGGATAAGGCAGAAGACTGTCAGTTAATCACAGTGTTTAGGAATCACCAAGTGTGGAAACATATTATCCATCTTCCCAGGGCTATCCTGGGTCATTCCTACTGTTCATTGAACATAGGGTGATATGAGGAAAATAGGTTGGTTGCCCCTCAAAACAATGATGAGTCATTAGGCTCCAGACCTAACAGCAAGCTGAAATGGATGGGTAGAGGTAGAGGTTCCCTCCTATCCATCATATGTTTCCTCTCTGCCCTGCCCCCAACAGGGAGACTCTGGAGGACCTCTCCTGTGTTCTAGGGATAGCCCAAGGTCATTGCATCCTATGTACATCGGAATGCAAAGCCCCTGTGTCTTCACAGAATCTCCCATTACAGCCCTGGATCAATAAGATCTTGAGAGAGAATTAACTCTGGAGTCAGGGCCAGCCAGTGAGGAAATCTGGAACTGGAATATCAGGTTTTTCCATGTGATTGGCCTGTCTGTAGTTCTTGCTGAAGCCCTGCCAGATGCCTGAGCTTCCAGAAAGTTCTTACAAGTCATAGAATGTTCCTAAAAGTCACCATCTTCATAAACCTCAATAAAGACCCAGATTCTAGATGCAATGTGTGTCTCCTCTCTCAGCTGCTCTCTTCTCCCTGTGTGAAACAATCTGATTCACACCTTAAATAACTTAAGATTTGCAAGAGAGTTGAGGGGCTTGGGGATGGTATGAAGGAACAGGAAGAGACAGAAAGATACTAAATCAAACAGGCAGAGAGATGGAAATAAAAAAGGAAAACTAACTGTATTCCTGGGTAGGCAAGGTCTGTATGTCCAACTTAAACAACAAATTATACCCATCCTTCTTTAATATTTCTCTTTCTCTCTATCCATCTTTCTATTTCTTTTTCTCTTTCCTGTCTGACAGTGAGTGGTGTGTGTGTGTGTGTGTGTGTGTGTGGTGTGTGTTAAATGTGTATGTTGTGTATGCACATGTGTGTATAGGTATGCTTGCCCATGCAGGCACAAGTAGACCTGAAGAGAATATTAAATACTGTATTTGTTTATTCTATCACTCTCTGCCAGAATCATTTGAGACAGGATCCTCAATGAACCTGAAGCCACACTGGTGAACTGAAAGCCCCAAAGGTCCTCCTGTCTCATAATCCTGGGGTTACAGGCACACTTAGCCAAACCCAATTTTCTGTAAGGTTTGGGGAATTCAAACTCAGGTCCTCCTACTTTCACAGCAAGGTCTCTTAGCCACTGAGCCATCTCCCATCCCAAACTTAACCTCTAACCCTATACCAACTCTAATTTATATTTAATAATTCAGAAACACTGGGAACATTTTATATAGCAAACAGGATGTGAGATATTTACATTATTTCTTGCCTTTCTCCAGTAGATGTCAGTAGTAACACCATCTACACACCCAGACAAAATCTCTCCAGCTATTGATCAATGTCCCTGAGGGCAAAGTTGCACTATCAACTTCAGCTGAGATTTACACAGGAGGTACAGGTAAGACAGCTAGGGTAAACAATCTTGCCAAAGCTCATCTGGACAAGAGCTCTCCCATCAGTAAAGATCTAAGAGGAGGCAGAGGGGATTGTCTCTCAGTTGCTGCCACAGAACTGATGTTCAGGAGCAACAAGAAGAAAAATGATCACAAAGTCAGCTTGAGCAACATCCATCCATCCATCCATCCATCCACCCATCCATCTACCCATCCATCTACATCTTGCTCTGTGCAGACCACCAGGAAGCCCCAGGCCTACAGCTGCCAGTACAGACATTCTCCCACAAGAGGAATGGTTGGCAGAAAACACACAGCAGGATAAAGACACCATCTGCCCAAAAAAGGACAGATGGCTGGAGGAGAGCTTGTGGTAGCATGGGGACACCAAGCAGAGACTGAGGCTGGCAACACCCATGGCTTCTGAGGGCGTGGTGAATCCCTGTAACCAAGCAAGCTATTCCCAGGAATTCCCTAAGATGTGAAAGGGACATGCGTGAAGACAGGTATATACAAATTTGCATCTCAACATTCTTAATTTTAAAGCACACTGGAATCCCATCCACAGAACAGAGTTTAAGTGACACATTTATAAGACTGAATGTTCTCACAATTAAGAATTTGTTCTCAAACACATTTAATAATACAGGAAAATTCAGTAGACTCCTTTTCAAAAGGCAATATGAAAATTTCTCCATAGTGGAATCTCAATTGTAAGTATATATGATGTGTAGCCATCCTGAAAAATTGGAAGTGATTATATCAAAATAATGTTGGAATTCTCTAGAGGACAGGACTAATAGCTGTTGTGTTTTTTTCATACACCCATGTGTCCTGAGCATAGAGACCCTGCACCAGGTAAGTGCATGCACCCATCTTCAGTCCCCACTGGCCAAGCACTGCTCCAGGGCAGTAAGCATCCTGTGCTTACGGCTCACATACCTCAGTTATCTGGAAAGCTAGAGAAGTTGAACCTTCATGAGTTCCCCTATTCCAAAGAACAGAAATGACAGCCTTTTCTTTTCCTTTTTAATTAAGTTTTATTTCCTGTTATTTATCCCACAAGAAGACCAAGCTACACAGCTGTACCATATGTGCAGAGTACTATATCAGATCCCTTCAGGCTCCCTGTTTGGGGGTTCAGTCTCTATGATCCCCTATGAACCCAGGCTTGTAGATTCTGTGTGTTTTCTTTTGTCCTTGACCTCACTGGCTCTTAAAAATTTTCCTCCCCCTCCCCCATTGTATTTTGAAGCTCTACCTAATGTTTGGTCTTGGGTCTCTGCATCTCTTTCCAACAGTTTCTGGATGAAGCCTCTAAGATGATAATTGAGTTAGGGACCAGTCTATGAGTACAGCAGAATAGCATTAAGAATAATTTCATTGGGGCTGGAGAGATGGTTCTTGGTTAAGAGCACTAATTGTTCTTCCAGAGGTCCTGAGTTCAATTCCCAGTAACCACACAATCATCTTAATGGGATCTAATGCCCTCTTCTGGCATGTCTGAAGACAGCTAAAATAATAAACCTTAAATAAATAAATCTTTTTAAAAATAAGAATATTTCGTTGACTTCTTTTTGCAATCATGTTTAATTCTATCATGGATCTGTATCTCTGGATCCTGACCCTCCAGACAGTGTCAGGTTTGGCAGGGGGACTCCTTTCATGGCATGGATCTCTAGCTGGACCAGTTATTGGTTGGCTACTCACACAATTTTTGTGCCACCTTTACCCCAGCAGATCTTGTAAGCAGGACAAATTTAAAGGTTTTTTGACTGGGTTGGTGTCCCAGTCCCTCCATTGGAAGTCATGCCTGGTTACAGGAGATGGCAGGTTCAGGCTCTGTATCCCCATTGCCAGGAGTCTTAGGCTAGTCAGACTTCTTTGTCTACCTCCCAAAGGTCAAAGGGATTCCATTAACAACTATTATTTAATTTTCAATTTAAAAATTAAAAAGGACCATCTACTGAAAGGCAGTTTATTTTTCACAGACAAATGGTTATTGCCCATTCTGGATACATTATTAACATGGTGTTTTCTTTCTCAGCTCCCTTAGCAAATGAGATAAATAATTCCCAACTCTCCCCTCTGCTTTCCTTAATGCAGCACAGGTGACTTCCCACCTCCAGGATTAAGATTCCTTTACACCCTTGCCTTTCTCCTAGGTCTATAGCAATGGAGCACCACTGTGCTGTTGAGAGGCCAAATCTTTAAAATTCAAACTCCATTTTAGAGAATGTGACCTAAGTTTAAACTCAGGTAAACTAACAGGCTGGTACCTAGCATTAGATTTCCAAGTTGCCCCCAAACAAAACTGGAGCCTAGCTCCAGTCTCTAGGCTAATTCCCAATAAGACCAGCATCACCAGTTATTCTCCCAACAAACCTGCACCCCAGGTTACAAGCTCACACTCTGCTTAACAACTACCAATGCAGAGGGGAATGGAAATTAAGTTTATGATATGAGTCCCAGCATAGTAACTTCCCAATGATATGCTTGCACATTGACAACCCCCTGCCACTTGCTGCTTACTATAAAGCCTTGCCCTGAAAGATAATTGATGCTCCCCACCACCATACCATCCTGTGTGACTGTGGTGTGCTTGGGGTCCCGAATAGCTCGAATAGAATAAAGACCCTGCTGTGAGTTGCATCAGATCAGATTGGATCCTGTCTGTTTTTTTGGAATCACTAACACTTCCCTGGCACTACACTGTCCATCAGACTGTTACAGGCTTAACATGTGCATTACCCCCTCTCTTCCTTTGGTGTAAACGAGAATACACACACACACACACACACACACACACACACACAAAAGAGAGAGAGAGAGAGAGAGAGAGAGAGAGAGAGAGAGAGAGAGAGAGAGAGCAAGAGAGACAGAGAACAGATATCCCCTGCCAGGGTTCTACACTCCTGTTATGATGATTATTCCACAGGTTTATCTCTATGAGGAAAGGAAGGCAGTGCTGTTGCTGCAGGCAAGATGGAGACTGACCCACCATCTCCCTTGGACCTACCTGGCGCCATGAAGCTGTCTTTATCCAGGCATTTCATCTGACTATAGACTTTTCAGACAAGCAGGCAATGGCACCCACAGATGACAGAACTGGGTCTCTCCAGGAGCTGGTGAACTCTCTTGCTGGGGCCTAATGACTACTAAAGTTGGGGGCATTTTCATGATAGTGAGGAAAAATGTTATATCAATGTAAACAAATCCAATGTTGTTTAAGAACAATGCTATATCCTCAGAAAACTCTGAACAGTCTTGCTCTAGAGATTGCAATCCACTGAGTGATTCAGTTGGTTCAATAATCTCTGGTTGCTGGGTAGCACCCCTCATTGCCCCTTTTGGTTTATGTTGTGTTTTATCCCTGCCTCCTCCAGTTTTAAAACAGTAGATAATAGCATTGTAAAAACCAATGCTAAACAGGTTCTGGTTCAGTACCAAGCTGTCCCCAATATAGAGGATGAATACTTTAGTAAGGTTTCTCATTAAAAAATAAATCAGAGCAAGATGTGGGAAAACTCCACTAATTAAGGTCAAAGTCCACCATTGGCTGGACAGCCTCTGAGCTCGGTGCCATGTGGAAACTCCCTTGAAATGCAGGGCTTCTTCTCTGAACTTGTCTAGAGAATTCAAAACCTTCTAACAGCAGAATGTCACATAGCCTTAGTTAGATTCCAGGATCAACTTCTTTTCCTGATAAGAACTACCTAGAACTGGAGCTTCCTGAAATGCTTCCCATGCATGAGGCATTTTGGTAACCCTAATACCCATTGCCCATGACCTTCGCCCATCCTGATGTTCCTACCCTCAGTCCCCAAATTTATAAGCACTTGAATCACCCTAAGTAAAGTTGGTTGACTCTCCCTACACTGGGTCATGTGTGATCAATTCACAAGTACAAATCCCTAGTGCTTCTTAAACCACTGGGTCCTCCCCAACCCTTCCTCACTCACCCTTTCCTGTTCAACTCTCTGCTCCCATTGACACTTGTGGCCTTATCGGTGATGATCCCTGAGGACAAGGAGAGCTGCAGTTAATGATAAATTATTTTTGAAAACTGAAAATGGGGAACAAAAGATGACTCAGAAGGTCAAAGCATTTGCTGCCAAGTTGTGTACCTGTTATTCATTGGTATCATGGGGAGTTTCAAAGAATAGAGTATTCACTGTATCACTTTCCCTTGAGGTTTTTAACTATAGGGTGAACTGTTCCTAAGTAAAACATAATTAAACTAGAACATAACTAAAGATGGGAGCTGACACAGCCAGAGATCTGTTTAGAGCTCTGTTGGAGACCATGATGACTATAACTAATAATAATAGTTTGCTTTTGTTTAGTTAGGTTTTTCTTGTTTTTTGAGACAGAATCTCATGTAGCCAGGCTGGTCTTGAACTCACTATGCAGCTAAGGATGATCTTGAATCTCTGGACCTCTTGCCACTGCCTCCAAAGTCCTAGAATTATAGTAGTGTGCTACCACTTCTGTAGGAGGAGTAAGTGGGAGGAGTAAGGAGGGAAGAGGAGGAGTAAGGAGGAGAGGAGGAGAAGGAAGAGGAGAGCTAGGAGAGAGGAACAAGGAGAGGGGAACATGGAGGGGATGTTCACGTGTCTGTAGCAGTCAAAGGTAGTTGGTATATCTAGTTACACTTCTGATTGTATGGGCATCTTGTTACGATCATTACCAAATATATAAGCTTTTGGACAATTTAAGCATTAGAGTCTCATTTTCCTACTGGGCCAGTGTGAATGGCAGGATGGTCTGGGCAATACCCAGCCATTCGGAGACTGTGTGGAAGATTGGCAGAACCATCTCTCACTTAATAACACTGTATTTTACAACTAAAACTCACTGAGAGATTTTAGATGTTAATATGGAAAGTATCTGAGTAATTAATATATTAATTAGCTTGATTTAGTCATAGCTCCTATACACATGCAACAGAGAAATCATGTTGTCTGCCGTAATTACATACAATTTTCATTTGTCAAGTTAAAAGTGCAATGAAAAGAATCTAATATAAAGCAGTCTACCCTCACGCACAACAGTGTCATTCAAGGATTCCTTTCACCTCCTCTGCTTAAAGTGATGATCATCATCAGGTCATCATTGGTGAAGAGAAAGTCATTCTCACTGAGAAACTGTTCCCAGTGTAAGCTACATTGGCATGTTATAGCATAGCACATTGCTACTTTCCTGAGAGAGCCTTTTTCTCTTTATAAACAAAGAAAGAAGTTAAAACTGGGCCCACACATTAAAGTGTTAATCACAACTGAATGAGGAACATTAGACAATTTACTCGTCTATAAATGAGTTCTCAGTTAATTATGATATATCAATTAAATAGAATCTGAAGTCATAAATGGATTTCCTGGTGCAGAGTAGCATAGTGGGATTCACTGTGGTAGTTCATCTGTAAGCCTGGAGGACTCTGCTGCTGTTTAACCTGTTGTTGCTCCCTTAGTGCTCTTGTCCTATTCTCGAATAGTTCTTTGTACTGTCATCGAGTTTTTAGGTTTAGTGTTTTGTTTTTACCTTCTGAGATTACTCATTAGATTTAAGGGGAGATATTATTTCTTTTATGATCCTCAATAACAGCTCTTCCAGGGTAAGATTTCCTTTTTGTGTTGGAATGCTTGTTAGTTTTTTATCAGCTCTACACAAACTAGTCACCTGGGAAGAGTCAACTTGAGTGAGGAAATTGCCTCCATCAGCTTGACTTGTGAGTATGTCTGTGGGACATTATTTTAATTGATAAATGATGAGGAAGGGCCCAGCCCATTGTGAGTGATACCATACCTTGGCAGGTGGCCCTGGGCTATATAAGAAGGCAGGCTAAGCAAACCATGAGGAGCAAGCCAATAAGCAACACTCTTCCAAGACCTCATCTTCAGCTCCTACCTCCAAATCTTGCCTTGATTTCTGTCCTGCCTTCTTTCAGTGATGAACTATGACCTATAAGCTAAGCTGAGAATATATTTTCACCCAAAATTGGTCCTACTCAGTGTTTATCTCACGAAAAGAAACCAACTTATGACAGTTGGTTCTTCAAGTTAGTACTTTGTGAGTTGTTAGGTTTTTTTTTTTTTAATCTTTGTTTTGTGTTGTGTTGGTTAGTGGTTTTGGGGTTTTGTGTCTTTGCACTTATAATAGAAGTTTCTCTGTGTTAGAATGTGGTCCACTGCTTCAGGAACCTTATCCATAGTCCTTCTTAAGCAAGTTGTTCCATTTCTTTGGAGAGAAGTCCTACCTGTAGCCTAAACCTTAAGGCTTCAGGGAGTCACTAAGCACATCAGCAGGACTGGGGACAAGGCAGTGTCAGCTCTCTGCCTCTGACAGAGAACACAGCTCCGAGCTCTGAGCTCTAACAAACTGAAGAGCCGTCCCCAGAGTAGGAATATGGGCCCAGCATTGAGTCACTGCTCCTCAAAGCTCTGTCCTGCAGCTGTTACAGCTGGGCCTGACAACTGCCCAAAGCTCACTCCTTTCAAGCAAGTTGACTGGTTCTCTGGACCAACAGAGGGAACACACACAATGACTTAGAAGGGAAATCTTTCTTTTTCTTTTTCAACCAAGTCCTATATGCTTTTCTAAAGCGATTACTTATTTGTATATTTGTATGTGACTGTATACATGTGTGGGGATGGAGTTGGTAGAGGTAGGGCAGAGAATATTGGGGCTTGTGTGCATGCAGAGACTAGAGAGGACACAGAGTGTACTCTCCAATTTGTCTCCACCTATTCCTTTCCAGCAAGATTTTTCCATTAACTGTAAGCTACTGTCTTCTCTATTAGCCCGGAAACCATCAAACCCTGTCTCTTACATTGGGGAAGCTTCGATCAGGGCCCATAGTGAGCACCCAGCTTGTTACATGGCATGTGCTGGAATTGAACTTTGGTCATCCTGGTATTGATCAGGCACCCTTTACCAACCATAACTGTCTCTCCAGCACATTATCTGCGTTTTCTGTAAATAACAGTTTTATTGGGAGAACACACACAGCACACACACATGCACAGACAGACACACTCACACAGAGACACACACATGCACACACAAACACAGAGTCACACATAGATGCAAACACAGACACAGACATACCCCCCCACACACACACACAGACAAAACCTAAGGGCTCTCAGCACTTCATAATTCTCTGTTCCTGGAGAACTCCATCTGTTAGGCAACCTCTGCCTTCCTGTCTGACCTGACAGGCTGTTCCCGCAGTCTCATGCTCAGCCCTGGTCCTAGACTTTGTCTTTCCCAGTCTCCCATGCTCATGACATTAGCAGAAAGTACTTCAGCAGTGCAGATTAAATCACCTTCCCTTGAGTTGCACTCCAGATTCCCGCTCCTGGGTCCCAGTCCGCATGAAGGGACTTCCTGCCACAGCGGTGCCAAGTCAAAAGGTGAAGTTCTCAGGTCCCTCAGCAGATCCTCAGCAGGCTCCATTTGGCACAGCAAGTTTAAGGCAAATTAACCTTTAAAAAAAGAAAGAAGATACAAATTAAAGTTAAGTAAAAACAGGGTATTATATCAGACACCATTAAAACATAGCTCTGGAAATGTTTTGGAAATTTGTATTTGGATCCCTAGGCTATTGAATAACTGGAACAAAATGCAGGTGACAGCTGTCACTGGAGATGAGCACTGAATATGTGTGCATTTAGTATTTATTTAGAGCCAAGGATTGGGTGCAGGTCTGTAATCCCAGCACCTATTAGATAGAGGCAAGCAGATCTCTGTGAGTTCTAGGCAAATCTGGACTTCATAGTGAGAACCTGTCTCAAATAAACAAACAAACAAACAAACAAACAAACAAACAAACAAAGCCAAGAATAGAAAGCCAAGCAGGATGGTGCATGCCTTCACTCCCAGCACTGGGTACGAAAAAGCAGGCAAATCTCTGAGTTCAAGGCCAGCCTGGTCTACAGAGCCAGTTTCAGGACAACCAATGCTACACAGAGAAACCCTGTCAAAAACAAAACTAAACAAAAACAAACAAACAAACAACAACAGAAACAATTGACACATGCTCTTGCCCACCACAGCCATGCATTTAAAATTCAAAGAAACATGCTTTCAACTTTAAAGACCAAGAACAAAAATTTTATATCAAACAGAATTTACATTACACAATAAAAGAACTGCCATGCAACAAAACTTTTTCAGTGAAACAAATTAGACTTAACAGTACAAATTTATATCCTTTTCTTCTCTTTTTTTTATTGGATATTGTATATATTTACATTTCACATGTCATCCCTTTTCCTCATTGCCATCCCCCAGAAACCCCTTATTTTATCCCTCCTCCTCCTTTTTGCCTTTATAACATTTTATTTACATGATAGTATTAAGGTCAGTTCTAGGTTGAGGAAATAGCAATACAATATATGCAAATAGTCAAGGAACAAGTAAGAAAATAAAACACAAATAGTCAAAGAACCAACAAGGCATTAAACAAAATTCCGAGAACACTCATATGATCACTATTTCCAAGGGCTTCTAAGGATGACCAAAATATCTGAGCCTACTTCCACGTCCTAGTGCAAAGTCATGTTCATGTCTGAAGCATACTTCTTCATTCTAGGCTAAGATTTAGATTCCTGCCTTTGATTGCCTATATCCCAGATGGAACAAGATGCCTTGCCTCAAGTTTTTAGAACTTGTAGAATAGAGAATCAAAAAGAGAAGTTATAATGACTCTTGTATGTTTCTTAAATGTGACCAGTTATTCGGATACCAGTCTTGGACTGGTCTAGAAATTAGTCCAGTATTGGAAATAACAGTCTTCATTTGGAAGGCTGGTTCTGGACATTTTCAGAGACGTATCTAGAAGTTAGCTGCAGTTCTCTATGATGTTTTGTTAGCAAGAGATAAAGTTGGGAAAGGATCGGGATTTCAAACAAGCATTAGTACATGTGTTAAGGCTCTTTTAATTGTTGAGTTAAAATTACTTTTGCTTCTTCTACAGTATTTAATACTGTTCCATTGACTGTACACTTTTTAATTAATTATGTTAGTGTGTTGAAACCTGGCATGTCTGTTGCAGAGGTCTATCAACCAGCTTTTGTTTGATTGCCCTGAGTATCACAGAACCTTGGTATTCTGAAAACAGCTTGCAACTACTGAAAGAAATGAGTCAGGCTTTAAGCAGAGGCAAGAGGGTAGTGGGCTTGATTATTGATGGTATAACAGCTTTAATCACATTAATTGCTAGCACCATTGTTTCTGCAATTGCTTTGACACAAGAACTTAAGACAGCTACTTTTGTTAATCAGCCCAAATTGTTACTAATGTGTTGAATATACAAGAGGATTTAGACAGGCATTTGGAACAATGCATTGATGCTTCTTATCCTATTTAAATTATTGGAAGGAGGTTCAGAATTTAAGGATAAGGAGCAATCTCAAGTGTCATGCCAAATACCATTGGATTTGTGTTAGTTCTAAAATTTACAGTGATAGTCATAATTAGGAAAAAGTTTAAAGACACTTACAGTATATTTGTACATAATTCTAACACCTCTCTGGATGTTTTCACTTTGCACAGTGAGCTTATGAATTTAAAGAATACTGCACTGCTGAGTGTTGATGTGGCAGATATTGCTGATAAAATTACCCATTGCTTGAGGTCAGTATTTCTTTTTTGGTCCAACTTCAAGAATGGCATATATAGCTTGGTCATGCTAGCCCTTTTTGTCCTGGAATACTTTTACTCCTGTCCATCATGTTAAAGCTTGTATTTAACAACATCAACATGTTGGCAGCCAAAGTACATGGCTTGAAACTGAAAATGGACCACCAGACAGAGTTATTAAATTAACAGGCTGACAAGCCAAAGATGGGTAAGATTCTTCACAGAGCCTTAACAACCTAAAACAGAAATGCATTGCATTTGATAATGAATATTCCATGATGGGTAAGAAAGGCATAATTGGCAGAACAACCTAAGACAGACTCAGACTTGTTTATGATATGAAAAAGGGGGAGAGATAGAGAGCCTTTGGGGCTGCTTGGCAAGAATCTGACATGGGCCAAGGACAAGGAAATGGACAGCTCAGCAGGAATATAACATCTGCCAAGGACAAGGAAGTGGTCTTCAGGTAGGAATCTGACATTAGGCTAGAACAAAGAAGCAATTTCAGGCAGGAATCTAAATCTTAGGCTAGAACAAAGAAGTAATTTCAGACACGAACTTTGTTTATTGCTTTGCTTTTTCTTTTACTATTTGTGTTTATTTTCTTGCTTATTCCTTGACTATTTGCATCTATTGTATTTCTAGTTCCTCAACCTAGAACTGACCTTAATACTTGCAAGTAATTAAAATGGTATAAAAGCAAAAAGAAGGAGAATGGATTAAATTGGGAGTTTCCAGGGAGTGCAAATGGGGAAAGGGGATGACATCTCAAATGTAAATAAATAAAATACCCCATAAAAATTTGAATATATAGAACAAAAAAGGAAAAAAAACTAAACAAAAACAGAAACAAAGAAAACAATAACATAAAAAAAAAACTAGAAATGTGAGAGAACATGTATTAAGATGGGATTTCAGTTCATGCAACTATAAAATAAGTGGGAAACCTTATATGAGACAAGGAAGAATCCTTAACTTCCAAGATTTTTAGGAGTCACCCTACCATGCTCCATATATTAGGGAATATGTCAGTCTTCAGCTTTGACAAAAGAGAAACAGAATTACAATGTTCTGCAGCAAACACTGACTCTGTTAGATATTCTTCAGCATTTTTAACGATCCACTGTGTAACAGTGTTCTCTTGTGTGCCATCTCCTCCCTCTACCCACTGCTGTTCATTATTTAACCCTAGCTCTTCTTGATATACATGTAATAAATAATAAATGTGTCTTCTCTTTAAAGCTACCATCTCTGAGGCAGAGAATGGAAACCAGGCTGTCTGGTGTCTTCCACCATCAATGATAATGGGATCCCAAATGTTTCCCAGTACAAATCAGAGAGCTCTCAACAAGTCAACATGCTGGGCCCCACAGTATGCAGAGCATCCTGCAGAACACAAAGAGATTTGCCAGAATTAGCAAAAACTCTTAAACTGAGTTACAATTTCCTCTGAGTGTGGGTTGCAGCTCGGGTGACCTAAGAGAATCAGTCACTATCAGAGGTTTGATCTGCCCTCCCCTTCTTCAGTAGTTCCCTCCATGACCTCAAGAGAGTGACCATTCATTCTATCCAACTTGGCAATTTCTAGACAGAAGTAGGAGTAGTAGGGCTCTTAAAGGATGACTGCACACAGGCTTTGTTTCTCTTTCTCCCTCTTTGTCATGTTCCTGCTCTCTTCATCCACACTCACCATCATGTACCCACCTTGTTCTTGGACATTACTAAATACAAGTGAAGAAGAGGTCCAGAATTGGAGAGCTTTAGCTAAGCAAATATTGTGATTGCCTATCATGCATGAGACTCTAGGTTTGATTCCCAGCACCTCATAAACCTGATATGGTGGTGAACTCTAGCAGTCAGGAGTAGAGACAGGAATATCAGAAGTTCAGAGTCATCCTTAGTGTATGTGTGTGTGTGTGTGTGTGTGTGTGTGTATCTTTGATTGTCAACTGAAGCTGTAATCCAAGAAGGAGAGGAAGAAAAGAAAGTAGTCACCAGTTTCCCTGAATTATTGAGTATACGGTGAATTTGGTACACAATATTCAAAGACCTCACTCTTTGCTGGATTCCTACTTTGCTGTCAACAAGGACACAACAACTGTGTCAGACAACACATTGATGTGTACAACTCTCTCTTCTACCAGATCACTGGCAGTTAGTCTACAAATATCCTAGGAATCCTTGGGTGAGGAAATCTATCACACAGCATGAAAATGGACTTGTGACCTCTCAGCATAACCTACCTTCCTCCACAGGGGAAGAGAAAAGTCTACCAGAGGAAACTACAAACAGCAACTGACTAAGCAATGGCTTTGGGAAGATGGCTCTTAAGGAGGAAGTCTGGGCAGGATTCCAGGGTGTTGAGAGGTAGAAAGAATCCATGAGAGCTGGTGAGAGATAGCAGCTGAACTGGAATGTCTACATCCCTCCTGACAGCAGAGGAGCAGAGCCCAGAGGAGTTGAGCAGTGAAGCCAATGGCTCTACATCTGGCAGGCAAGAAACTGCAGCTAAGGGATGTGTGCACAGTGGCTGGCTGGGGCCAGGTGAGCCAGAGCAGGGGAACAAATGTACTCCAGGAGGTGCAGCTAAGAGTGCAAATGGACCAAAAGTGCTCCAATT
Source organism: Mastomys natalensis (assembly GCA_021653895.1). Lineage (NCBI taxonomy): Eukaryota > Metazoa > Chordata > Mammalia > Rodentia > Muridae > Mastomys > Mastomys natalensis. The sequence goes on from JAJTUV010001672.1 coordinate 193,324, forward strand.
GCTTCCAATTCTACAACAACCAGACTCAGATCTGTGTGGGAAACCCAAGAGAGAGGAAGTCTGCCTTCAGGGTAAGATTGTGAACACCCTCCAATATTTTTCTTGGGACAAGGGGCTTAGGGCTGATAAAGGACAGCAGGATAGGTCTCTACTCCTTCAAACCTGGGGACTAGACCAGAATGGAAGGGTTTTTCCTCTTCAGGAATGACAGGAAGACCCACAATTTACCTTACTGGAGAAGATGGAGGTACCTTGATGGAGTAGGCTAGCAGCAGTAACTTTAACAGGATCTGAAGCCTAGCAACTGAAAGACCCAGGAACTTGTTTCCTGCAAGCCCATCAAAAGCTCATGGCCCACACACAGGCAACTGAAGGAAGCCCCCAATGCATACTTTTCTCAGGGAGCCTATATAGGTCAGCAAGAGCTAGAAAGCCTAGCTTCAATGTATCTTCCCTCCTCTGCCCACAGGGGGATTCTTTTCACCCTCTGGTATGTAGCAATGAGGCCCAGGGCATCATCTCCTATGGAAGCAACAATGGTAACCCTCCAGCTGTATTCACCAAGATCCAGAGCTTCATGCCCTAGATCAAAAGAACAATGAGATGCCTTGCCCCATGATATCAGGGACCTGCTCACTCCCTGTCTCAGGTGCAGATCAGCTCCAGGTCATTTCTGTAGCCCCTTTTAATGTCTCCTGAACAGTGCACATTTTTGTTTATTAAATATTATTTAGTGCTATCTTAATAAGTTTGAACTCCTATGTCAAAATACCACATAGTGGTATTTTAGTGGCATACTAAACAACAGATATTTATTTTACCACATTTCAGAGGCTGAGGAGTTCAAAATCAGGGCACCAGCATAAGGTGTCTGATTGTTGGACCCTACTTAGGCCCTGGCTTGTGCATTGAGGACAAACTCTAGCCAGCTCCAGTTTGAGACCTGTCTTAATCGGTTCTATCCTGGAGTAACTCAACAGGACCTGTTTAGCCCTGCCTGTGCTCAGCTGTTGCTGACATAGAGCTTTGCCATTGGTCCTGTCAGTCATCCCATACCCTCCATCACCCTTCTCTACCCCCTACGTCATCTCACCCCACCAAAACCCCTCTTCCCTATGCTCCAAGTTTATATAAACAAAAGGTTGTTACATTAAAGTTGAGTTTCTGCTCCACAAGACTCCCAGCCAGGTGTATCTCTTTTGGCTGCCAACACTCACCATCCTACTCAATCCTGGAGAGACCTGGCTGGACCAGGACCTCTCTCACCTGGACCTGCCAGCTGCAAGGAGCCAACCTCTGATGAGCAGCTGCTCACTAGATCACAGCTATCCTTGCCTGCATTCCCATAATGTAGAAAGCACAAGGGGAATCCATGGAGCCTCTCTAATAGAGTGACAACTCAAGGGTTCAGGAGCTGTCACTTCTCATGCAATTCCTTTCCAATAGGGATTAGGTTTCCATGTATCGAAACTGAAGGAACATAAACACTCATTCTCCTGTGAGTACCCAATGACATCTGCTTAGATAGAGTGAAGTTTCCTCCAGAAAATGAAATCACTCTCCAATGACACACAAACCCTGTGGCCTACCCTCCTCAGCATGGGGATCAAGATGAGAATCTTCCCTTCCTTAAGTCATGCATTCCCCCTCATCCCCTCGTCTCACTTTCTGAATCAGCTTCTCTCCCCAGGTCAAAGCTCTTTCCCTGAAATTCTCTCACTCAGTGCTGAGCTATACAGACAGATAATCTTGATCAAAGGACAGAGTTGAAATTCGATTAAAGTCCTCCTTTAAGACAAATTTCAAACCCATGAAAATAATGAACATCTGGGGCTGGAGAGATGGCTCAGCAATTAAGAGGTCCAGAGCTCAATCCCCAGCAACTACATGGTGACTCATGACCACCTATAATGTGATCTGATGCCCTCTTCTGGCCTGTGGGTATACATGTCGATAAAGCACTCATACATAAAATAAATAACATGAATAAATCTTAAGGTTAAAAAAAAGATAAAAAAAAAAACAATGTTTTTAATATGCATATCATTACTTAGATGGGGAAAATACTGAATAAATTCCATACACAACACTTAAAACTAAACCTTAATTACATACAAATGCTAAAGCTTAAACTACACAAGCACTAGAAGGAAGGGAAAAATAGAAGATCAGAATATTTAAGCAAATGTAAATGTTCGTAGGCACAAAAGTCAGACTAGAAGCAACAGTGTCCAACAGAGATGGCAGTTCCTGTCTAAACTTCACATCATACCAAGACACTAGGTTACAGACCAGTGTTTCCATTTCCAATGTTGTAGATTTGAGTGCTCTGAAGTTATATAAATCTACAGACAAAATGTTGACAAAAGAATGAAATGTGTGCCGTAAAGACTACTATGTCGTTGTCCACATCAAATAAAAGATCACTGAAATCACGCAGACTGAACTCAGACTTTAAACATCTTAAAGTAACTGCATGGAATCAGCTGGAAAGGTTTTTCTGGCACATCAACATTCTAATTACACCTGATCGTGTGACATTTACAATCTGAACTTCTTAGGTTTCTATAGGCTTAAGTGAAATAATTAATGACCAGATGTCTTACCAAATACAACAGGGCACACATGCAATGCTTTAGTTAATTCCTGTGTGCATCTATTCAAGTTCATTGTTTTACATGTAATTCCTGTCATAAGGCCATTTGTTTAATACTCAGTGAAGGCCATTATCAACAAAACTGTAGTCAATAGCTCATCTTTCCATCATTCTCTGGTAACTGCATGGCCATGGGAATTATTGATTACTTACAGTTTCTTAGGATGACACTCTCACTTAGGGTCCTAACCCACTAACATATGTAGGTCTAGGCTGTGAGGGAATCGTCTTCTGAAGGAAAACATGATTGAAGGTCCAGATGTCCAATGTTGTGCTCTTGTCATGGCCAAATCCATGTGCTCAATGTCACAAGCAGATATGAAGGGCCTGAGGGACTGGGAGACCACTCTACACTAGCACCTCTTCTCACTGAGTCTCTCACATCTCTCTGGTGAGAGTTTCAAAGCTTTTATTAACCATCTCTTGTAACAGTGGTGACAGCCACAGTATTTCTCTAATGCTACTCTATCTTCTATCTCAGGAAAGAGGATTCTAGACTGGATTCTAAGCAGGGTCCTGGGCATGTATCCAAGTTCAAAAGGTACATACAACCCAGTCATTCACCAGTCTCAACATTACATCAGCTGATCCCTCTACTAATAGCTATTAGCCTATTAATAATACAGGGCACTGATGATGATCATGATGATGATGATGATGATGATGGGCAGCCTTTGTGTATGAGGGGGCTAAGAATGCTGTGCTCTGGAGATGCCATGGGAAGAATGGCAAATGCTCACTAACCTTCTGTTGGGGTGATCTAGTCTATACACACAGGACTTTGGGCTCTGTCCTCAGAGCCCCTTGTGATGAAGCTTAGGTGAAAAGCCAATACAAAGAAAACATGAAAATAGAGTATGCCGCAATCCTGGTCCCCAAACAGGGAGTAATTTTGGACCTGCTGGGAACCAGGAATTCCCTCAAGACCAGTGGCACAGGGCCCTTCTGGTCTGTGCCTGTGCTTGGAACAGTCTTAAGGTGTCAGCTCTACAACCAATCCCCCAAAAAGCAGAGGAGGCTGGACTCCCAGGAGTTCTAACACTCCAAGGAATGTAGTGATTTGGGACCCATAGGAACCCCCTCAATGTCAGTGATGGGAGACCCTTCTGGTCTGCACCTGCATCTGTAGCAGCCCTAAGGCTTCAACTCTGCACCCAATCCCCAAAACCCAGAGGAGGCTGGATTCCCAAGAGATCTAACACATAGGTACATAGGATAATGGGATCAAAGGATCTCAGGACCTTGGGCACACCAGAATTTCAGGATCGCAGAAGCAGCCTGACTCCCAGGAGCTATCACAACCAGGATCTCAGGATCACAGGCTTACAGAGACAGCTGGACTCTGAGGAGTGCTGACACAACCAAGATAATAGGACAGATAGGCTCAAGTCAGAGACAGGGTTTGAAGGTAGAACTAGAAATAACCAGATGGAGAAAGGCAAGAGCAAGAATATAAGCAACAGAAACCAAGATTACTTGGCATCATCGCCATAGCAAGTCCTGAATACCCTACGACACCAGAAAAGCAAGATTCAGATTTAAAAATCACTTCTCATGTTAATAATAAAAGACTTTAAGAAGGACATAACTCCCTCAAAGAAATACAGGAGAAATACATGTAAACAGGTAGAAGCCCTTAAAGAGGAAACACAAAAATCTCTTAAAGGATTACAAGAAAACACAACCAAACAGGTGAAAGAATTGAGCAAAATGATTCAGGACATAAAGATGGAAGTAGAAACAATAAAGAAATCACAAAGGGTGACTACCCAGGAGATAGAAAACCTATTAAAGAGATCAGGAGTCATAGATGCAGAAGATACCATGGAAAACATTGACGCAACTGTCAAGGAAAATGCAAAATGCAAAAAAGCTCCTAACACAAACATCCAGGAAATCTATGACACAATGAGAAGACCAAACCTAAGGATAATAGGTATAGAGAAAAGTGAATATTCCCAACTTAAACGGTCAGTAAGTATCTTCAACACAATTATAGAAGAAAACTTCCCTAACCTAAAGAAAGAGATGCCTATGAACATACAAGAAGCCTATAGAACTCCAAATAGACTAGATCAGAAAAGAAATTCCCCATCACATAAAAATCACAGAATCAAATTCACAAAACAAAGAAAGAATATTAAAAGCAATTAGGGAAAATGTCAAGTAACACATAAAAGCACACCAATTAGAATTACATCAGACTTCTCATCAGAGACTATAAAAGTCAGAAGATCCTGGACTGATATCATACAGACCCTAAGAGAACAGAAATGGCAGCCCAGGCTACTATACCCAGCAAAACTCTCAATTAACATAGATGGAGAAGCCAAGATATTCCATGACAAAACCAAATTTACACAATATCTTCCTGCAATTCCAGCCCTACAAAGAATAACAGCTGGAAAACTCCAATACAAGGAGGGAAATTATACGCTAGAAAAAGCAAGAAAGTAATTTTCTTCCAACAAACCCAAAAGAAGATAGCCACACAAACATAACTCTACCTCTGATAACAAAAATAACAGGAAGTAACAATCACTTCTCCTTATTATCTCTTAACATCAATGGATTCAATTCTCTAATAAGAAGACAGAGACTAATGAACTGGATACGAAACAGGACCCACATTTTGCTGCATACAGGAAATGCACCTCAGTAACAAAGGCAGAGACTATCTCAGAGTAAAAAAAAATGGAAAACAATTTTCCAAGCAAGTGGTCCCAAGAAACAAGCTGAAGTAGCCATTGTAATAGCAAATAAATTCAACTTTCAACCAAAAGTTATCAAGAAAGATAAGAACGGACACTTCATACACGTCAAAGGAAAAATCTAACAAGATGAACTCTAAATTCTGAACATCTATATGCACCAAATGCAAGGGCACCAACATTTATAAAAGAAACTTTACTAAAGCTCAAAGCACACATTGCACCTCACACAATAATAGTGGGGGATTTCAATACCCCATTCTCATCAATGGACGGATCATGGAAACAGAAACTAAACAGAGACACAGTGAAACTAAGAGACGTTATAAACCAAATGGATTTAGCATATATTTGTAGAACATTTCATCCTAAAACAAAAGAATATACCTTCTTCTCAGCACCTCATGGTACCTTCTCCAAAATTGACCATATAATTAGTCACAAAACAGCCTCAACAGATACAATAAAATTGAAATTACTCTAATGCATCCTATTAGATCACCACAGAATAAAGCTGGTCTTCAATAATGATAAAAATCAATGGAAAGGCCACATACACCTGGAAATTGAACAATGCTCTACTCAATGAGAAGTTGGTCAGGGAAGAAATAAAGAAACTAAAGAATTTTGGAATTTAATGAAAATGAGGACACATCATACCAAAACTTGTGGGACACAATGAAAGCAGTGCTAAGATGAAATCTCATAGCTCTAAATGCCTACCAAAAGAAACTGCAGAGAGCACACACAAGCAGCATGACAGCACACTTGAAAGCTCTAGAACAAAGAGAAGCAAATAGACCCAAGAGGAGTAAATGGCAGGAAATAATCAAACTCGGGGCTGAAATCAATCAAATAGAAACAGAATTAATCAAGGGTTTCCCAATGGAGGAATTAGAGTGAAGGCTGAAGGAGCTGAAAGAGTTTGCGGCCCCATGAAGAGAGCAATAATACCAAGCAACCAGAGCTCCCAGGGTCTAAACCACCAGCCTGGGAGCACTTAGGGAGGGATCCATGACTATAGCTGTATATGTAAGGGAGGATGGCCCTGTCAGGCATAGCTGGGAGAGGAGATCCTTGGTCCCATGAAGGCTGGACACGGTGTGTGGGGGAATTTGAGGGTGGGAATGTGGGAGTGCGGGGGTAGGTAGGGGCACATCTGCAGAGAAGCAGGAGGAGGGACGATGGGATAGGGGGTTCCTAGGCGGGGCGGGGGGTGGAATGGGGTAAGGGAATAACATCTGAAATATAAATAAAATATCCAATAAAAAAATAAATAAAAATTAATTTTTTTTAAAAAAAGGATAATTAAGGATGCAGGGTTATACACAAATGTAAATCCCAGACAATAGCAGGACTATCCTAGGCCTCAACAAGAACTCTACAGAACAAGGACTGCCTTGTCCAAACTCCTATACAAGTAAAATTTCCTACTCACACTCATTTTTCTTCCAAATCTGTTTGTGTGGTCACCCAGGCCCCTCTGACATGGTCTGGAAGGATATTGCACGAGAGACCATGTGGTCTCACATCCTACCTCTGAGCTGCTTATCACCAGAGGAGGGGGAATGCTGCTCTGCAGAGAAGGGTAGGCCTACCAGTTTTTTGGAGCATTGAGGTTGAGTGCCCAAAGTGCCTGAGGGCAACTTGGCATTAGGGAGTGCTTTTTGAGCAACTCCCGAAGCACTTGAGTGACTTTACATTCTATGGAGCACCCAAGAGACTACTCCCGAAGTACTTGAGGGCATTTTGTATTCGAGAGGATGCCAGGGTCCACCCACCTGTGAGACAGTCCATGTTGGGAATCGGAGCAGCCAGTCCTTGAGGTAAAGGCATGGGGCGAGCATTTTGTGACAGGGCTCAAGGAGCCTATCAGGATGCCAGGAACTATGGTTAAGAAAAAAGGATCTTTAAAAATTCTTAGTTTCATTAATGTTGTTTTCCAAGAAAGGACTATTGATAAGAAAATGTTATACCTCCTAAGGAGGAAATAAAAAGTTAAACCTTGACAATAAGAGAGAGAGAGAAAGGCTGAAAACAGTTGCCTGCTCTCTGGCATGTTAACAAAAGAAAAGGAAAAGCTTAATACAGAGCCCTCCAGGAGCAAGAGAGAATCAGGGGACACCCTGTTCTCTCTGGTTTGTACATCTGTGCTCCCCAGAAACAAAGAAGACCCTACATCATCCCCCTCCCCACATCCTGCTTCTATGTGTATATAAACCCCAGGTGAAAAATATAAAATTACAGATGGATCAGACTTCCAGGCAGGCTGTCATTCTTTGTGAACCCCTGTTCCCCAGTTCTCTCTTCTAGGTCCTCCAGATTCTAGTTCACCAACCCACAGGCCAGGACAGTACCTAAAGCTCAGGTAACAAGAGGAGCAAGAAAGTTTGTAAGAGCCAGAGGACCAGGGAGTTTGATGTGAGATTGTGTCTCCTATTAACAGTAGAAGCTATGCATAAAGTCTCACCAACATGACCACCCAATTGAAAAGTGAACAAGTCTGACACCAATGGCATGCCAAACTGGACATGGAAAAACCCAGTAGGCCTAAACCCTACACAAAGGACTAGAGGCAACTGAGGAAAGCTGAGAGCAGGAGAAGTGGGGCTCACCAGGAAAGAACACATTAATTTGTTGTCTAGTGCTAAAAGGTCCATCCTGAAAACATACATACAAAAAGCTTTATATGGATTCATCAGGTTATATTTTTAAATATTTTTAAATATATGTGCATATACAAATACATATATAAATATAATAACAGTTTTCTTTAAGGTCATGAATTTGAAGGAGAGCAGGGAGGGGTGTGTACAAGGTTTAGAGGGAGAAAAGAGAAGGGAAAAATATTGTAATTAAACTATAATCTCAAAAATTAAAGGTAAAAACCAAAAAGGCTATTGATACATTATGACATTTTACCTGCTAGAGGCTTAAGTGTTTCTTGTGTGAATACTGTTTGAGCAACATCAATAGGATCAGACACTATTGAAGAAGTAGTTACTTACATTTGAGCAGAAAATGAAAATAACTCAATCTGGCCTCCTATATTCTAGGCACAATCACACTAGTTGCCATGTTGCCTATGGGGAATCAACCATGAACCTCCTACTTTCAGAGAACTCTAAGCTCAGGACACATACGAGAAAATACCAGCCCTGCCATCCACTAGATGCTAGCATGAGAGATGGCTCTGCCAATCTTCCACACTATCTCCGAAAGGCAGGGCACTGCCCAGACCATTCCGCCATTCATGCGGGCCCAGTAAGAGGATGAGACTCTAATTCTTATAGATTAATCAAAGGCTTATATATTTGATAATGATCAATAACAAGATACCTATACAATCAGAAGTGTAACAAATACCCAACCTAGGTATACCAATTACCTTTGGCTGCTACAGACACATGAACATCCATCTCCATTGCTTCCTACATCTCTGCTGTTCTCTCTCCTAGCTCCACCTCTTCCTTTTAGCTCTTCCTCTCTTAACTCCTCCTCTTCCTTTTCCTCTTCCTATCCTAACTCCTCCCACCTTAGCTCCTCCTACACCTTTCTCTGAAGGTCTTCCTAAGACCAGCACGTTTCACTGCTTCTTTTATTTTTCAACAGAGAAATCACTGTCACCCTTGGAGCTCATGATGTGAGAAGAGAGAATCCACACAGCAGAAGATAAAAGTTGAAAAACAAATTGTTCAACCAAACGACGATTCTAATTCCAATCCCTATGACATCATGTTACTGAATGTGCTGTGATTTTTGCTGCCCTTCTTAAGTCTCCGATTCTTAACTCTCCTCCTGGAGCAGGTCTTCAAATTCTTTCCTGTCAAAATCATCTCCTCAGAACCCACTCCTGAATTCCCAATGGGAAAGGAGCCATGTCCAAGCATCCTTTACTGTTTTGACATCTCTTCTCTCCTTCCCCCAACAGCTTCAAAACAAAGCAGAGTTGACTCCTGTTGTGGATGTAATTCCCCTGCCTGGTCCCTTTGACATTATCATGCCTAGGAAGATGTGCTGGGCAGCTGGCTGCAGGCGCACTGGAGTGAATAAACCTCCATCAGATACCCTGAGGGAGGTGAAACTGAGAATCATGGATAAAGAGACCTGTAAATACTATCCAAGTTATGACAATAACTTCAAGGTCTGCGTGGGCAGTCCCACAACGTTAAAACCATATACCAGATGAGTACACATCTGCTTTTCCTCACCACATTAGGAAACAGCATCAGTGGAGGAAGTGTGCCAAACAGCTCACCATGGCATTGCCTAATGCCTGTGTTTTTAGGCTTCTAGCCCTGAGAATTTGGGAAGTGAAATCTCCCTCTCTGTCTCATCTGTGTGCCCAAGTCTTTCCTGCAACTTTCCCATGAGACTAGATATGAGACAGGATGTAAGTAAATAGAGTCATGTTAGCAACGGGTTAAGGCCAAGGAGGAAGGGAAATTAGTCATTAAATCCCTAATTTAGGAATAATAGTGAACCAGGACTTCTTATCCAATCTGGTAGTAGCTATGGTGGGGCATTAGAAGATTGCGGAAATCAATCTTTGTTCATACTTTTATTTTCTCACCTACAGGCAGACTCTGGGGGACCTCTAGTGTGTGCTGGTGTGGCCCATGGTATTGTATCTTATGGGCATGAAGATGGAAAGCCCCCTGCATTCTTCACTCGAATCTCCTCATACATGCTCTGGATTAATACTGTCTTAAAGGGCAAGTAGCTGAAAAACTTGACCAGCCTGAGTCTCCAAGAGAGAGTTCATTTGGTACCCTTTGAGTTCAACACAGCCTGTCCCCAGCCTGTCCTCAAGATAATCTCAAAGACACACAAGGCTGAGATGATACATTGTTCCCTGTAATGCACCTCAATAAAGACATAATCTCTCATACCTGTTTGACTCCAGGCTGTGATCTATACACTCAGCCTCTTTCTGAGCATAATGAAGATTTGATTTGAGGTACTATCCTGCCATGTTAACAGTCTTGAGTACTGACTTCCTGGCACAGGTGGGACACTGTGGATGACTCAATAATTATCTAAATGCATGGGTGCAGGACCGGCTCCAGATGGGGTCCCATGAGAATCTTTGGCTTGGCTGAGAATGGGGTTCAAACAGCCCTGCCTGTGCCAGTGAGCAGTCCTGGAGGGATGGAGTGCAGACAGGGAGAGTTCACTGCTGCCTCCTCTGCCTCCGACCTAGTCTCCATGGTGGAGAGGGGGAAAGTGTTACAGCTCTTTGAAGTGCCCTGGTGAGGCACAAGCTGGCCAGTGAAGAAGTGACAGTCCACGACAGAAACTCTCAGACAAGGGATGAATCTTGCACACACTTTACTTCTGAGTTAGGCTAAATAAATAGTTTGAGGTGGGCAGCAGGTAACCCCTATTGGCTTGGTCTGAGAGCTTGGGGATGCCTCATCTGCATGTGGGGGTGCTACTCCTACATGGTGGCCATAGACATCTCTGTAGAAGGGGCTGTGGAGGGCTGAAGCTGAGAGAGCCAGGGGTCCAGGAAAAGCTGAATGCCTTCTGCCCCAGGGTGATCTCTGGGGTTCAAAGCTCATTCAATCAGGCTCCTGGCTGTCTCTCACTGCCCCACACATGGTTGTGTACAGTAAGATTTCATATCCAGAGTAGTGTGCACTGTTCTGTTCTTCTCCTCTACTGTCCTTTCTTCTCCCTCTGTGTCTCTCAGCTCTTCTGCCCACCATCCCCATGCCATAGCCACTGTGTCTTTCCACCATCATAGGAAATTCTATGTCTAGATCAGACATGGTTGTTGACAGCTTGTGTCCTCAACACTCATGCTGCTGTCTCCATCTGAGCTCTCAACAATGTACCTGCAGCTAGAGGAAAGTCTGCCCTCAAAGTTCACCACAGGAGAGCATCAGCACTTTCTGGAGGGAAACACAGGACAGAAGTTGCCATCTTTGGCAAGAGACCTTCTAGTACTTAGCATGAATTAGTGCTTCCCATGGTGGCTCTAGGCCTGCTTCTTTGCCATGCAAATGTAACAGCCTTTCAGAAGTATGTTAGGGTTAGTTGAACTTCTAAGTGACCTGCTTTCCTCTTACAAGACAAAATATCCATTGTCTTTAGTCAAGGGAAAGGACACATTAGCTGCAGGGTACTGTGGACTCTTAATAGAAGAGACCTTCATGTGGTCAGCTAAGCCCCAAGGAGGGCTAATATGATGAGTGTGGCCCTCTCACTACTGTACCATGCCAGTAGCATCCCCAGACAAGGACTCAGACCTCAGGCCTCCTCACAGCCTGCAAGACTTATGTCTGGGTTTCCAGCTTCAGCAATGTTCAATAGACATATAAAGATAGCTATCAAATACAAGACTGCCTATAAGTTTTATTCTAACTCTATGGGGCAGGGAGCACATATGGGATTAAACAACCTAAAAAGATCTTTAAACAGTAGAAAATCCATGTTGGTTTATTGTTTCCTGTGTGATCATTGACCATCGTTTATTTTTTTCTAAATTTTGTTTACTTCTAGTCAGACTGCAGACTCCAGATACACACTGAGATCCAGAGACAGCGCCACCTCCTGAAACCTGCCAAGCTGCCTTCTCCCAGAGATCTTGTCTGACTGAAGACCCAAAGACACTTGCCAGACTCCAGAGACACATGCCAAAACCCAGAGATGCTCACTAAGACACAGAAACACGCTGAGACAGAAGACAGATTCAGACCTTCCAGCCACAGAAGAACTCTTTTGCTAAAGTTATAGAGATAAAGTAACATGTTAGTGAGGAAAACATAATGTCTATTTAGATTGATCAGATGTCATTACCCTCAAACTGTACAACCTGTATTTAAGTGATTCAATGATTCCTTGCCTTCCAAATCCAACTCTCAATTCCCTTACCCTTGGCTTAGTTATGCTACAACCCCCGGCCTGCGCAGTGTTTTCTTTTGACCTCTTCATTCAAAATTTTCACCAAAAGTGTGAGATGTGGGGCTGCAAAGAGGTGGTTTGATCTCCCAGGTAGAGTACTGGGTCTGAGATAGCCCGGGACCCAACAGATAATAGTCTGTTAGGGACGGCACTTACTCTCCCCACGCTCCTGGATTTCAGATGACCCCTACATGTGGCCTACATACATCTCCAATAACCTGCACCTTACAGACTACAGATGACACAGAAATGCCCTCTTTTTATAAAAGAAAAGAGAGTGGCATGTTGGGCAGTGGAAGGGTTGCCATGGACCTGGAATCCTAAGTCTGCAGGTGCTTGCCCACGCCCCCAAAACCCAGGACCCTAAAATGTGGTCTCATCTCTATTTAACCTGTACCTTCAGTCACGTAAGACACAGGTAGAGGGGCGTGACTAACAGTCCTCTGCCTTGGGATTTACACATTAATAAGGCTGGGGGGGCCTAGATAATTAAGTTTTCCCCTCCCTAGCCTCTCCTCTTTCCACTCCCTAATATAAGGGAGTCCATCCTGGCATTTGGGGGGGAGCACATGCATATCCAGATCCATCGACTGCCATAGAGAATAAAGCCATTAATCTCCACGTGTCTCCTGTGTCTGTCGCCAACATCTTCTAGCATCTGGGACCCTGGACCTTCTCGCATATGTGGAAACCTTCACCTTGGGAAAAGCCCTGGTCCCAGGACTCTGCCGTTCAGGCCCCAGGGCTGCCCGGGCCACCACCCCAGGCCTCCAGAACTCCTCTGCTGCTGGTCCATGAAACTCCGCCCCTGTGGCCGCACCAACCTGTGGGCTACCGCTGCATGGGCCCAGACCCAGGGCTGCCCCACACGTGTTTTTTTATCCCACAGAAGAGGAGGAGGAGAAGGAGAGAGTTGGGAGAAGGAAGGAAAGAGGAAAGAGAGGAGGAGAAGGAGAAAGGAGGAGAAGCAAGATGGAGGCCGATGTGTGTGTCACTAGGAGTCTCAGTCATTCAAGTCAAAGGGTTAGATATTAGATAACAATTCTAATTGTGTGGGCATGTTGTGTATTGAGTATTTGCTGATATATAAATCTATTGGATAATCTTTAAGCATTAAGAGTCTTCATTCTACCAAGTATCAGGAGCATGGCAGATATTGTCTGGGGTTGAACTGAGCACTATGAGGGTGGCAGAGTTGGCCCAAAAGCCTGCTTAGAGCCATAGACTCCACAGAGCTGACTGGCAGAGACAGCAGCTATGCTAACGTCTCATGGAGCCAGGGCCAGCACTCCCAGGCTGGCGCCCCTGACTCCATTAGTATGGGAACACAGAATGAGAACATGGTGATGGTCACATAACTAGCCTAGCCGAGCTGGCATTTTTTTCAAATACTTCCTGCTACACAAATGCACATATATAGACGTACATATGAAAATAAAACTAACAAAAAGAAAGTGGGGACTTGAAAAACTCAAGTTCCAGTCTGGATTATTTGAAAAAAGCTTTATTCTTCTCTCTGTTTCCATGGCTGCTGGCAAGTTTTTGTCCATACCCCACCTCTGTATTTTCTTTTCTTTTTCTTTTTTTTTTATTATTTTATTACAATCTAGTCATTACTCCTCTTCCTTTATTATAGTCCAGTCATTATCCCCTCTTCCCTTTCCAGTCTGCCCTCCCATAGTCAATCATCTCATTCCTCCTCCCACTTGTCTCCATGAGGATGGCCCCACCCTGTCACACCTCCATCCCCTACCCTCACCTCCAAGGCCTCCCTACTCCAGGACAGTCAAGTCTCTCCCACGTTAGGCACATCTGTCTAAGGCCAAACCAGGGAGTCCTCTGCTGTATATGTGTTGGGGGCCTAGACCAGCGCAGTGACTCAGTGTCAGGGATATTGGGGGTCCTGGTTACTTGAGACTGCTGGTGTTCCTATGGGGTCACCCTCCTCCTCAGTTTCTTCCAACCTTTCCCTAATTCAACTACAACCACAGGGGTCCCTGACTTTAGTTCAATGGTTGGGTGTAAGTATCTGAGTCTGTCTCAGTCAACTGTTTGATGGACCTCTCAGAGGGCAGCCATGCTAGACTCCTGTCTGTAAGTATACTATAGCATCGGTAATAGTGTCAGACCTTGGAGCCTCTGCTTGAGCTGGATCCCAATTTGGATCCATCACTGGGCCTGCTTTACCTCAGTCTCTCCATTTTTGTTCCTGCAGTTCTTTTAGACAGGAACAATTCTGGATCAGAGTTTCTGACTAAGGGATGGCAACCCCATCCCTCCACTCTTTCTACTGGAGGTGGACTCTACAAGTTTCTTCTCCCCACGGTTGGGCATTTCCTCTAAGGTCCCTCCTTTGATTCCTGAGAGTCTCTCACCTACCAGCTCTCTGGTAGTTTCTAGAGGGTCATCCACCTCCCACCTTCCAAGGTTTCATATTTCCATTCATTCTACTGGTCCTCAGGGTTCCTCTCCTGTCCCTCACCATACTTGATCATGTTCCCCTTTACCCCTTCCCCTCCCCTCTCCCACCCAGGTCTCTCTCTCCCTCTGCCTCCTGTGATTGCTTTCTTCTCCCTCCCAAGTGAGATTGAAGAATCCTCACTTGGGCCCTGCTGCTTGATAATTTTCTTTAGTTCTGTGGATTGCATCCTGAGTATTCTGTAATTTTTTGGCTAGTATCCAATTATTAGTAAGTACATACCATGCATGTCTTTTGGGTCTGAGTTACCTCAATCAGGATGGTATTTTCTAGTTCCATCCATTTATCTGTAAAACTCAGGATGTCCTCATTCTTAATATCTGAATAGTATTCAATTGTGTAAATGAACCACATTTTTTGTATCTATTCTTCTGTTGTGGGACATATGGGTTGATTCCAGGTTCTGGCTATCACAGATAAGGCTGCTATGAACTTAGTGGAATATGTGCCCTTGTGGTATGGTGGGGCATCTTTTGGGTATATGCCCAAGAATGGTATAGCTGTATATTCATATAGATCTCTTTCAGGGGCAGCCTTGCTTATACAGTGAAGGCCTAAAATCAGCAATAGGCCAAAGTCAGCCTGCTAACACAAAGTCTTGGTCTCTGTGGAAAAACGCTGAAACAGATATAAGATATTGTAAACAGGCAGCTTTAGTGGAAATTTACTATCCTGGAAAAGAACTAATAGTCATAAACCTTGTAGATAAGTAGTCTTGGTGGGAAGTACCAGCATAGATAAGAAACAAGTGAATAATAGACAAAGTCATAGTGGCCTTTTCCCTGAACCTTCATCCAGCTGATACCCTATTCTGGAAGATATCTGTACTCCCCCTGAAGACACTATGCACCTGCATCATCCCCTTCCCCAAACCCTGCTTTTTGTGTTTATAACCCCTGTGTGAAAAAGTAAAAATGGCGGTTTGATCAGACTATAGACAAGCCACTCGTTCTTTGCATTCACCTGTTTCCACCATTCTCTCTTCCAGGTGATCTCCTCAGACCCTGTCCACTGCCCTGCTGGATGGAACAGATCTGTTTCCAGTTTTCTAAGGAAACTGTGTTGTGGATAGCCTCAGCCTTGTATTTTGATCCTAGTTACCAGTGGATAGCCCCAGGCTTGTATTTTGATCCTAGTTTCACTTTCCTGGGAGGGGCTGCAGAGGATGATTGAATCTGTACACAGGTGACGTCTTGTAAACCTTCTGTCCAATTAAAACCTGTAAAATAAAGGCTAGAGCCAGAGATTGGGCAGTAGAAGGGGAGGCAGAGAAAAAGCCTTAGGGGAGGAGAGAGTGAGAGGAATTCGCTATAAAAGGTAGAGCAGAAGGCAGAAGCAGAGGGAGAAGCAGGAGGAAGTAGAGGCAGAAGGAAGTGTCAGAGGAAGGAGAAGGAAGCCGATGACAGAAGAGCCGGAGCTGGGAGGACAAGCACGCGGCCTGGATAAACCGAAAGTTATAAATTGCCAGGGATTAGAGCAGTGTAATGGCAAATCTGCCCAATCTAGGCATGCAATTTATACCATAATTATTGAGTTGCGTTTTCCTTTACTGGTCTCATTCAGGTAGGAGATCTTACAGCAACAAATTTGGGGTTTAAATAATTTCTTCTACTACAAAACCACAGATTGATTTCTAGAGTGGTTGTACCAGTTGGCAATCCCAGCAGCAATGGAGGAGTGTTCTTCTTTCTCCACATCCTTGCCAACATGTGTTGTCATCTGAGGGTTTGATCTTAGCCATTCTGATTGGTGTAAGGTGGAACCCCAGGGTCATTTTGATTTGCATTTCCCAGATCACTAAGGACTTTGAACATTTCTTTAAGTGCTTCTCAGCCATTTGAGATTCCTCTGGTGTGAATGCTCTGTTTAGCACTATACCCCATATTTTGATTGGGTTGTTTGGTTTTAGGAAATTAGATACTTGAGTTCTTTATATATCTTTGACATTAGCCCGCTATTAGGTTAGTGAAGATTTCTTTCCCAATCATTTTTTTTTCTTAATGAGCAGTCTTCACCTGGAAATCCAGAATCTTGGTCTTTTATTAAGCTGTTGTTGGTTCTAAATACCATTTCTAGATAGAGGATCAAGACTATTACAGCCCCTCTCTACTTCCCAACATCTGCCTCCTTGTCAGTTTTCAGCCTGCCTATTAGACTACAGCATTCCCACTAATTGTCCTGTTCCTTGCTGTCTACTGTGGGAAGTAAGTCCCACTTGCTGTTGTACCCTTTTCAATACAGAAATTGGCATGAAGCATCATCAGAGTTCAGCTGAGAGGCTGACGGAGCTCTCTCAGCACACTAGGTTGAGAGGACTCCTAGCTGGAACTGAGGCCTGGGCTTTCATCCCTTTCCAGGCAGGCATGAGTCCTGGATGAAACACAGCCCATGAGCAGTAGCCGGCTAGCTGCTGACCACTCTGTGTGTCTAACCCCAACCCTTTAAATCTCTTTATGCTGTACCTTAGATTTGGACCTGCACATCCCATCCCCACTTAGGAAAGAAGAAAACACATCTTGTTCCCAGCCAAGGCTATGCAAATAGATATGGGTGGCATGGGATGGGCTGAATCAGGGCTGTTGTGTGCACTATCTTGATCAGCCCAACCAGCTTTCTTAGTTCAGGCAGTTCCCATGTCCATAAACATTTATGAACATCCATGTACACCACTGTCTTTGCTAAGGACCAAACAACTTCCATGCACAGCAGCAGTTGATAAGACTAGAGACCTATGCGATGGAAACTCCCAGGAATCTGTGAGGGTGACCCTGCAAAGACTCCTGGCAGTGAAGGATACAGAGCTTGAGCCAGCCGTCTCCTGTAACAGGCAAGACTCCCAGAGGAGGCATTGGAACACCAAACCATCCCCAAACCTAAGACCTACAGTTTGTCCTGTCTAATCTGCAATAATAATAGCACAGGAATTGTGAGAGAGGCCACCTAACAACTGTTGCAGGTTGAGACCCATGCCATGAGAGTTATGCCACCTCTGACACTGCTTGGAGAGCCAGAATCCAAAGGCCATTGGCTGACTTTGTGACCTTCTCCTCCTATTGGGTTTCCTCATCTATCCATTAATAGAAGAGAAGGTGCCTAGACTTTCTGTAACTTAATATGGCATATTTGATTGATGCCCATGTAAGACTGCCCTTTTCTGAAGAGAAATGGAGGAAGAGTGGTTGGGGAGGGGGAGAGAAAAGATGAAGGGGACAGATTAGAAAGAGAGGAGAGAAAACCAAGATCAGGATTAAAAATTAATTAAAAAGGAAAAGAAAAAACTGTCATTTCTGTTCCTTGGCCCAGGGGAACTCATAAAGTTTCAGCTTCCCTAATTTTTGGGATGGCTCAGCTATGTGAGCTGAAAGCACAGGATGCTTACTGCCCATGGAGCAGTGCTTGACCAGTGGGGACTGAAGATGGATGCATGCACTTACCTGGTGCAAGGTATCTATGCTCAGGGCACACAGGTATATGAACAAAGCACAGGCAGCTATTAGTCCTGTCCTCTAGAGACAATTTCCAACTCTATTTTGATATAATCACTTCCAGCATTTTTTAGTTTGGCTATACACCATGTATAATTACAATTGAGATTCTACTATGGAGAAATTTTCATATTGCTTTTTGAAAAGTACTGTATAGAATTTGCCTGCATTATTAAATATGTTTGAGAAAAAATTGTGCATTATCAATATGTTTTGTCTTATAAATTTACCATTTAAATTCTGTTCCATGATGGGATTCCAGTGTGCTTTAACATTGACAATGTTGAAATACAAATCTGTATACACCAATCTTCACACATGTCCTTTTCACATTTTAAGGAATCCCAGGGAATAACTTGCTTGGACAAAGGGATTCACCACGCCCTCAGAAGCCATGGGTGTTGCCTGCTTCAGCCTCTGGTTGGTGTCCCCATGCTACCACAAGCTCTCCTCTAGCCACTCCTTTTATGGGCAGATGATGTCCTTATCCTGTTGTGTACTTTCTGTCAACCATTCCTCTTGTGAGGGAATGTCTGTACTGAGCAGCCATAGGCCTGGGGCTTCCTGGTGGTCTGCACAGAGCAATTTGTGGATGGATGGACGGATGTTGATCAAGCTGGCTTTGTGATTGTTTTTCTTCTTGTTGCTCCCAGCCATCTCTTCTGTGGCAGTGACTGACAGGCAATCTTTCTGCACCTCTTAGAGCTTTACAGATGGGAGAGCTTTTATCCAGATGAGCTCTGGCAAGATTGTTTGATCCTAGCTGTCCTACCTGTACCACCTGTGTAAATGTCAGCTGAAGTTGATTCTGCACCTTTACCCTCAGTGACATTGATCAATAGCTGGAGAGATTTTGTCTGGATATGTAGAGGGTAATGCTACTGACATCTACTGGAGAAAGGCCAGAAATACTTTAAAAATCTCACATCCTGTTTGCAATATAAAATGTTCCCAGTGATTCTGAATTATTAAATATAAATCAGCATTGGCATAGGGATAGTAGTTAAGGAATGAGAGATGGCTCAGTAGCTAAGAGAGCTTGCTGAGACAGACAGCATGAGGACCTCAGTTTGAATCCCCAAACTATTATAGAAAATTGGGTGTGGCTAAGTGTGTCTATAACCTCACCACTTGAGACAGGAGCACTTTTGAGACTTGCTGGCCACCAGTGTGGTTCCAGGTTTGTTTAGGACCCTGTATCAAAGATTCTGGCAGAGAGTTGTAGAACAAAATATTTGATATTCTCTTCAGAACTGCTTGTGCATGCATGGGCAAACACACTTATGTACACACAAGTGCATAAACCACATGTGCTTTTTTTACTGTCTCACACACATACTGAGAGACAGAGAGGAAGAAAGAGAAATATTAAGATAAGGAATGGGTATAATTTTTTTTTGTTTAAGCTAGAAATACTTAAGTTTTTCTTTGTTTTTTTTTTTCTTCTCTTTACCTGTTTCATTCTGTATCTTTTTGTCTCTGTCTGCCCCTTCATACCACCCCCAACTCCTGAAAACCACCTTTCCAAATCCTAAGTTATTTAAGGTGTGAATCAGATGGTTGTGCTCAGGAAGAAAATAGCAACTGAAAGAGGAGATACACATTGCAGTCTAGAATCTGAGCCATTATTGAGGTTTATAGAGATGGTGACTTTTAGGAACCTTCTGTTAGCTGTAAGAAGCTTCTAGAAGCTAGGGGATCTGGCAAGGCTTCAGCAGGAACTATAGACAGGCCAGATCACATGGCAAACAAAACATGCTGGAATCTTGTTCGAGATTCCCTCACAGGCTGGCACAAGCCCCAGAGTTAATTCTCCCTCAAGATCAATAAGAACTAGCCGGGCGGTGGTGGCGCACGCCTTTAATCCCAGCACTTGGGAGGCAGAGGCAGGCGGATTTCTGAGTTCGAGGCCAGCCTGGTCTACCGAGCGAGTTCCAGGACAGCCCGGACTACACAGAGAAACCGTGTCTCGAAAAAACCAAAAAAAAATAAAAAAAAAATAAAAAAAATAAAAAGATCAATAAGAACTTGAGGGAGTTCTGTAATGGGAGTTTCTGGTGCAGACACCAGAGGGCTTTGTATTCCTATGTACATAGGATGCAATGCCTTGGGCTATCCCAGCACACAGGAGAGGTCCTCCAGAGTCTCCCTGTTAGGGGCAGGGCAGAGAGAAAACTCATGAATGGATAGGAGGGAGCCTCTACCTCTACCCACCCATTTCACCTTTCAGCTTCAGTGGAGCCTGATGCCACATCTTAATTTTGGGGGGCACCCTACCTATCTTCCACATATAACCCCATGTTCTCTGCACAGCTGACTGAGTGGCCCAAGATAGACCTGGGAATATGGATACTTTGTTTCCTCACTTGGTGATTCCTAAACACTGTAATTAATTGACAAGCTTCTGCCCCACCCCCTTCTAGAACTCTGGTTCCCAGGGGGGCTTTTAGAAAACCCTGGTAAGACCTTGTATACATTTTGCATCTTCTTGGGGTTGCCCACACACAGTTAGGAATTGTGTCAAAAACTGGTAAAGTGTTTGTTGGTTTGCAGCTCCAGAAGTCTCATCTTTCATGTACTGCAGTGTATCTGAGCTGGTTCACTCATGTTTTTTCTGCCCAAGCCAATTGCCCTAATTATTAATCTGCATTTTTTCTTTCTCAGAACCAGTATTTATTCTCCAAGGAAGAGATAGAGAGAAAGAAGAGCAAATAAAGGAGAAAGCAGACTATAGGATAGGAGCCCAGGGACTTCAACCTGAGAGCAAAGAGATGGAATGACAATTTCCTCAGACTGTGTATGCAATTTAGTATCATCCCATACATTGTTACTTTCATAGAAACCACATCAAATACTTAGTACTGCTTCAATTTGTTGACGTTATCTTTAGCTCTTCTGGTTTACAATTAGATTATTCTGGTTTCAAATTGAGGATCTTTTCTGATCAACCATCCAAAGGAAAGGGTTTTTTTATTTGTGAGTGGAGGGATACAGGTTTGAGGTAAGTAAATTTCTCTAGAAGTCTAGGGTGAGTCCAAACTGCAGACTATAAAGTCGTTGTCTGAGAGTCAACACTTTTTACTTTTTTGTTAAAATATCTTGGAAAATACCTCTATTTAAAATGTTGAATTGAAATTGAGACCAAGAG
This sequence comes from Mastomys natalensis, assembly GCA_021653895.1. Lineage (NCBI taxonomy): Eukaryota > Metazoa > Chordata > Mammalia > Rodentia > Muridae > Mastomys > Mastomys natalensis. The sequence continues at coordinate 214,712 of JAJTUV010001672.1, forward strand.
CACACTACTTCTATTAAAACATATTCCAAGTACCAGCTTGGGCTCCCCTGACTTGGAGGAGGGAATCTACAGAAGTCGATGTTACTTAGAAGAGTACCATTCTTCATGGAGATGAACAGAAGGTTGAGTTCATAGGTGGGAGCCTGCAGAGGGATCAAGGCTTCCCACAAACTGTTCTTGTGTCCTTGTGTCATCTTGGGATCAGGAGCACACTGACCCATTTTTAGTATCATTAGTTGAGTTGCTCTCTACTGAGCTCATTCACATCTCTGAGCCTCTCAAGAGTGAGACATGTAGACACACTTCCAGAAACCCTTTCTGCACCTGAGTATACCTTTGATCTTTAGGGTTGCAACATAAACTACACAGTGCTCAGTATAATTAGATTTTCAGGTGAGCAATAGCAGCAAACATATCCCAAATATTGAATTGAACATTTACTGAAAACTGATGTCTATCTAAAGACTGGATTTAACTACAAGTCCTGTTTTCATTTGCTAATGCTGAGAGCTGTCCTCTGACAATGCATCACTAGCAGGGAAGAGGAGGATCTGGAGCTGGAGAAGTCTTGTGGTGGCTCTGCATCAGTGAGACTAAACTCCAAGGTTTTCTCTTGTGTAGTTGAAAATGGACGGGTAGGTCATACAGAACTAGGGTGCCAGCTCCACAACACCATGGCTCAGGTCCACCAGCATTGAGTTATATTTCTTGGCTTGGCTGAAGGTGAGGGAGGAGATAAGGTTCAGTCCTCAGCAGGGCATCAACCTCCCAAACACTGACCCCATGATTGTTCTGCATTCTCTTTGTCTGCTACAGTTTCTCAGAATTCTGCTTTCTCTGCTGCATCCCTTGTCTGCTTTAGGTATTGTGTACTGAAGAGTTCAATTATGGTTTGAAGAGCACAAAGCCAGAAGTGTGATTAGTTAGAAAGCAATGGGGGTCAGTATTAATTCCTGCCTTCACTTAAAGGCAGTGACTGATGAAGCCTGTTTGTTTTGTTGTCTCATGAAAGGTCTGTTAGGAAACCTCATTGCTTCAGTTTGAGGACACAGTTCATGATGGAAAGACATTTATGGCAGTCTTGGGAAGGGTGAGTTACACTGCATCAGCAGACAGGAAGTGCAACTCTAACATAAAACTTCATGACCAGCCTACAGTAAACAACTTCCTCCCATAGTACTGCACCTCTTAGGGTTGTATAACCTTCTAAAGGCAGTACCATGAGGTGGGAAACCAATGTTCCAAGACATGAGCCACAAAAACTGATCAAAGGGCTTTAATTAACAGCTTAACATTCTATATGGAATATACTCAAAATTTCAATCATCTACAACATTGTAAGGCTGTTGGGAAAACTGGACTATCACAACCGAATGTGTTATGGAGTGCATGCAGCTCTGGCAGGAACAGCTGTCATCCAGGAGGGGTTAATTTCCTCTCTTCCTCTCCCGCTCCCTCCCTTTTCCTTCTCTTTTCATCCTCTTTTCCTTCTGACCTGCTCCCTCCTCTCTCATTTTTTATATGAGAGATGCTTTCATGTTGTCCATATGTAGATTAGTCTATGTCTTCAATCGTGTTCCTCTTGCTTGTGCCTCCCAAGAGCCAGGGTTACATGTGTGCACCATTGTGTCCATTTTTACTATTTCTTTCTTAGGAGATAATTTAGAAGTGTGATGCTAGAAGTAATTAAATATTCAAGCTATATTCTGTGCACAAAGGGAACTCCATGCTAACATTTAGTAGCTTTACATCATAAGATGAAAAGTTGGGCATACTGGTATGTAACTTTAATTTTTTTCAAGGACTACTTTTAATGATGGTTCTTAAAAAATTTAACCTGCCTTGTAGCCCACCATCCACTAGTGGTATTGGAAAAGAAAGGATTCCGGGGAAGTAGACCTGTTTAGAAATCGTTCTTTGGAGCAGATCCCACCTGCGTTGTCAGGAAATCACCAGTTCAGCTCACAGGACAGCAGTAGCAGCCAACACTTGCAAACAGTTCATGAATATTCCAGCAGTCCAGCTAGGTAGAATCAGGATAGCAGCAGTGGCTTCATGTCCTGACAGGAACAGTCAGGCCTCAGCCAAATTGGTATTAGTCAGCAGAAGGGACCAGGGCCAACAGGAACTCCTGTAACTAACTGTTCTTGGAAGTGCCTCTCTCCGGGAAGTGAAGAACTGTGAAAGCCAGAGACCAACAAGTGTTGCACAGCTAGTTCTATGGGCAAGGCAAGCTTGCCAGGCCAAGCCTGCAGCTCCCTTCACTCTGTTGGATTCTTTTTTCTCACTCCAAACATCACATGTCCTCCATAGATCTTGCCTACCCATGTGTCTTGCCTCAGCATATGAGTCTGACTTAGCAGAACTCCAAGTAAATCTGTCTCAGCTGACATCACTCTGCTAATCAGCCTGAGTCTGCTGAAGCATCAAGAAGCTGCAGCACACCAAAAGAAAATATTTTGGTGTGTTTCTCTCTGTGGAGTCCTGACTAATGGAGATCAACTACATAATGTATTGCAGATGGATACGTGCCTGTCATTAGTGAAGAATCCTTCATCATGTGTCCTTATAGTTCCTTGCTTTAGCAGAACATCCTTTCACCAGTGTCTGCTTCAGAAAAACGTTCCTTCACAAATCTTCCTTAGCCTTTCACCTGTGTCTGCTTCAGCACACTGTTCCTTCACATATTTGGTCCAGCAAAACACCATCTAGCCAAACTAAATTTCCAAAGAATACTTAAGTTTCCACCTCAGTGGAGACTATTGCAATTCTCAGTACCTGGGAGGCTGAGGTAATAGTATGGTACTTATTCCAGGTCTGTAAGCAAGTTCGTATGTAAAAATAAATCAAAACAAAGCAAAATTCAAAAATGTTTATGCTTAAAACTGACACAAGGTTACATTTCTTCCTTCCTCAAAATGTTTCTAGAGTTTCTAAAAGTTTTTATTTGAAAAATAATTGATAAGCACATTCCTTGGTTGGAAGGAGAATAGATGGGGGCAGGTGGTAACACCTGCTGCAGGATATCAATGACTCTGGCTTTTTCCTTCTTCTCCCACTTCACTATAGACAGGACTCTGCTCATTGTAGGAGTTTTTGTTTGCTTGTTTTCTGAAGGTAAATATCTTTTAGACATTGTTTACCACATAAACCTGTACATCCTTCTTAATTGCAATTATTTGGTCTAAAAATTTATCTGGTTTTTCTGCCTTCTGGGTGATGTTTCCATTTCTACAAAGGTGGGTGAGCACCTGCTGACTTCTTGAACACTTTCTTCAGCTACTGTTGTCTGAGTTGATCTTCTCTTTGGACACCCTCAGTAGGTGTCTGCTGCTAGGTCTCTAAGATTCCTTATTAAGCTAGGCTACCCAGTTCTGCTACTGCACCACCATGGGGAAATCCTTATCTGCATGTTTGCCTTACTGACTTCAAGAGACCATGGCTGTTCTCTCTTTCACAGTGTCCTCTGGGCCTGCTGCTTTTGCCCCCTTTCCACCATGCCTAAGAAGGGATGCTGTGGTGGTGATGAGGCTATTATCTTGATTTTGGAGCCTCTGTGTCACCAACTGTTCCTTTGACAACAGAGACCCATGTGATGGGGTTTGCCCTATAGAGGTGACCTTTCTGGAAGCCATTCAGCCTGTGTTCTCAGACCAGCTCTCACAAGTCTCCCCCTGCTTCCCTTTTACTGTGCGCAATCCTGCAGGGCAGGGCAATCACTCTCTCCTCAGCTCCGCTTGCCCAGCTTCATGGAGGAAGACTGTCCCAAGTACATGTCATTCTTAAGAGTATGGGGTAAATGGGCAGTGTGCCCTCAGCTGCAGGTTAGTGAGTATTAGTATCTACGAAGAAAAGACGTAGCTGTTGTCTCTCCTTTGTGTTTCACATTTTGAGACCTTTGTGTAACCCAAGGGTAGTGGAGTGTACTTGATGTTCCAGCACTAGGGAAGCTGAGACAGAAGGATCATGAGTTGGAAGTCACTCTGAACTATATGACTATGCCCAATTCACACCAATCTAAGTCAAGATGAGAAAAGACCCATTTAGTTACACAGGTATAAACAACAGTTAGAAAACCAAAATAGTCAAACATGTATCAATAATCCAACTCAGATTCTTTAGTTTTAAAACATCCTTTTAGATTTCTTAGTGCTCCTCCCTCCTGAGGTAGAATAGAGTTTATTGTCAGCCTTGCCCTTTGAAAGCTATTGCTGCATCTCTCCTCTACTGTGCTGAAGCTGGAAACCCAGAGGAGAGGCAAGCAGGCCAGGAGGAGGGTGGAAGTGCTGGGTTCCAAGTCTAATGCTGGTGCTGGCAGTCATTTTTCATGGTACAGTAGTCAGAGGGTCACACCCTTCATATTACTCCTAAGGAGGAGTATGCCTAGTAGACCTCATGTGTGGTCTAGTCCCCGTCAGATTCCACAGAACCATGTAGTTAAAACATTGTTTCTCTTGACTAAGGACAATGGGAGATTTGGCTTTTAAGAAGATAGCAGGCCACATAGAAGTTCACCTAACTCAGGCATTCTTCTGAAAGGCAGGATCTTTGAGGAAGATGTCAGTTTTACATGAGTGGCTTAGAAGCAGCTCTAGAGCTACCATGCTAAGCACTAGTACATGCTAAGTACTAGAGGGCCTCTTTCCATTATGGGCTAGTTCTGTCTTGTGTTTAGTTCCCAAAAGTGCTAATACTCTCCTGTGGTGACTGCGGTAGCCACAGTCATGGTCCAAGGACTTCTAAGGGCAGGCTTTCCTCTAGTTGCAGGTGCAATCTTGAGAGGATGATGATGGCAGAGTAGGTGGTGAGGACACAAGGATCAACATCCATGTCTGACCTAGACATGGAATATGTTATGATGTGTGGAAAGATGCAGTAGCTGAGGCATGTATGGGGTTTGTGGGCAGATGAGCTGACAGACAAGGAGGGAGAAGATGAGAAGACAGGATAGTGGGGAAGAACAGAACAGTGCTCATTACAATGTACACAGCCATGCATGTTAGTTAGTATTGAATAATCCACACTAGCACACCCAGTTCCAGGAAGTCAGTCGCAAAGATGGTTAACATGGCAATATAGTACCTCAAATCAATTCTCCATTGTGCTTAGAAAGGGAATATATGTTTAGAGCACAGTGTAGAGTCACACAGCTGCTGGAGGTTATGTTTTTATTGAGACTCATTACAAGAAACAATCATCACAGACCTGTGTATCTTTGTGATTCTCTTAGGGACAGGTGAGGACAGGATGGGTAGAGGATGAGGACAGGCTGTGTTGAACTCAAGAGGTACCAGAAGAGATCAGGCTTGGAGAGACTGTCTCAGGCTAGTCAGACTTATCAGCTTCTTAGCTTTTATGACTATATTAATCCAGGGCACATATGAAGAGATTCAAGTGAAGATTATAGGGACCTTTCATTTTCCATGTCCATGAGATACAATGCCATGGGCCACTCCAGCACACAGTAGAGGTCCCCAGAGTCTCCCTGTAAGTAAGGAAAATCAGAGTATGAGCATAGATTGCTTTCTCCTAAATAGGAGCTCTAAGATAGCTAATTCTGGAATGAGGTACAAGGTCCTGGCTGTCTATGAATCTTAAGTTGGGGATTTACTGCCTGATTCCCTAACCTCTGTCCTTGCCCCAATGCTAACATGTCTCCCTTTACTTTCTTCCTTTCTCTTCTGGAGCCTCACAGGAAGGTTTTGGGCAGTGCTTGGGCATTGGGAGATGAGACAGACAGGGAGAATGTCAATTCCAAGTCTTGGAAGTAGTAGCCTAAGAACACAGGTGTTAGTCACAGCCATAGAGAGCTGTTTGACTCACTTCCTCCACTGATGCTGTCTCCTGATGTAGGGAAGAAACACAAGTGTACACTCACCCTTATGCTGTTTTTAACATTGTGGGACTGCCCACTCAGACCTGGTAGTTATAGTCATAACACCTATAGATTTGACAGGCCTCCTTTTCCATGATTCTCAGATCGACCTCTCTCAGGGTATCTGAGGTAGGTTCTTTCACTCCAGTTCACCCCCATCCAGCTGCCCAGTACATTGTCCCAGGGTTGATAAAGTCAGAGAGACCAGGCAGGGGAATTACATCTACAGCTGGAGTCAACTCAGCTTCTCTTTAAGCTGTTGGGAGAAGGAGAAAAGGGATGGCAAATCAGAGAAGGATGCATGGACATGAGTCCATTCCCAGTGGGTCCATAGTGACAAAGAGTTCAGGATTGGGATCTGATGAAAAGAATTTGACAGAGAGAATTCAAAGGCCAGATCCAGGGGAGAGTTTAGGAGGAGAGACTTAAGCAGGGCCAGATAAATAAGGGCACCTTCAGTAACATGATGTCATGGAGACTGGAAAAATATGTAATTTTTGTGAACGATTTGGTTTTCAATTTTTACCTTCTGTTGTGCAGATTCTCTCTTGCTCACATCATGAGCTCCAAGGGTGACAGTGATTTCTCTGTAGAAAAAGAAAAAGCAGAGAAAAGTCTTATGAGGAGGACTCCTTCCAAGATGAAGTTCACAAGGATCTTTCTTCTCTAGCCGAGGGCAGAGCCCTAGAGAGATTTAAGATGGACCACTGCCTTCCCAGAAGGACAGGGCACAAGGAAACAGGAATGAGAACTCTCTGACACCCCACCTTCAAGTGCATGAACTGAACCCATGGCTTTGAATATGGTAGAATAGGCATTCTACATTGAGTTACACTCCAGCCCATGCCTGAGCTCTGGTGACACCAGGACAAGACAGGAGCTGTAGTTTTTCTCCTGATTAGAGCCCTGCTTAAAGCTCTGACCTCTAGAAATGGAGACCACACCTGAATGGTCCAGTGAGTGGTCTTGTGCTCCCTTTTTTCTCTCAGTGTAAGGAGAGCCCATTTGGAGATGAGCAATGCTCAGAACCTTCCTCAGGCCTCTGCTGCTTTGTGACTCTGGTTCCCGAATTTCCTCACAGGAAGACAAGCCTCTTAGCTTCCTTTACAGTGTGCAGCAGTAATCACAATTAGTGGGTTACAAGAAACCCACCACAGCTGTCCTAAAAACTTCTGTCAGTGATGATCTTCAGATAGGCCATGTAAAGGCCTCAACACCATCAATATTCTCTTCTGGAGCAAAGAACCCACAGTGCATGGTCACAACCTTGCAGGACATCCCAACACAGTGTTAGCTATTTAAGATGGGGTATAGCTTAGCTACTGTTCCAAGCCCACCCCACCTCACAAGGGGCTCAGGCCCCTCCACACATCTTTGGTCTTTTCTTTCCTGTTGATCTTTCCTCCCCAGTGGTCCCTGTTCACTATCATCCTTCATTCAGAACATAATGTCCATTCATGTTTCTGACTTTCCACTTCAGCAGACATTTCTCCACACTCTCATCCGGTCATCCTCAACAGTAAGGGAAAGCCAGAGAATCAGAACAGAGAGTAATTTGATGAAATGTGTGAAGGGGAATTAGTTTTTCATTCTTCCTTGACCTACAGATTTCCCCTGGACCAAGTTAGTTTAGGATCTTTCCTCATGTTAGGGTATTTGTTACAAAAGGTAAGAGATTAAGATCAGTTGCTGAATACTCAGAAGTTAGGAAGATGAAGACAAAACTCACCAGCTCCAGAAGACAAGAGGAATGCCCCCAGGAAGAGCTGGGCCTGCATTTTGGCAGTGGGTGAGCTTTGGGTGTGTTCCTGTCCTGGTTCCTGCTTTTATAGTTTCAGTGTGGGAAAAAGGAAGGGCAGGAAACCACAGATCTGGCTTGGACAAGCTCTACTTTCCTTTTCAGAAATTCTCTTGACTCTGCTCTCTGGGGGTGTTGAATCTGTGGCCAGATTCTGAGACTCTTGGATCCCAGGATAAGGTGGCCACTACACCCTTCACAGTGGCTCCCTGGAGGCACTACAGGAGCAAAAATGGATGGGGACCTTGGTCAGGGACCATGGAACTGTTCTTGTAAGCATCCAGGTATTATTGTCTCTTTTGAAACTAATGCTGCATATGTGTAAAGTCTCACCTCTGTCATTGTAGCACAAACACAGGCATCTGTAGTGTATGAACATATGGGTGAGAGGGAGTACATTTTATTTACAAAAATAAATTTTGGGCTGATTTAGCCTGAAGTGCATTGTTTGTGTTGACCAGTGTGAGGGCATCTCATCCTTATTCAAATAAGTAGGAGATGAGAGAATGTGGCTGTGAGGGATGAAGGTGTGGGGAGAGTGTGGTAAGTACAAAACATGAAGGGCATGACCAAGATCGTAAATAAGTCAGTGGTTCCCAACAATCCTCATGGTGTGACCCTTTAATACAGATCCTCATATTGTGGTGACCGCAGACATAAAATTATTTCATTGCTATTTTATAACTATAATTTTGCTACAAATATGAATTTTAATGTGAAACAACTAATATGCAGGACATTTAATATTTGACCCCTAAAGGGGTCATAACCCACTGGTTCAGAACAGTTGCTGTAAGTGCATGTCCTGAGTTAAGCATACTGATAGTCTCTTCTATAGACATTGCAATACATATTTATAGCCACTAATCATAAGAATGTACAGTGTTTGGCTCATTGTGTTTAAGTACTCAAGAACATAGTCAAAAAAGATGATTGGTTTAGATGTTATTTTTGGTTCAAAATGAGAATGAAAACTTTTTTTTTTAAATTAAAAACTATTGTGATGAAATTTCAGAGAAAAAGATATCGTGCAGCTAGATTAATGTAGTAACTCAAATAAGCCCTTGTTCAGACTCAAAGACTATGCATCCCAATGAACCATATAATTGGACTTGATGTTCTAGAATCATGGAGCTTTGCAGAAAAATTCTAGGTCTGGTAAAAAGGGGTGTGGACTATCATAAGAAGCCTCAGCTAGTGCCCAAGCTTGGACCAGACAACTCAGACCTCTTTGCATGATAGAGACTGGGTGCCCTTGAGGAATGTTCTGGCATGAACTCTATCCTTCTGTATTTCCTTCCTTTGCTTCCTTAGAGCTACAAGGGAGCTGTCTATGCACAGCAATTAGAATTAGAAAAAAAATTAATATTTTTTTTATTATAATGCTCTGAATTTCACCTGATAGTACTTTGTAAAGACCCCAAATTCTTCTGTACAGCCCCAGTTAGAGGACAGGCCTTGAGATGGTCCACATACATAATCCCAAGTGAACATTCTTGTTTTGCAACTCAGGAATAAAGAGTTAGGACAGACATAGTTATCAACTGGCATCATCCTCATAGTTGTTGCCTGATTCAGAAAGTGAGACTTTGATAGAAACTAGTGGAAATTTTCACAACTGCCTCTTTTTACCAAAAAGTAAACCAGGGCCTTGGTATACACAGAGTTCTCCAGGAGTCAATGTAAATAATACATTATTGAACAATACAGACAAGGTCATTCCTGCCATATCCCCCATCAGGATATCTATTTGCATCCTGGAGAACTATTGTGGATTAATGTAAACTCAGCTGGGTTGTGACTCCAGCCAAAGTTGCTCTTCATGTAGTTTTACTGTTGCTGCAAATGACACATGCCTGGCAGCTAATAATCTGGGGGATGCATCAACATGCATCATTAGGGACAGTAACATCTATTGCAGAGATCCCGCTCATATCACACTGATGATATCATGCTTATTGGACTTGGAGTGCAGGAGGTAGTACCTACTCTAGACAACTTGGGAAGAGACATTTTTGTCTCAATGTAGGAAAAAAAAAATCTAAGAGCATTGACTTTAGAGAAGTGTCCATGGTCAGTGTTGCTTCATATGTCAAGTTATCTCTTCTTAATTAAAGTTGTTGCATCTGGCTCATTCATATCTAAGGAAGAGACAAATTTGGAGGGGGGGTATTTAGATGGGAGGTTGACTGAGATTAAATGCTCACACAGGATGGCTCCCTCTGGTAACTCATCTGAGAGTGGATGTTTGGAATAATACAATCCTACTTGATGGTGTCATGGATGATGGTGACATACAAAGGTTCAAATCCAAAATAAAAACATCCTTACACTTCTAAAAAAGACGACATAATCTATAACCATAGTAACAAGTAGCAGCCAAAAATCATATCTTTGACTCCCCTTTTCCTTTGGTAGATGCCTTTGCAATTGTAAAGAAACACCTGGGCTATCTTGACTTCATCTTATCAAGAGACAATTTTTTTACGTTTAAAATGTTTGTTTTAGAAAAACTCATGCAGAAGTATTATATATAAAGCACTATCATGCCTCTCTTTGTTCCTCAAACTCCTTTCATGTTGTATTTTGCATTGCTTTGTATGTAAGTCCACATGGTGGGGGTTGAATGGAGACCTTGATTCTAAGCCCATGGCATGGGGTCCTAGTTTGTGGGTACATAGCACTGATCCTTACCTCTAGCCTCTTGGGAGTCTTACCTTTCAAAGGAAAACTAAGCAACCATAATAACAGGAAAAAGTGTCTCAATCCTTAGAGACACTGAAATGCTGGAGAAGGAGGGGCGAGAGCAGTCCAGGGATAGGGATGAAAAGACTACAAAATGAATTTGGTGAGTATCTTCAATTTACATTAGAAATGCCACATGGATGATGGCAAAGTTCTTTCCTGAGATACCAAAAAAGCAGAGGCTTGGGTGGTAATAACAGGGATGTGCACTTTTCACATATGGGCAGGCACAAAAATGGCTGCCAACTTGATAGATCGTTTAGAAACATAATATGTTATCCAGTGCAGGTCCTGTTCACTCACAGTTGTGGTAAGGTCTCTTAAGTATGGGATGCTGATCCTGTGATGCTATCTCTCTCTGTGTCTGATAGTCTCTCTATCAGTTCTCAGCATAAGTCCAGGCTTATCATACAGTTTCATCATCTTAGCCTCCAATCTATTAATGGTTTTCTCATATCTGGTAGGCTGTTAGGGTGCTATACTACCACAAACAGTCATTTTCCCATGACTCCATGAAGCCCATTTAGCATATCATTGTTGCTGTGTGAAGCTCCTCAGCTCCTGAACCAGTGTGATGGAGTCAGAAACCCTGACTTCAGTGGATGTGCTTTGTGCTCCATCCTGTGGGAACTTTTAGGGTGAGTACCTCCTCAATGAAAGGCTCATTGGGGACTCCTCCATTAGCTCTTCTAGATCTGAAATCAAAGATTTCCCAGATATGGTTTTTCCTTGTTTTAGGATTTCCTGTCTCATGTCCTCTTTTTCTTTCCTCACTCATATGGACTTGAAGAAGCAAAGTGTTATAATCTTCATATCCTTATGGATTAGACCACAGGAAGGGATGATAAACCAAGGCTTCAGCTCTACGCTTGTGGATTGGAGTTCAATGGACTCACTTAGTGTTTTTCCCGTGAAAACCTAGGCCTAAGTGGGAACAGAGAAGAACAGGGAGAAAATGGGTCTGTAATGAGTTGATAGCAGTGTAGTTACTAAGACTTCACTTTTTTCTGTCCACCAGGAGACTCTGGGTACTCTTTGGTGTTCCTTTCTTTTCTTTTCTTTTCTTTTCTTTTCTTTTCTTTTCTTTTCTTTTCTTTTCTCTTCTTTTATTATTCCTCAATATTATTTTACAGTCCAGTGTTCATCCCTCTTCCAGTCCACCACCAATGACTCCCCATACTATGCTTCCTCCCCCTCTCCCCACTGTCTCCAAAGGTTGTCACCACACATACCCAGCCCCATCCCACCAGAATTCCTTACTCCCTGGGGCCTCAAATGTCTCAGGGTTAGGTGCATCTTAACTCACCTAGCCTGTAGCATGATAATTTCCTGCTACTACTACATTGTATATGCAATGGAGCTTGGTGATTGGGCAGTATGAAAGGTAGGTGGAGTGAGGAGTTGGAAGAAGAGAAGGAATGGAAGGAGAAGAGAAAGGAGGAGGAAGAGGCTATCGACCATGGAGGATGACAGATGATTAGAGAACAGTCCTGGGTAGCAACTTATCAAAATGTTAGATGTTAGGTAACAATTCTAATTGTTAATTGAGCATTTCCAAATATATAAATCTATTGGATAATCTTTAAACATTAAGAGTCTTCATTCTACCAGGTACCATGAATATGGAAGATATTGTCGGGAGTTCAGCAGAACTTTGTGAATACAGCATGAAAGATTGGCAGAGCCAATCCTTCACACTGGTGTCTCTTGGGTCTAGTTGTAGCATGCATGGACTCTGGCCACTTCTAGCTGTGGCACTCATGACTTCTGGCCACTTCTAGTGCTGAACATGGTGGCCAGAGCTAAGCAGAGCCATACCACTGATTAGACAGCTGACCTAGTCTCTTCAGTGCTCCCATAAAGCTTGGGCATCAAACATGTACATCAACTCCATCATAAGTGCACATACAAAAGCCAGTACTGTCAGTCCTGGAAAGTCCTGACTTTGTCTGAGAAGGGTGCCTTCCTCACATTTAACAGGCTACCGAGGGTGAGAAAGATCAAAAGCCTTTACCTCCCACTCTCCCTGTGCCTCATAGGAATATCTATGGTCCTGGGAAGTCCACTGTTCTCTGAGACTCCAACCATGTCCCCTTGACTATCTTAGCAAGGCCTCTCTCTCTACCAAGCTGTCATCTCATCTTAGAACTGTAATGACCTCTCTTCACCTTGCCCAATGTGACTCAGAAGATGACACACAACAGCCCCTGCATCAAGATGAGAAACTTTACAAAGGGACTAAAGTATTGAATGCCCAGACCAGTATGTAGACTCACTTCCTCTGCAGCAGGTCCAGGTCAGCACCTCTCATATATTTCAGCCAAGAGCCTTTGTGTGAGCTTAACCTCACTAGCAATCCACTGAATAATTACTGTCTTAGTCACCTTGTGCACCTAGTCATGGAGGCAGCCTGATACATTGTTTTCAAAAACACAAAATTTTACATGTACTCCATGCAAACTGCACATTCTCCACCATTCTTGCCTTCATAACATCTCTGGGCACCCTAGGCTCTCCTCACAAATCTCTCTCTAAGCACAAATCTCATGGCTGTGTGCTTAGTTTTGTAACCCACTAGGATTAACAATCACCTTATTTGCGCATCCTGGCCCATGTACTTCTGTGCATTAGCCCCTATCATCAGAAGAGGAGGCATCTCTGAGTAAGGCTGGGATTAGCCAGGCCTACAGTACCAGACATTGGCCTCTCCATCACCATGCTGTGGGTCTTGAATCTGATTACAGGGCAGTTGGTTACCACCAAAATAGAGAAGTTGATATTTCACATGTGGGTACATCTGGTTTTTCACATGGTTCCTTTATACTTTTTTATATCAGTTAATTCTTCCCTCCCACCTATACCTTCAGCCCCCTGCCTTCTTACTGCCTAACCTTTCTACTTCAGTATTCCCTTTTGTAACTGCCTATGTTTTACTATTCCTGCACCTTGAAAGTAATGTCTGTCGTCTCTTGATTTTTCCTGGCTTCCAGAGTTACTTCATGTTAGATACACAAAACCACACATTCACATAACTAGGACCCTCATATGAGAGAGAATGTGCAGGTTTTGTTCTTGGAGTCCTGGGTTACCTCAATCAGAAAAAATTAAATTCCCATTCAATCCATTTTCCTGAAATTTTCCTTTTTCTATATATGCATCATATCTTTATCATCTCTTCCTCAGTTAATGGGCAGCTAGGCTGCTTCCATTTCTTTGTTACTGTGAATATGGCGACAATGAACATGGATGTGGAGTTATCCATGTCAGAGATTATAGAGTCCTTCAGATAAGTGATCAGAAGTGACTTAGCTGGAACTCTGGTAGTTTTATTTTTTGGGTGGGGGTGTTGGTAGTGTGGTGGGGCTATTGGTGGTGGTGGTACTTTTTGAGAAATCTCCAGACTGATTTCCAATTTAGCTTCACCTAGCTTACATTCCAAAGAACAATTTAAAGGGTTCACCTTTCTGTTCATGTATGCTAGTATTTGTTGCTGACATTCTTGATGATGACTATTGTACTATAGTAAAATGAATCTTAAAGTGGCTTTAGTCTGGATTTCCCTTGTGGCCAAGGATGCTGAAGACTTTTAAAGTGTTTCCTCCTAGCCCTTTATGTTTATTCTCTTTGGAGCTTTGTGTTTCGTTCTGTTGTAGAATGTTTTTCATTGTTTTACTTTATTTTTAATTCTTCTTTACTATTGTGAATTTCATTGAGAATTTATATCATATACAATATGATCATATATATTCCCCACTCCCCACCATCTAACTTCTACAGTGTACTCCTTGACAAATCCCTTCCCAACTTCATGACAAAGAAGACAGAGAAGTACTCCAGGCCAAAGTCATGGGTAATGCTCTCAAAAAACTCATAGAAAAATAATTTCCCAAACACAAAGAAAGAACTACTCATCCAAGTACACAAACTCAAGGAATGCTAAAGAAGAGAAAATTTGCATAATGTATTATGGTCACAATGCTAAAGCTAAAAAGGCTAAAGGTGCTGAAAGCTTCAAAAGAGAAGGGCCGAATCACAACATGGGGAGAGACATCATACTAATAACTACTAACTATATAAAGCCAGAGTGGATTTCTTCTTATAACCCACAAGTCTAATTAGTGCTTCCGATTTGTGCATGAGTGTGGGTCCATCAACTAGAGGAGGGGTTCTCAGCATTTTTAATGTTGTAATCCTCATGTTGTGGTGACCCAAAACCATAAAATTATTTCATTACTATTCCATGACTGTAGTTTTGCTGTGATTATAAATCATAATGTAAATATCTGATATGTACAATTCTGATATGTGACTCTGCGAAAGAGCCATATGAGTCCTAAAGGGGTCAGGACACTGAGGTTGAGAACCAATGCAGTAGAGTATGGGAAACATCCTAGTAGACACCAGTGATTATATCTCTCCCAGAAACCATCTATTGCCAATAGGTCTTTGGAGATCACCTATCACAATTCATGCATATAAAGCCACCATTAAGAGTTAATCAGTGTTGGGAATGAGATTAATTATGATATGTTTAACATGGTTCCTCGAGCTCTAGTGTGTTCTCTCACCCAGGCAAGATCTTTGCTTGCCATTGCCAACTTCTGGTTCCTTACCACAGTGCTACCATGTACCCTGATTTTTCCCCGAAATCTAAGCCCAATTCTTATCACATTGCTCCTCTACTTGGGTGATCTTTTTCTACTCCATCATGATCCCAGCCTGCCATACCTCTGGTACAATGTCACAACAGTCTTCTTATCCCAGACACACTACTCCATAAAATTGATATGGGGCTATATCAGACTTGGATCTGGTAGGACACCTTGCCCTAGTAGCCAGATTCCAAGCCAAAGGTTTCATACTTTGAGATACCCCAAGATTCCTAGTCTAAGGCCACCTTAGGATTCCAGCCAAGTAGGGTAAAATCTCACCAATTAACAGACAACAGTCTAAATTAAAATACTCACTTCATATCACAAAAATGCAAACAATGTAAAAAACATAAAATGTGCATACCCACTGAATAACCAATTTTCTAGCAATGTTCCCTAAGGAATAAAATTCATATGAAATCTAACTCAAAGAACTCTGAGACTGTATGGAAAGACAAAACTTATAAATCTTGTATAAGTGCCAACTCAGATTCTTATACCCCACAAAAATATACTGAAATCGAAGATGACATAAGATCTTTTGATGAAAACAATCCATTAGAAGAGTACTGATTTCTCGATGGAGACTCTGAAAGCCAGTAGGCCTAGATAATGTGCTACAAGCTCTAAGAGACCACAGATGGAAATCCAGACTGTTACACTCAGCAAAGCTATCCATCACAAATGATGGAGAAAGAAAAACATGACATGATGAAAATCAATCTAAGAATTTCTATCCACTCATCGAGGTTTAGGAAAGGCACTAGAAGAAAAATTTCAAAATGAAAGGGTCAACCACACTCAAGAAAAAACAAGTATTAATAAACAATGCTAAACTAATAAGGCATCATGGCATATGTTTTGTGGGTCACACAAAAATACAACAGAATAACAGGAATCAAGAAAGACTGCTTATTCATAACTGTCCAATAATAATGGTCTCAATTCCTAATGAAAAAATATAAACTAACAGAAAGAATGAGAAATCAGGATAAATCATACGGCTCCATCCAAGAAACATGCAACAACACCATGGACAGCTATCACCTTAGTTAGAAAGTTAGAAAGTGGTATTCCAAGCAAAAGGATCCAAGAAGCAAAAATTTGTAGCTACTTTAATATATGGCAAACAGACTTCAAATCAAAACTCATCAGAAGAAATAAGAATACTGCCCACCCATCCAAAAAATCCACCAAGAGGACATCTCAGTTCTAAGCATGTATTCACCAAACCCAAAGATACCCAAGTTCATAAAAGAAACTGTGTTTCTCTTGGGTTTGAACTTCTGTATATCACTGTCTTCCATGACACCATCAAGTACAATTGTATTATTCCAAAGATCCACACTCAAGTTCCATGCTACTTAGGGATCATCCTGTGTGGTCATTTTTTCTCAGCCACCTTTCCTTCAAAATACCAGGGGAGATTTTCTCTCTTATTTATAAATCGATAAGCCAAATGCAATAACCTTACTTAGGAAGAGAAAACTGGACATACGTAAGATGACTGACCATGAATACGTCTCTAAAGTCAATGCTCTTCATTTTTTTCTACTTTGAGAGATAAGTGTGTCTTCCAAAGATGTCTACAGTAGGTGCTACCTCCTGACTCCAAGCCTAATGAGAACAATATCATCAATATGGCATGATTGGTGTCCCTGCACTAGATGTTACTGTCCCTAATTATGCATGCCAACTCATTCCTTAGATTGATAGCTGCAACAGATATGTCATTTGTGGCAATAATAAAACTACACCCAGAGCAACTTTGGCTAGAGTCACCACCCAGTTGAACTTACATTAATCCACTGTAGTTCTCCAAGATCCAAATATATATACTAAAGGGAGATACAGCAGGAGTCACCTCATGTGTATTGTTCAATAATGCATTATTTGCACTGACTCCTGAAGAACTCCATGTATACCAAGGCCCTGGTTTACTTTTTGTCAAAATGAGGCAGTTGTGAAATTTTCTCTAGTTTCTTTCATAATGTCACATCCTGCATTAGGAAACCACTATGGGGATGATGCTAACTGATAACTATGTCTTTCCCACCTCTTCATTTATGAGTTGTAAAATGAGAGTGTTCATTTGGGACCATGTGTGTGGACCATCTCAAGTTCACATGCATCTAACTGGGGCTGCATAGAAGAATTCAGAGACTTTACAAAGTGTTATCAGATCAGATCCAATGAACAGTAATAAAAAAGAAATATTTTTTTCTCTAACTCATATTGCTGTGCTTAGACAGCCCCCTTGTATCTCTGAGGAAGCTAAGGAAGGAAATACAGAAGGATAGAGTTAGTACCAGAACTTTCCTCAAGGTCATCCAGTCTCTATCATGCAAAGAGCTCTGAGTTTTCTGGCCCAAGCCTTGGAACTAGCTGAGGCTTCCTAAGACAGTCAAGACCACTTTTTACCAGACCAAGAAATTTTCTGCAAAGGTCCAAGATTCTAGAACATCAAGTCCAATTATGTGGTTCATTGTGATGCATAGTCTTTGATTCTGAGCAAGTACTTGTTTGAGTTACTGTATTAATCTAGCTTTACAATATCTTTTTCTTTGAAATTTCATTACAATAAATTGTTTTTATCTGTTAAAAAACAACATTTTCATTCTTATTTTGACCAAAAACATAATGTCCAAACCCATCATCTTCATTGAACATGTTCTTGAGTACTTAGACACAATGAGCTACCCAAAGCCTTGTCTTACATTACAGATACCCAAAATATTTTATTCTGGGATATTCTGAAAGTGCATTGAGTTCTCCCTAAATGTGTATTAACAAAGAGAATATTAGCATGATTAAATCAAGACATTCACTTACAATACAGCAGCTGTTCTCAACTGTGGGTCATGACTCCTTTAGGTGTCAAATTTCCAATATCCTACATGTTAAATATTTTACATTAAAATTCATAACTGTAGTAAAATTATACTTATAAAGTAGCCATTATGATTCATAACAGTAGCAAAATTAGTTATGAAGTAGCAATGAAAATAATTTTATGGTTGGGATTCACACAACATTAGAAAGTGGACTAAAGGGTTACAGCATTAGGAAGACTGAGAACCCATCCTATAGTGTACAGGCCCACACCCATGCACAAATGGGAAGCACTAATTAGACTTGTGGGTTATAGGAAGAAAGCTCTTCTTGCTTTAAAATTTCCATCAAGTAAGTAGCTACTAGTATGATGTCTCTGCCCATGTTGTGTCTTGGCCCTTCTCTCTTGAAGCTTTGAGCATGTATTTTAGCCTATGGTTTTAGGATTTTGACCTTAACATATCATGGACAATTTCTCTTCTGGTACTGCCTATGTGGTGTTCTGTGGGCCTTCTTACCTGAGTGAGTATCTGTTTCTTTTATGTTGGAAAATTTCTCCTACAAGTTTATTGAGAATATCATGCATGCCTTTGATCTGGAGTACTTCTCTGTCATCTATGTTATGAAGATGGAAAAGGCATTTGTAAAGGAATATATGGGGGGAGTTAGATGGTTGGAAATGAAGAACACATGATTATAAAGTATACATGTGTGAATTTCTCAAAAGTAAAGCAAAGTTTAAATCAATTAAAAAGATTAAGTATAGGCTACAACAGAACTAAACAACTAGCTCTAAAGAGAAGAAATACAACTACCTAGTAAGAAATATTTTAAAAAGTCTTCAACATCCTTAACCACTTGAGAAATCCAAGTTAAAGACACTTTAAGATTCATCTTACTCTGTAATTTTAATATTCTCAAATCTTGGTTTTAATGATGATTCTTAAATGGTTTAACCTCCATTGTAGCCCATGACTTGCCAGAGGTAGTGTAAAATAAAGGATAGGGGTGAAGTGGACCTGTTTAGGAAGATTCTTTGGAGCAACTCCTGTCTATATTGTCTGGAAATCAGCAGTTCAGTTCACTGGTCAGCAGGCAGGAGCAGCTCAATCTAATCCAAAACACTTCATAGATATACCAGCAGTCCAGATCTGTATAGTTGGGATAACACCAGCAGTGACATGACCTAGAAGAGACAGCCAGGTCTCAGCTTTGGCTTGAGTCAGCAGGAGGGACCCAGAAGGATAACAGGAGAAGTTCTCAGCTGTGCCTCTCTAAGGGAAGCTAAGATCAGTGAAGACAGGCAACCCACAAGCATTACACAGAAAGCTGTACTGTCAAGTCACACTCTAACCCTGTCATTCCATGGAGTCCTTTTTATACCCTCAAACATCATGTCTTCCATGTGCCTTACGTCAGAAGTTGTCTTGCATCAGTACACAGCCCAAGTCCAAGGAAGCAGCAAGAAACTGCAATACACCACCAGAAGTTTTGGGCATGTTTCTCTCTATCCTGACAAATGCAGTTCAACTACATAATATAAGGCAGACTAATATATGCATGTTGTTAGCAGAGAATCCTTCATCATTTGTCCTTTCACATGCTTGCCTTAGTAGAACATCCTTTCAGCTGTGTCTGCTTCAGAGAAACCTTTCTTCACCAGTCTGGCTGAGCCTTTCAATTCTGAGTTCATTTTCAAGTGTTGGTCCAAGCAAAACATCATTCAACTGACTTTCCAAAGAATCCTTGTTTCCAATTCATTACTCCAGTACAGTAGCCATCATCAAAAGTATGAACAGTAAATGCTGGTGTAGATGTAAGGAGAAGGATACCCTTTACATTGTTCTTTGGAATATAAACTAGGTGCAGCTAAATTGGAAATCAGTCTGGAGAGTTCTCAAAAAACACCCCCCCTCAATTATAACAACAACGTCCTACCAACAAAAACCCCTACCACATGTTTGAGCTAAGTCACACCTGAGCACTTATCTGAAGGACTCTATAGTCTCTGACATGGATATCTCCACATCCATGTTCATTGCTGAATATTCACAGTAACTAAGAAATGGAAGCATACTAGCTGCCCATCAACTGATGAAGAGATAATAAAGATGTACTACATATATATATTTTTTAAAAAAAGCAAATTTTCCAGATTGATGGAATGGGAATTCTATTTTTTCTGAGTGAGATAACCCAGAAATCCAAGCACAAAACTTGGATGTTCTCTCTCATATGAGGATCCTAGCTATGTGAATATATAGTTTTGTATGTCTGATATGAAGAAACTGTGGAAGCCAGGAAAAAACAAGAGACAGAAGAAATTACCTCCAAGGAGAAAGAATAGTAAAACATAGGCAGTGAAGAAAGGGAATACTGAAGTAGAAATGTTTAGGCAGTAAGAAGGCAGGGGGCTGAGAGCTGAGAGTGTAGGTTGGAGGGAAGGATTAACATATAAAAAAAGGATACAGGAACCATGTGAAAAGCAAGATGTGCCCACATATGCAATATCAACTTCTGTGTTTTGTCAGGAACCAACTGCCTTGTAATAAGAATAAAGATCCATACCATAGGGGATGAGGGGACCAATTCTTGTTACTGTAGGCCTGGCTAATAACATACAGGGAAGTAAACTTAGGCAGCAACAAACTGCCTTACAAAAACCCAAGCTTTTCCCCATAGACAAAAGTAGACCCAGCCTTACTCAGACATGCCTCTCCTTCTGATAAATAGTGGGGTGAATGCACAGAAGCACAGGGGCCCAGGATGCACAAATAAGTGGTGGTTCTGAGTCCCCTAAACAAGTCACTTAGTCCACCCCTTCTAAGGCTCAGGGACCTCTACAGTGAGAGCATCAGAAGTATTTAAGATCTGGAAGATGGAGGAAGGGATGAAAACTCCATTCTCTAGACTGGATACAGTTATGACAATCACCAGTTCACACCAACTGTAGTTCCAGCACTGGGCCCATGTAAGACTAGCCCAATCAACAACCAGTCAAGGAATGGGGAGGGGCTTGCAGGGTACCACTCTTGATCTCTTGAAATATTGGCTATTGATAGTTTCTGGATTGGGAGGAGGAAATCATTGTCTTTAGTTGAGTATCCACTGCTGACCCAACCAGGCTCCAATTTAAACAGATGGTAATTGTTAATCTTTTTTTTTTTTTTTTTTTTTTTGTTTTTCGAGACAGGGTTTCTCTGTATAGTCCCGGCTGTCCTGGAACTCACTCTGTAGACCAGACTGGCCTCGAACTCAGAAATCCGCCTGCCTCTGCCTCCCAAGTGCTGGGATTAAAGGCCTGCGCCACCACCAGCCCGGCTGGTAATTGTTAATCTTAGTGGGTTACAAAATTAAGTACATAGACATGAACATGAGAGAGAGATTTGTGAAGAGAGCCTAGGGTGTCCAGGGATGTTAAGGAGGTGAGAGTAGTTAAGAATATTCAGTTTGCATGTGGTACATGTGAAAAAATATCTTTTTTAAAAAAGGTATCAGGCTGCATCCATGACTAGGTGCACAAGGTGACTAAGACAGTAATTATACAGTGAATATCTCATGACTCTAAGCTCACACCAGGGCTCTGGGGCAAGATATATTATATGAGAGTAGCTAACCTGGCCCTGCAGGAGAGAAGTGACTCTAAAAACTGGTCTGGGCATTTAATATTTTGGACCCATTCTATAGGATTTGATCAGTATATGGGGGCTGTCCTGTATCATCTCCTGAGTCCCTTTAGGGAAGGTGAAGAGAGGTCAGTAGAGTTGTAAGATGAGAATACAGCTTGGTAGAAGGGTTTGCAGTAGCTGGACAGAGGGACTTGGGGAGAGTCTCAGAGAACAGTGGACTTCCAAGGACAATACACATTATTTAGAGGCACAGGGAGAGTGGGAGATAAAGGCTTTTGATCATTATCACCCTTGGTAGCCTGTTAAATGTAAGGAAGAATTAGAAAGAAAGAGAGAGAAAGAGAGAGAGAGAGAGAGAGAGAGAGAGAGAGAGAGAGAGAGAGAGAAGGAAGGACAGAAAAAGAAAGAAAGACAGAAAGAAAGAAGGAAGGAAAGAAAAGAAAGAAGGAAGGAAGGAAGAGAGACAAGGAAGAGAGAGAGAGAGAGACAGAGACACAGACAGAGAAGGCAGCCTTCTCAGACAAAAGCAGGACTTTCCAGGACTGATAGTACTTCCTTTGTATGTGTTGTTATGAAGGGGTCAGTTTACAGGTTTGATTCCCAAATTTTATGAAAGTATATGAAGAGACAAACAAAGAAACAAAGAAGGGTAAAGAAGATGGTATTCTATAAAAATGTTTTAAACTCTGCACTCATGGAAGAGAGAAATGCCATGCCTTTCCTGCAGACAGATTTATTTATTAAGACTCAGATAGCAGTACCCCAGGATACTGCACATTTGTATTTTAGGGTTGTTGCAGGAATTTCATTGTTTTCTGAATCCAAGGTATAAAGCTGGAGATTCTGGTGAATACCCGAGGAGGTGTCCAAGGACAATTGTGATAACTGA
Organism: Mastomys natalensis; assembly: GCA_021653895.1. Taxonomy (NCBI): domain Eukaryota; kingdom Metazoa; phylum Chordata; class Mammalia; order Rodentia; family Muridae; genus Mastomys; species Mastomys natalensis. Next base: position 237,132 of record JAJTUV010001672.1, read on the forward strand.
CAATGCCCTGAGCCACTCCATTACAGACCAAGGGTCCCCCAGAGTCTCCCTGTGGACAGAAAAAGGAAAACTTTTACTACATAGTCTCTTATCAAATCTTTCCAGACCCATTTTCTCCCTGTTCTTCTCTGTTCCCACTTAGGCCTGGGTTTTCAGATGGGAAACACTACGTAAACCCATTGACCTCACTTCTGAATGGGACTGAGTAGACAGAGTCTATTAATCACTAACTAGTGTGTCTCTATCTGGCTGTGTCCTTATTTCAGGTTAGTTGGCTTAGCTCTCCTATTTTCCCATGGTGAAAGGACAAAGGATTGACTGAGGGAAAATGCCAGATCCCCATATGTTGTTCTCTCCATATTCTCTAGACTAGCTCTGGTTGTAGAGCCTGGCTGGGTGTCTACAGTATGACTCTGGCCCTGGGCAAATATTTGAAGATGGTAATATCCTTACGTTAGAAGTAGCCTTCCTCTCATTGGGATTTCCCACACAGAGCTGGATGGAGTTGTTGTAGTTTGTGGACCTGTTAGAGCACGTCTGGTCGGTTTGAACTTCTAGATTCACTTCTTGAAGTGTTTTAGGTGAAGTACAATTGGGCAAGGTTCCCCAACCCGCCACTGTGCACACCTGCCCAGGTTTCACCCAATCATGGCTCTTTGGAAGGGCAATAGTCTTCACAGCACTATTGAGTTGAGCTTTGTGTTCCAGCTGGTAAGAAAGATGAAGAATAAGAGTTCAGATCTGGCACTCTCAGAAACCTTAAACCAGGGATGAGGCTTCCTGTATTTTCCCCATTTTCAAAGACCCCCCCCCCAACTACCACTCTAGCCTCATCCTATTGACCTGAGACCAATAGATCAGCCTCCTAGTAGAGAAAACTGGACTGATACACTAGTGATCTATGGGAGTAAACCAGATATCAGTAAAACAGTACCTTCAGGAGCATGATGTCATTAACCAGTGTTTTACTGTTAAACTCCTCATGAGGTTTGGCTTTATAAACACGAATGACCTGGGTATTTTCTTTTCCTTGATATTGTGAGCACCTAAGGTTACATTTATACGACTGTGAAAAGAAGATGGGTTAAGTACAACACAGAAGTAGTGAAGTGATCCCTGAAAGGCAAGTTGAAGTCTCAGCCTAAGGCTGAGTCAAATAGCAAGAAATATATGGGGGAGTTGTTTCTTAGGTTTTCAATAACTGCCCAGCCATTCAGACCTTTCACTGACACTATCTGGACCTGAGTTTCACAGTCACTTTAGGTCAAATAGGATAAAATCAGGATGATCTTCACCTTTGGCTCTACATGTTGAGGGATAACCAGGTTATTTGGTCAGTCCCAGGCATCAAAGACCCAGTTGCTTCTCCTTACCTTCCATTACAGTGAGCTGCTGTCATTACGATGTCTTTTTCCACCAGAAAACCGCCACACTTCATGCGCTTTAATTTGCTATTATAATAATTTATGTATGCCATGTAGGGCCGGGAGTGCGGTTTGGACTCTGTACCCCATATGATTTTTCCTGAAAAAGAAAGCTTATTCTGAATCTTTGTACTCATGGAAACTGTGCAACAACCCTGGAGGCTGGAATAAGGGACATTTTATGCGTGGGGAGTCTGTGGACCTGAGGTAGATAGAGAAAAGATCCTTTTGTAGGGGCTGTCACCCAAGGAAAAAGAGTGCCTGGATACTGCGAGGAATCACACAGAGCCTGCTGCATGACATCATCACTTTCCCCGAGTTTTCAATTTCTTCTTGTTGTCATGATGGTGCCAAGACTTTGCCTTGAATCAAATTAAATCTCATGTACACATTAAGGAAGAATTCAGCACACATTGTCCAGCAGATCAACACACTCCAAACAACTACAGTTGTTCCTGTGTCTCATGGTTCACCTGTGTCCTGCTCACTCAAGCACTGGGCTCTACCTGCAGGAAGCATGATGCACTACTGAGGTAGAAATCTCTGGATGCTTTTCCTCTATTCTGATTCATGAGACATAGTAAGTACTTCACTTAGAGATGGGTTTGCAGAATAAACAGTGAAAAGCTCTCAAATGTGCTAAGCAAGTAGCTGGGAGGAGACCTCCTAATGAAGTCTGAACCTCAGCATAGATTTGTCTTCCTAAGGCATTGAAATAGCCTTCAGAATGAAGAAGGGAGCACACAGGACTAGTAGGATCATAGAGAGGAGGGGAAATGGGTTGGAGGATCCTGTGTCTGCCTGTTTCCATCAAGCTGTGGAGAAGGGATGGAGCCACACTTTGCTGGCTCTGCTAGATTGTGGTGTTATGGTAGACCTGTATGGTTCAGAAGAACAGAGACAAGACCAAGGTGCCACCTGGAAACCTGAATAGAAGAATTCTTCTAATCTTGATCCAGGTGGCAACCCCTGGAAAGCTGATTGTTCTTAGATTTGTGCAAATAAAACTAGCTCTCATTTTCAACTGCAGCTTTACAGTTGGATCCTATGATGTTTTTATAATTCATCACTTTTAGATTATTGAAGTCTCACTCACCAGGTGCCACTGCAAGTAGTTCATGGTGTCTTTGGTGCACTATTTATCCTGTGCTAGAGCTGGGGCTCAGCTAACTTCTAAGATGAACCAAGTCAAGAGAAGATCTTAGATACAGCCTGACTGGGCACCATGCAAGCAAATGTCAGCACTGGAAGTGACATGCCACATCTCTAGGGATGTGGATGATTGCTTACCTCCTTCAGTGTTGACTGGTAGGACAGCCACCAGGAAGACCAGGAGCAGCAACATCCTCTTCAGGGTCTGACCAGGTCTCAATTGGTCACTTTGTCACTTCTCACAACTTTTAAACCATCAGGTGAAGGAAGATGCCCAGAGCCAGAGACCTCTAATTTCCTGTGTGATAATTAAGATCTGAGTTCTTGCCACATCTGTGTGGTGAATGTACAGGAAACACACTGTTGTCAGTTGCTGGTGAGCATGACCACATTCCCCACAGGAATGATGGAAGCTGAGAAAGTGGAAGAGCCTATTGAATCCTTCCACACTAGGCAGAAAACAAGTTCCCTATCTTGTCAATACTCAGGCATTAGGATGCTTCCTCTCTAGAGTTTGTGATCAGGTAATTGTCTCCTTTGAAAATAACTTCTCCACATTCCATACTACTCTCTATAATCTCTTCAATAATCTAAAAGTGATGAATTATAAAAGTTTTGTGTTCTTGTTTCTTGTTGTTGTGGTTTGGTTGGGTTTGGTTGGGTTGGGTTGGGTTGGGTGGGTTGGGTTGGGTTGGGTTGGGATTGGGATTGGATTGGACTGGGTTGGGTTGGGTTGGGTTGGATTGGATTGGATTGGATTGGATTAGATTGGATTGAGTTGGATTGGTGTGGTTGACTGGCTGGCTGGCTGTTTGGTTGGTTGGTTGGTTGGTTAGTTTGTTGGTTGATTGTTTTGGTTTGTTTAGCTTTTTTTGCACAACTTTTGTTTTCAGATTTAAGCCAATCATATAATAACATCCCTAGAGCTTTGAACACTTTGGGGATGAGATGAAGATAAATATTTAGGATGAAATGCTATTGGGATGTTGATGACAGTGTCAGGAGGTAAAAAAATGACTGAATGGGAGATTTATAAGAAGTACATTACAGACACATGCTCAGAATACCATGCTAAAAAGACAATATCTTCATCATCTTGACATCTCAAAGATATCAAATATTTTATCATCAAAGAAGTTAGTTGCACAAAAGTAGAGATAAAGAGCAGAAAGAAAGCTGTGCTATTAGTGATGAGTCTTAGCATTTGTAGTGTTCCACATTGTCAAGGCAATTTGATCCCCAGGGAAGTCTACATGCAATGCAGGCAAAGCTCTTTACTGCTCACTTCTCTGTCTCTGCTGAGCAATCAGCTATGGTTCATCTTGCAGTTCTGTATATGCAGGTGCCTGGTTGATGACAGCTTTTGAATGTAAAGCTCAAGTGCATTTCTTCTTAGAATGCCAGTGTCAACCTGAAATGGAGAATACGATTTCTGGTAATTTTGTTATTTCATATAGACACAAGGAGACTTCTGATGTAAGCTGCATGTAGTCCTCATACTGACATTGCATCTGTCACACCAAAGCTGGAATATTCAAACACATTCTCATTTGCATTGCCTTCTCAGGGAATACTACAGGGATTATTATCTTATTACTCTGTTAATTTACTTGTATCTTCTCCATCAATATGCAAATGATAAACACATTCAGTAATGGTGGAGTAACTATTAAATATCTGTGTGATACCATATATCTGCTAAAACAAAATCCATAAGGTTATACACCAAGAAAATTAAAGATGCTAGATTACAATGTTACTCCCACAGCCTGATTATCATGTGACTGTGTCTGGTTCTGTGCTGTCACAATTTCCACTTCTTATTTCTTATATCTTGATAGTGCTATCACATTTTCCTGGCAGTTAAACGTCTTTTGAGTCATGGAGACAGGCTACCCTTCTGCCTCACACATGGCTCACAGCCCCATATCTCTGGGCTTCCTAGGAACCAGTTCACACTGTCAAGCAGGCACAGGTGTGAGTGCTCCTCCCACTTCCAAATTTACTGCAGTTTTGACCAAGGCCTGGGGAGTTTTGCCTGTGCTTAGACATGATGTGAGGAAGAAAGTTTGTTTGCATGTGTGAGGATTTCACTGATAAATTGTAACTGCCTTAGGACTTTGTGAATAGAAGGAAGGGAAACAAATGGGGATGAACTTTTAATGGGATAGTGTATGTAGCTCTACAGTGAGGTCTGGAAGGTAAACAGAAGGGCCAGGAAAGATGCATGAAAGCAATGGGAGGAAAATTCTCGTGTTTGATGGAAAAAAGAATCACCATGGTCCTCCTGTGTAGCTCAGTGCATTGTATGTATGATAAACTCAGACAAGGGTCCAGGCCATGCAAGCTCACTCCCCTTGTGTCTTAGCTCGCTCTCTCTTTTTCTGCTCAATCCTCTCTTGAGATAGCACCTCTGGATCCCTGTCACCCATGACTTCTGTTTCTATGCTAAGATCACAGAGGAGCAAGGGCCTCCTGCTAGGCTTCTGATAGCTACACTTGGAACCTCTCTTCCTGAGCTTGAAAAGTTGAAGGCCCAAGGGGAAAAGGAGCACAGTCAGTACTTTACCTGAACAGGGGATGGTGCTGTCCAAAGTTTCTAGGAAATATCTTACTCCATTAAAGATCTGATCTTGTATTCTCAGAGTCTGTTTAAATTTTTAAAAAATATCACCACTGTTGGAAAAAGTAAAAATCACAAGTTTTTTGATAATTCAAGCTGTTTCTATTAGTAAAGACAGTGGCACAGTCTTCTACAACTATCAAACAACATTCTTCTTGGACACTTTTCATCTTTGTGTACTGAATTACTGATCCTGTATGATAATGCTGCCCCATTGCTCCTTCTGTCTGACTCTGTTTATGTCTCCATGAATCTGTGGGAGACTTGCCCAGACACTGGCATCCCGAAAATGATGCTACCTCATGCTTCATACATGGTCATTACTTTATTGGCCAACCAGACCTTAGTAGATAGTAGGGAAGCCCTATGCATATTCAGGACTGTGGTGGGGCCTAGAAAATGAGGAGAGTGTAAAGACCAGATCAAGTGCTAGGGAGAGGGTGGGACGATGATTCAAAGCCTGAATTTATCCTTCTGTCCTGAACCCCTAGGATGAATCTTCCAGGAGGAAGTTGGCTCACATGGTCTCCTGAGTGCTTTATGGCAGACTACAGGGATTGGGTTGTCACAATTTTGGATGTTTTGGAAGAAAAACAAGAGAAACAAGGTTTGGTATTTGTTTGTTTGTTTGTTTGTTTGTTTGTTTGTTTTTAATAAGTGGGGAATGGATGTTCTCAGACTTAACTGAGAAAAGCCTAAGGCCTTGCATACTGAGATCATATTTTTAAACAGCTATTTCTTGGGCCGACTATCTAAGTGGTGGTGGCTCTGCCTAGCTCAGGCCACCATGTTCCATGGCCTTAATCCAAGCACTCCACTGCTGGAAGCAGCCAGAGGCCATGGGTGAGCCACAGCTCAAAATGACCAGCCAGAAACACCGGCCCTGCCACCCACAAGATGCCATAGTGGGAGATGGCTCTGCCATCTCCCATGCTGTCTTCAAAAGGCTGGGCTGAGCCCAGACCATCCAGCCATCCATGTGGTACCCGGTCAAAATGAGATTCTAATGCTTAACATCATCCAAAGGCCTTATATAATTAGAAATTCTCAATTGACAAGATGCCCATATAATTAGAGTTATAACCCAATATCTAACCTTATGATATAAATCATTACCCAGGACCATCCTGGACACAAACATGGTTCTTCTCCATGGCTCCTACCTCTCATTCTTCCTCCTAGCTCCTCCTCTTCCTCTTCCTTGGCCTTCTGACCCCTCACTCCACCCACCTCTCATACAGCCCAATTGCTGAGCTTTATACAAATGCAGTGGGATGATACCCCACTGCACTTGCACAGGCCTCTCTACTTGTTTCCAAGGAATATGTTGTGTTGTGTTCTGACTGATGCCAGGGCATTGGAGCTCTTCTCAGGCAAGCTCAGGAAAGCTATGCTGCATTTTGTCTGTGCTGCTATCTGGTGATGGGCTTTTGAGAAGCACTGATACACACTACTCAGGGGATGGGAGAATGCACCCTAGGATGGAGCCTCAAACCTGATCAGAAACAAGGCGGGCTGAGGTCAAAGAGTCAGGGGTTCCCAATCTCCTGGAAATCCAGTCATGCTGGAAACCTCAGGGAACCCAGAATGAAAGGAGGAGCCTGCAATGGGGGCTGGGGGTGTCTCCAGCTTAGCTCATAGTAAATGTTCGAAAGTGTGAAGTAGCCTTCTGTGGGAGACTTAGAAGGCAGCTCTGTATAATGAAGGCTTACCCCCACTGTGGTCCCTATGGGTGGTGCTGCCCCAGGGTTAGTGGTTCTGTGTTCTAAAAGAAAGCAGGCTGAACAAGCTTGAGGAAAAAGCCAATAAGCAGCACTCCTTTATGGCTTCTGCATTAGCTCCTGCCTCCAGGTTCCTGCTTCCAGTTTCCCCATAGGCAACATGCTAATAAGCATGATTGTACATGAAATATAGGAGGCTGGATTGAGTTATTTTCATTTTCTGCTCAGATGTAACAACCTCTTAAATAGTGACTGATCCTATTACTTCTGCTTAGAATAGTATTATACAAGAGAAACACTTAAGCCTCTAGTTGCTAAAATGGCCATAATGTATTCATAGGTGTTTTGTTTTTGACCATTAATTTTTTTGAGATTACTGTTTAATTATAATATGTCTCCTCTTTTCTGCCTCCAATTTCTCCTATGCACCCCCTCCCTGCTCTCTTTCAAATTTCTTTCCTTGGGAGGACCACTTCTCCTGCTCTCAGCTTTCCTCAGTCACCTATAGTCCTTTGTGCAAGGTTTAGGCCTCCTGGGTTTTTCCTTGTCCAGTTTGGCATGTCCATTGGTGTCAACCTTGTTTACTTTGCACTTGGGTGGTCATATTGGTAAGACTTTATGCATAGCTTCTACTGTTACTAGGAAACCAATCTCACATCAAATTCCCTGGTCCTCTGGCTCTTACAAACTTTCTGGCTCCTCTTCTGCAGTGTCACCTGAACCATAGATACAGGAGTGTTTCATAGATGTATCCACTTGAACTGGCCTCCACAACTCTCCATATTGATTGGTTGTGGTTTTCTGTAGGGGTCTCTGTTACACAGCAAAGTTCCTTTGGTGAGAGGCAAAGACTATCCTTAGTCTAGACTCATCCCTGGAGAAGGAAGTCTGGGTCCCAAAGGCTCTTATACCTATTAGGTGTGTTGAAGTAATGGTGATTGAATGTAATGCTGAATGCTGGGAGCCAAATCCTAACAGAAAGTGGCTATCATCTTTGCAGCCATCTACTCTGTGATTAGGCAGTAGAAGAGAAGGTGGAACTTGGAGAGAAAGAGTGAAAGGAGAGGGGAGAAAAAAGAAAGGGGAGAGGAGAAATAGAGGAAGGGTAATAGAATAAGGGTATCGGTCATGGAGAACCATGGATGAGTCTAAAGCTATCCTGGGTAGCAACTTCTATCAAAACATTAGATACTGAGTAACAACTCTAATTGTGTGAGCATCTCATTGATTGAGCATTTCTAAATATATGAATGTTTTAGATAATCATTAAGCTTTAAGAGTCTCGTTTCTACCATACTGTTAGAATGCCAGATAATGTCTAGGGTTCAGCTGGGCTTTGTGGATGCAGTGTGGTGGATTAGCATCCCCCATGCTGTCATCTCCTGGGTGCCAGGGCCAATGAAATCTACTTAGCCAGATCCCCGGTCAGGCCAAGGAACAGCGGGAACATGGTGGCAGCCCTGGAACAAGCCAGATGGGGAGCTATTTTCTAAATATCACCCCTACAAAAGGTCATCCAATAGGTCCTAAAACTTGGATAGGACTTTAGAGACAGAGAATCCAAGGGGAAAGAAAACAAAACCAAATACTGGCACTCAGCCCAAAGAGAGAAATGATTCAACTGGTCAAAAGAAAAAGATAAAAAGCATATACAAATTAAAATCCAAAATATGACCAAAGACTGATGACTATTTGTCTGAGTCAGACTGAGATGACCTAGTGGAAGAGGCAGCCAAATATCACAACCCTGAATGGCCCCATCCCTGTGCATCTCTGCCTTCAAATGTTCCCTCTATGGTGATGGTGATTGTAGATCCCAGAAAGAAGTTACAGGTCAAAATTTCTCTCATTAAACAACAAATAGAGGAAGAGCATCCGGATTTAATTAACCAGCTACAAAATTAAAGACAGGGAAGACATTTTGTAAGGGCAAGGCCACCCACAAAAATCCCCTGGGTCCTCATGTTCCTCAACAAGGAGTCCAAAGATGACCCCTGCCCTCTGACTTTAGTTCAACCACAAATCACCCAGAGGAGGGAAAGGCTGAGGCTTTCCCTGTATCAGAGACCATGGATGCTCAAGGGTTTGCTTGGAGATGTCACACAGGGCTTAATTTTCAAATCATTAAATAATTTAAAGGTGCAGTGTCACAATATGGTGCCACTGCTACTTTTACTCTTATCATTTTAGAATCTAGCTCAGAGAACTGACTGACTCCTGGGTATTAGAATACTCTAGTGAGAGCAGTTCTTAGCAGTAGTGACCATCTTATTTGGAAATCAGAGCATCATGAGAATTGTAAAGAGACAATAGATAATCATCATCTGACAGGTAAATTGGTTCAGTTTTGTAATAACCATGCATTCGTTTTTTTCATCTCCCACCACACATGCACCTATAAAAGAAGCATTGCTACTTTTCACTGATGGTTCCTCATCAAGAACAGCCACTTATGCCTTTAAAGATCAATTAATATCCTTTGCTACATCATCTGTGTCAGTTCAATTGGTTGAATTACATGCTGTTATTGCTGTATTCCAAGCATTTCCGAACTAAGCCATTAATATTTATACAGAAAGATAATATTTAGCTCAGTCTGTCCCTCTGCTAGAAACTAATGCACAAATAAAGCATTCCTCAGAAGCATCTGATTTGTTTTTACAGTGTCAATAATAAATTTTGAGGAGAAAGTACAAATTTTTTATAATACACCTGAGAGCCCATACCAGACTACCAGGTCGTCTCTCTGAGGGAAACACCAAGGCAGATGTAGCCAGTCCTGTAGCCTCAGTGACTTTATCAGATCCGATGTCTAAAGTGGATCAGGCCATAAAGGCTTATGAGTTACATCACCTTAATTCCCAAACTTTAAAGATCATCTTTAAAATTACCAGAGAACAAGCTAGGCATATTGTCAAACAACGTCGATCATGTGTTACACTTTTACCAGTTCCTCTTTGGGCATAAATCCAAAGGGACTGATACCAAACCAAAAAGGATGTTACTCATTGTAATGAATTTGGAAATCAAAAATATATACATGTATGTTTAGGTACATACGAAGGCTTCATTTATGAGATATTACAAACTAGAAAAGCAAGCAAACACGTGATCACTTATATGCTCAATACAATCGCTGTATTGGGTGTGCCTAAACAGATAAAGACTGACAATGGCCCAGGTTATACAATCTCCAGTTTCCACCAATTTTGTGAAAACTTTGGAATACTACATGAAATGGGTATTCCATATAATCCACAGGGCCAAGGTATGGTAGAAAGGGCACATCAAACCATTAAGCATCAATTCAAAAAAATTAAAAAGGGGAATGATACCCTACCAAGGGATACCCCAGAAATATCCTTTATCATGCACTCTTTATTTTAAATGTTTTAACTTTGGATTCTGAAGGAGAATCTGTTGCAGATAGATTTTAGCATCCTGATACCTAAAAGAATTTTGCAACAGTCCTCTGGAAAGACCCATTAACCTGGAATGGGCCAGACCCAGTGCTTATCTGGGGAAGAGGTTCTGTCTGCATATATTGCCAGACAGCAGATGCCACATTCTGGCTGTCATAGAGACTGATTAAACGAATAGACAATAATAACAAATCCAGGGAAGAGAAAGCTCCTGAGAACCCTATTTTTTCTTTGCAGGAAACATGAAGATCCTTCACAATTGCCTTCAAACTGGAACAGATCAACTAGCATATGCCATATAATCTGACTTGAAAAATCAGTGCTGAAGGAAACATCATCACCAGCACTTTCAGAGTGGCTCTATTGGACTCTTGGTTCGCCAACTTATGACTTACTGGGGTACATTGTTTATGCCCAGAAAATAACCCATTATTACAGTTACTATGGCTATCCTTTTGGACTTGGGATTGACTGGGGCGAGGATGGGAATTTCCTGGATTGTTTTGCAAGATCAAAGATATGATCAGCTCCATACTTCTATAGATTTACATCTAGAAAGAATGTTATCCACTATATCGCATTTGCAAAATTCATTATCCCTTTAGCTGAAGTAGTGCTACAGAATAGAAGAGGCTTAGACTTTGACTGTTCCAACAGTGGAAGTTATGTGCTGCCCTTAAAAAAGGTGCTGCATTTTGTTGACCATTCAGGCATTGTTAAAGATTCTATAAAAAAGGTCAGAGATGGCCTAGAAAACCACAAACATCAGTGTGACCAGGAACAGGGCTGGTTCAAGGCTTGGTTTAGTACCTTGCCATGGCTCACCACTTTACTCTCATCTATCTTGGGACTCCTGTTTGGGCTACTTTTTCTCTAGTCTCTCCAGCCCATACTATTCAACAAACTGATGGCTATTGTACAACAACAGATAAACACTATTCAAATGAAACCCATACAGGTCCATTATTACAGGCTGGAAATAAGGGACTATAAAACTTCTATCACTGAGACAAATGAGGATTAGTCCCTAAATTGCCCGCTAAACTGGATAGTCAATGACAGGTAGGAGAACACTTCAAGACCCTTACACATAACTGGGAGATATCACCAACCTAACACAGGAGCTCAACCAAATGGCTGTTGAATATCCAGACACAGGCCTGGACACACACGCAGCAGAGGACTGCCTGTTCTGGCCTTAGTGAGTTAAGATGCACCTAACTCTGGAGACACTTGAGGCCCCAACGAGTGAAGAATTCTGGAGGGTAGTGCTGGGTGTGTGGGGACATCCTCTTGGAGACAGAGGGAATAAGGGAGGAGGAGCATGGAAAATGGTCGGGGGTGGACCAGAAGGGGGATGAACACTGGACTGTAAAAAAGGATTGAAGAATAATAAATAAAACAAAATAAAACAACCCCAAAGAGTCCCCAGAGTCTCCCTATGGAGAGAAAATTGAAGTCTTAGTAATCACCCTCTTACCACCTCTTTCCAGACCCTTTTTCTCCCTGTTCTTCTCTGTTCCCACTTAGGCCTAGGTTTTCAGAGGAAAAACACTAAGTGAGTCCATTGAACTCCAATCCACAAGCTTAGAGCTGAAGCCTTGGTTTATCATCCCTCCCTGTGGTCTAATTCATAAGGATATGAAGATTATACTGCTTGGCTTCTCCAAGTCCAAATGAGTGGGGAAAGAGAAAGAGCACAGAAGATAGGAAATCCCAAAACAAGGAAAAACATTATCTCGGAAATCTTTGATTTCAGATCCTGAAGAGCTAATGGAGGAGTCCCAAATGAGACCTCCATTGAGGAGGTACCCACCTTAAAGTTACAAGATGGAGCACAAAATACATTCACTGAGGTCAGGGCCTCTGACTCCCATCACACTGGTTCAGGAGCTGGAGAGCTTCACACAGCAACAATGGTATGCTAAATGAGCTTCATGGAGTCATGGGAAAATGACTGTGATAGTATAGCTCCTCAACAGCCTACCAGATATGAGAAGACCATTAATAGATTGGAGGCTAAGATGATGAAACTGTCTGATAAGCCTGAACTGAAGCTGAGAACTGATACACAGACAGACTATCAGACAGACAGACAGTTAGCGTTACAGGATCAGTATCCCATACTTAAGAGACCTTACCACAACTCTGAATGCTCTTCTTAAAAGGGAACTTCTTTAGATAACATATTATGTTCCTAAACAATCTCTCAAGTTGGCAACCACTTTTGTGCCTGCTCATATGTGAGCAGTGCACATCTCTGTGATTCCCACTCCAGCCTATGCTTTCAGGGTGTCTCAGGAAAGGACTGTGCCACTGTCCATGTGGCATTCCTAAAGTAAATGGAAGATACTCACCAAGTTCATCTTAGTCACCTCCTCATAATCCCCTGCCTGCTCTCGACCTTCCTTCTCCAGCAATTTCAGTGCCTCTAAGGATTGAAGACACTTTTTTTCCTGTTACAATGTGTTTTTAGTTTTCCTTTGAAAGGTAAGATTCCCATGAGGCTAGCGGTAAGGATAAGTGCTATGTCCCCACAAACTAGGACATCATGCCATGGGCTTAGAGCTCAAGGTGTGCATTTAACTCCCCACCATGTGGTCTTACATATAAAGAAATGTACAATACAACATGAAAGAAGTTTGATGGTAGAAAGGGAGGCATGATAGTGCTTTACATACAATACTCCTGCATGAAGTTTTCTAAAACAAACATTTTAAACTTTAAAAAATCTTTTTAAAAAATTGTCTGTTTAGAAGATGAAGTCGAGAGAGTCCTGGTGTTTCTTTACAATTGCACAGGCATTTGTACCAAAAGAAAAGGGGAGCCAAAAATATGGTTTTGACTGCTACTTGTTACTCTGGTTATAGATTAAGTGGTCTTTTTTTAGAACCGTGAGGATGTTTTTATTTTAGATTTGAACCTTTGTATATCACCATCTTCCCTGATACCATCAAGTAGGATTGTATTATTCCAAACATCCACCATCAGGTGTATAACCAGAGGGAGCCATCCTGTGTGAGCATTTTCATTCTCAGTCAACTTCCCATCCAAATACTCAGGGAAAAATTCACCTCTTCCTTAGATATGGATGAGCCAGATGCAACAACTTTAATTAAGAAGAGATAACTTGACATAAGAAAGAACACTGGCCATGGAAACTTCTCTAAAGTCAATGCTGTTAGATTTTTTTCCTACATTGAGACAAAAATGTCTCTTCCCAAGTTGTCTAGAATAGTTGCTACCTCCTGCACTCCAAGTCCAATAAGCATGATACCATAAGTGTGATGTGAGTGGAATCTCTGCAATAGATGTTACTGTCCTGAATTGTAGGAGGAGCTAAAGTGGGAGGAGTTAGGAGAGGAAGAGGAAAAGGAAGAGGAGGAGTGAGAGAGAGCAGAGATATAGGAGCCATGGAGACTGATGTTCAGGTGTCTGTAGCAGTCAAAGGTAGTTGGTATACCTAGGTTGGGTATTGGGTTACACTTCTGATTGTATGGGTATCTTGTTACTGATCATTGCCAAATATATAAGCTTTGATTAATCTATAAGAATTAGAGTCTCATTCTCTTACTGGGCCCGCATGGATGGCAGAATGGTCTGGGCAATGCCCTGCCTTGCAGAGATAGCGTGGAAGATTGGCAGAGCCATCTCTCATGCTGGCATCTAGTGGGTGGCTGGGCTGGTGATTCTGGTGGCCAGTTTAGCTGCAGCACACATGTGGCCTCAGGCCAAGAAACATGGTAGCTGGGCTAGGCAGAGCAGCTGCAGCTTAGGTAGTTGGCCTGAGCCAGAGGCCTTCTTAAATATTTACTACAACAAAGTGGTACACAAATTTGGGGCACGAATTCACTAGAAATTTAAGTCTATTCCCCTTAGAGTAAAAGTTGTATTTTTTGATTTTTCAAAGAAAGTAAGCCAGGCAGTGGTGGTGCATGCCTTTAATCCTAGCACTTGGGAGGCAGAGGCAGGTGGATTTCTGAGTTCCAGGCCAGCCTGCTTTACAAAGTGAGCTCCAGGACAGCTCAAGCTATACAGAGAAACCCTGACTCGAAAAACAAAAACAAAAAAGTGAATGAGTGATTGGCGCTGATAGGAATCACGTGACTCCTAGCACGGGAACCCTGAACAGAAAACTGCAGTTGAACCTGGCTATGGGGAAAGGCAAAAAGAAGAAAGTAGCTGACTCTAGAGTAGAGAGTTCAGTGTCTGTGAATTAAAATTGAGATTATTTGTTTTTAGGAAAGATTCATAAACAGATTTGTCCAAATGTCGTGGGGATTATCGCCTGTGGTTTGGAACTTAGATAGGGATAATGTCACTGGCTCTTGAGTAGAGAGTACAGTGTATAAGTGGAAACTGCTCTGGAGTACAGAGTCAAACAGATAGACGGTATAAATAAAAAACTGTTCTAGGCAGAGGGCCGAACAGAAAGACAGTGTAAATCAGGTGTATTCAGATGATATAAAGTTACTTCGCCTCACAGGAGACTCGGGTTCTGTCTAACATGGGCCCCATGGGAATTCCGGGTTCATTTCCTGCTTGGCAAAATAGGGAAGGCCTAAAGAATAGGCACATACACTATTTTAGTTATTAAGTAGATTTTATTTTCAAGATGGGTATGATTTTCAGTTTTGTGGTTATATTTTTCCTCTGGGAAAGAGGTCCTGATAAAGGTTTTTCTGGTTACTGGCTCAAGGAAATGCTGTTTTGGGGAAAACCTTGTTTCTATATGTTTTCAGAAGAGATGATTAAGATATTTCTACCCCCCAGAATTATATGGATTAGACATGACAGAGGCAGGCCACCAGAATACTAGATTTCAGAATTCAAACATAAAATTATCTTGATACTAAAATTTGTTTTGAGAATTGTATATTTCAGATTACACAGCCTTGGTGTATCTACTCATCAAGCAAGCTGAGCAGACCTGCTCGAACCTCTGATGTCCTGGAATTTCAGTGAAGACACAGACATCAGAGGCTTATCAATTTACCCTTTCCCCTGCCCCTCTTCTAATATCTCAATGCCCAAAATCAGCTTGAAGAAGTTAATGAAGTGTCAGCGCCCCTATTCCCTGGGTTTGGGGACTAAGGTGGTGAATATTAGGCTATCCTTCTAGGGCAAAGTAATGGTTTTATTGGAACAGGAAGGAATAGTTAGAATTGATTATTTAGCTATTTGGTAGAAATCTGTATAATTGTTATTAAGCTAAAGTTCTATTTCTTAAATGGTACAAAATTTATTTTGATTTCAGATTTAAGGTTTTCATTGGTACGAGATTCTTATTGATATAAAAGTGAGATTAATATTATTACTCTCATAGGCATTGTGCCTATATAACACATTTAGGAATACAAGGCTTAGACCCAGTCCCTCTTCAACTTTTTTTTAACTGATTTGAGATGGTTAGCCTGTGAATTAAGGGCCTATAGCAATTGTATGGCTCTGAGTTTATTGTTAGGGTGTTTTCTAGATTTTAATTAGAAATAACTCAGAGGAGTTAACGGACAGCAGTCCAGAATGCTTTTTATAGATAGATGGTTTTCAAAAACGTTAGAAGTTCACAGAAGTGATGTTACTAACATTTCTGTATTACTGTTCATTTTGATTAGAGACCTGTCTGCTCCTGACAACTTCACTGTCTTGGATTCTAAGAAGAAATTGAGCATCTTTGGAGTTACTCCAGTTGTGGTGAGACAGCCACTAGGCAAGAGTTGCTTCTTTTCATCTATAGACATAATACTGTCCTGAAAAAGGGACACACTTGCGGAATAGTCGACTGATTATATCTGCCAAGACAGAGTGATCAGCCCTTAAAAATTCTGCATTACTAAGTCTGTCAGATGATCCTGGACCAGAAGGTTGAAGATCAGATGCTCCAAAGTTTTGAGGTTTTGGGAACTGTCCAGGTGTTCAGCAGTCTCTATAAATTGGCTAAGTTTTAGAAGCCACAGTTTGTGCTTCCCATAATTTCAGTTAATTTAGTCATTCTGGATTTCTGATGGAGTTGAAGACTTATAGTCTCGCAGCCAACCAAGGCTCTTTACTTTGAGAGGATGGTTTTCAAATGGCATTCGTTCTAAAGCCAAGAAAAAAGCCAGGTTCAGAACTAAGTCTTTTAGTTAGGAGAGATAACAAAAGGAAATACAGAAGGATAGAGTTGATGCCAGAACTTTCCTCAAAAACACCCAGTCTCTATGATGCAAAGAGCACTGAGTTGTCTGGTGCAAGCCTGGGAACTAGCTGAGGCTACCTATGATAGGCCAGACCTCTTTTTACCAGACCTAGAATTTTTCTACAAAGCTCCATGATTCTAGAACATCAAGTCCAATTATATGATT
Organism: Mastomys natalensis; assembly: GCA_021653895.1. NCBI lineage: Eukaryota > Metazoa > Chordata > Mammalia > Rodentia > Muridae > Mastomys > Mastomys natalensis. The sequence goes on from JAJTUV010001672.1 coordinate 253,818, forward strand.
CATTGAGACGTATAGTCTTTGAGTCTCAACAAGTGCTAGTTTGAATTACTACATTAATCTAGCTTCACAATATCTTTTTCTCTGAAATTTCATCACAATAAATTGTTTTTATCTTTAAAAAATAAACACAAAGTTTTCATTCTGATTTTGGCGTAAAACCATAATGTTCAAACCCATCATCTTCTTTGAACATGTTCTTGAGTACTTAAACACAATGAGCCAATAACTGTACATTCTTATGATCTGTGGCTATGAATACTTAGTCACCCAAAGCTTTGTCTTGCATTTCAGATACCAAGACTTTTTGTTTAGTGATATTCTGAAAGTTCATTGAGTTCTCCCTAAATGTGTATTACAATATCTAATAAAGAGAATATTAGTATGATTAAATCAGGACAGTAACTTACAGCAGCTGTTCATAACCTGTGGGTCCTGAATCTTTTAGGTGTCAAATTTCAGATACTCTGCATATTAGATATCTCACATGAAAAATTTATAACCATAGCAAAATTATAGTCATAAAGTAGCAATGAAAGAAATTCTATGGCTTGGGTCACCACAACTTGAGAAACTATATTAAAAGATCACATTATTAGGAAGGTTGAGAACCACTGACTTAATTACAGTCTTGGTCATGCCCTGCATGCTTTGTATTCAACACACTCTCCCCACACCTTAATCCCTCACGTCACATTCTCTCATCTCCCTCTTATTTGAATAAAGATGAGATGCCCTCACACTGGTCAACACAAACAATGGCCTTCAGGCTAAATCAGCCCACCACCTGTTTTTGTAAATAAAATGTACTCCATCTCACCCATATGTTCATACACTACAGATGCCTGTGTTTGTGCTACAATGACAGAGGTGAGACTTTACACATATGCAGCATTAGTCCCAAAGCAGACAATAATACCTAGATGCTTAGAAGAGCCCTTCCATGATCCCTGATCAAGGTCCCCCTCCCTTTGTGTTGCTGTCCTGCCTCCTAGGAGCCACTTTGAAGGGTATAGTCGCCACCTTATCATGGGATCCAGGAGTCTCAGAATCTGGCCACAGATTCAACACTACTAGAGAGCAGAGTCATGAGAATTTCTGAAAAGGAAAGTAGAGCTGTCCAAGCCAGATCTGTGGTTTGCAGCCCTTCCTGTGTCCCACACTGGAACTATAAAAGTAGGAACCAGGACAGGAACACACCAGAAGCTCACCCCAGACTGTACCTCTGGCTAAGTGCAGGCCCTAACTATTCCTGATGGCACTTCTCTTGTCTTCAGGAGCTGGAGCTGGTGAGTTTTGTCTTCATCTTTCTAATTTCTTAGTTTTCAACAACTGACCTTAATCTCTTACCTTTGGTAACAAATACCCTAACATGAAGAAGAATCCTAAACTAACATAGTCCAGGGAAAATCTGCAGGTCAAAGAAGAATGAAAACCTAATTCCCCTTCACATCATTTCATCAAATTACTCTCTGTTCTGATTTTCTGGCCTTCCCTTAGTGTTAAGAAAGACAACATGAGGGTGTGAAGAAATATATGATGAAGTGGAAAGTCACCAACACGAATGGACTTTGTGTTACAAATGAAGGATCATGGTGAACAGGGAGTACTTGGGAGGAAATATCAACAGGAGAGGAAAGACCAAAGATGAGTGGAGGGGCCTGAGCCCCATGCAAATTGGGGTGGGTTTGGAGCAGTGACTCAGCTTTACCCCCATCTTACCTTGCTAATTCTGTGTTCAGGTGTCCTGCAAGGTTGTGACCAGGCACTATGGGTTCTTTGTTCAAGAGGAGATTATTGATTATCTTGAGGCTAGACTACACTCCCGCCCTTACATGGCCCATCTGAAGATCATTGCTGACAGAGGTTTTGAGGACAGCTGTGGTGGGTTTCTCACAGCCCACCAATTTGTGATAACTGCTGCACATTGTAAAGGAAGGTAAGAGGCTTCTCTTCTGTGAGGAAATGCAGGAGCCAGAGTCACAAAGCAGCAGTGGCCTGAGGAAGGCTCTGAGCACTGCTCATCTCCAAATGGGCTCTCCTTACACTGAGAGAAAAAAGGGAGCACAAGACAACTCACTGGACCATTCAGGTGTGGTCTCCATTTCTAGACGTCAGAGCTTTAAGCAGGGCTCTAGTCAGGAAAAAAAAAAAAAAAAAAAACCTACAGCTCTTGTCTTGTCCTGGTGTCACCAGAACTCAGACATGGGCTGAAGTGTAACTCAATGTTGAATGTCTGCCTACCATATTCAAAGCCATGGGTTCAATGCATGCACTGGAAGGTGGGATGTGGGAGAGTTCTCAGTCCTATGTTTCCCTGATCCCTCTCTTTCTTCTGTCCATCTCAAGTCTCTCTAGGGGCTCTGCCCTGGGCTAGAAAAGAAAGACCCTGGTGACCCTCACCTTGGAAGGAGTCCTCCTCATAAGACTTTTCACTGCTTTTTCTTTTTCAACAGAGAAATCACTGTCACCCTTGGAGCTCATGATGTGAACAAGAGAGAATCCATACAACAGAAGGTAAAAGTAGAAAAACAAATTGTTCAAAATATTACATCTTTTCCAATCTCCATGACATCATGTTACTGAAGGTGCCCTTATTTATCTGGCCCTGCTGAAGTCTTCCCTCCAAAACTCTGCCCCTGGATCTGGCCTTTGAATTCTCTCTTGTCAAATTCTTTTCATCAGAACTCACTCCTGAACTCTATGTCATTATGGACCAATGGGAAGGGACTCATGTCCATGCATCCTTCTCTGATTTGTCATCCCTTTTCCTCATTCTCCCAACAGCTTAAAGAGCAAAATGAGTTGACTCCTGCTGTTGATGTAATTCCCCTGCCTGGTTCCTCTGACTTTATCAACACTGGGACAATGTACTGGGCAGATGGATGAGGGTGAACTACAGTGAATGAACCTACCTCAGATACCCTGGGAGAGGTCTATCTGAGAATCATGGAAAAGGAGGCCTGTAAAATCTTTAGGCATTATGATTATAAATCCCAGGTCTATGTTGGTAGTTCCACAATGTTAAAAACAGCATAAGCATGAGTACACACTTGTGTTTCCTCCCCACATCAGGAGACAGCATCAGAGGAGGAAGTGAGCCAAACAGCTATCTATGGCAGTGACTAATGCCTGTGTTCTTAGGCTACTACTCCCAAGACTCTGGGAACTGACATTCTCCTTCTCTTTTTGTCTCATCTTCCTATGCCCAACCTCTGCCCAAAACCTCCTGTGAGACTCCAGAAGAGAAAGGAAGAAGTAAAGGGAGACATGTTAGCACTGAGGCAAGGACAAAGGTTAGGGATTTAGGCAGTAAATTCCCAACTTAAGACTCATAGACAACCAGGACCTTGTACCTCATTCCAGGACTAGTTATCTTAGAGTTCCTATTTAGGAGAAAGCAATCTTTGCTCGTACTCTGATTTTCGTTACTTATAGGGAGACTCCGGGGAACCTTTACTGTGTGCTAGAGTGGCCCATGGCATTGTATCTCATGGACATGGAAAAGGAAATCCCCCTATAATCTTCACTTGAATCTCTTCATATGTGCCCTGGATTAACACAGTCATAAAGAGAAATTAGTTGAAAATTTTGATCAACCTGAATCAGACTCTCTTTGGTTTTAACAAAAGCCTGTCCCCATTCTGCCTCTAGCCTGTTCCCAGCCTGTCTCCAAGACAATCCCAAAGATAGGCAAGTCTGTGATAATGCATTGTTCCCTGTAATGCACCTCAATAAAGATATAACCTCCTGCAGCTCTGTGACCTCAAGTGCTCAAAACACTCAGCCTCTTGTAGCTGCCCATGGCCACAAGTCAACTGGGTTCACCTGAAAGGGGGCTAGGAATGAAAGGGGGACAGAGGGCGAGAAGAGATGAAGCCAAGACAAAGTTCTCTGATCAAGGCTCAATGCTTAAAGGTTAGCTCTCCATTTAAAGGGAAAAACTCACCAAAAAACCCTTTCTAGTTTCAGCTGGAGAGATGGGTGGACTAGTCCATTCTTGGTCACAAGTCATGATCGGAGATGTCTCAAAGCAAGCCCTGGAGCAGTTCTTCTTTTTAGTTCCCTGCAGCCTAGATGGGTAACTCCACCTAGATCCTTATCACTTGGTCTGTTGTGGTAAACAAGGTCTCAGGCCTGCTCAAGGCCTGGGGAAGGTCACAGCCTCTCTTTAAGCAAAATTATGAATTGATTTAAACTACTGTCTTGTCATGTTAACCATCTTGACTACTGACTTCCTGGAACAGGACTGTGTATTATTGAATACCAACTAATATGTATAGCTCTATACAGTAAGATTTTACCTCCATGGTAATGAACACTGTTCTGTTCTTCTCCTCCACTGTCCTGTCTTCTCATCTTCTCCCTCCTTGTCTCTCAGCTCTACTCTCTACAAACTACATTCATGCCTTAGCCATTGCATCTTTCAACACTTCATAACAGATTCCATGTCTAGGTCACACATGGCTGTTGATCCTTGTGTCCTCACACCTACCCTGCCATCATGATCCTCTCAATACTGCACCTACAGTTAGAGGAATGCCTGCCCTCAGAAGTCCTTGGATCATAACTGTGGCTGCAGTAGTCACCACAGGAGAATAATAGCATTTTCTGGAACAAAACACAGGGCAGAACTAGCCCATAATGGAAAGAGACCCCCCAGCACTTAGCAGGTACTAGTACTTAGCATGGTGGCCCTAGACCTGTTTCTGAGCCACCCCCATTCAAATGCCATCTTCCTCAAAAATCCAGTCTTTCAGAAGAATGCCTGAGTTAAGTGAACTTCTAAGTTCTCCTCTTACAAGCCAAAACTCCCATCATCCTTAGTCACGGGAAGCAATGCTTTAATTATAGGATACTGTTGTTAGCATTCTGTTAAACTCCACCTCCAGAGTTAACCTGGCAACAGCTAGGTATGCTCCTCCCTGAAGCTACCTGGCAACGGCCAGGTAGCCCTGCCCACTATTATAAAAAGGGCTGTCTGGCCCCTCCTTGCTCTCTGGACTCCTTGCTCCTGGGACCCAAGCCTGCAGGTCGTATCTGACCCTTTCCCTTTCCCCTCCCCCCTCCACGTTGTCATGGCCGGCCTCCACCTTTCTCTGCTCTCCCTCTCCTCTCTTCCCTCCGCCTAAATAAACTTCTCCTCATGGAACCCTCTGCCGCTGTTTTTTTTTTTTAAATAACAACAATGGTGCTGAAGCCAGGGAAAACGAAGACATCAGGAACGAAGACAGCCGTAGCAGCTCCGTTCCTGCCGCTACCAGACACCACCTGCACCGTCACTCCGATGCTGTTCCTGCCACTGCTGACCACGTAAATTTCCACCACGTGAACACCGACCGCTTTCCATTGCTGCCCCAGTACAAGCCCCATCTGCTAAGATGCTCCGCACGGTTATTGGTAAGGAGCTTCTGGGTGGCATGAGGAACCCCAAACGTTTGCGCAGCGTCTGGCCAGTGCTCCCTGAACTAAGGGGTTGACTTTCTAGACATTGACACATTGTGTGAGTTTCTCGAGCTCTGACGGCTCCTGGGCCAATTCGCTTCTGGTGGGCTGAATCAGCCAGGGCACTTGGGTTTTTCTATGATGACTCAAAAACTCCGATTTGTGCCTACTGCTTTCGTTATTAATATTTCAATTAGGACGCTAATTGAAAATTAATAACAACTGTCACACAATGGGTTCAGCTTCTTCTGTGCCGCTTCAAATTCCACTGCGTTGTCTATCCCGCAGTCTAGTTCACTGTAGCTACAGTCCCGCCCTGCTGCAGGTGCCGCCGGCACACCTGATTCACAGCGCCTGCCAGCAATACGATCGTTTGCCACTGTTATCAGTTTTCTTATCCTGGTCCTAGCCATACTGACTGCGTGAACTTCCACTGCTGCTGCAAACTCCCACCACGTGAGCTTTGCCCTAACACAGTGCTCAACCACCAGCTACCGTGTGGGCTGGGTATCCCAGACAGAGACCCTGCCTGTTCCCCCATTCCTCACTGGTCCCCAAGAAAGATCTCTTGAGCTCAGAGCTAACCCTCTATCCCTGTTCCCTCTAGGACGGCTCCCCATGGGCGAGACACTTCCCCCTCCTCTCGAGACTCCAGGCCAGGCCTGGACCGACTGTTCCCTCTGCATCAGGAGCACCGGCTCCCAACTGTAATACTGTGTCTCTCCCAACGGGTTAGCAATTCGCGAATCCTCTCCCTCCTCCCTGTCATCTGCGGCCACCTGGACCCACTTAGTCCCGTTGGTTTGCCTGGAAAGCAGCAGGTCTGTGACCGTGCTTGCTCCCTTCCCTTCTGTGGTTCTTAGCTCTGCTCTAGAACTTCTACAGGGGACCCTCTCTCCCTCTCTGCCTGGGACCTATAAAGTGAGTGTTAGCGGTGCCTTCTGCCACAAAAAAACATTAACTTAAAAGTTGCTGTGATTATGGGACATGCTTGCTTTTTTCTTATTCACCTCAGCTGCCCACCAATGGCAGGAAGTCCTGCCCTTCCGCCGCTGAGACCTACAGACCTGATTCGCAGCACCCGCCAAAGTTACTGCTATTAAATTCTATTCAGTTACTTAAGACCAATCTTATGGCTCTCAATTTTGTCAAAAGTCAGTTAATACTAACTTAGTTTATAGCTGACAGAATCCCAAAGCCTCTAGCAGTTGACCCCAGATGGTTTCAGAAGACTTGAACACTGGACTCCTATAAGATACAGCCTGGACTGCATGCAAACGTATGCAGTAAACTAAACTGGATACCCTGAGTCAAATGACTTAGCTAAGTCAAACTGAGGTAAGTCATTTCTCATGTCATGTGTATCCATTCCACAGAGAAAAAGCCCTGCGTCTTCTGTGCCTGAAAACAAAACTGACTTCGCCCAAGAGACTATAGAAACCATGGGAACTGTTGGCTAGTGGACTCTGTCATTTTTAAAATAATATAACTGGTAGATTGTTGTTTAATCTTTTTCAGACTTCTGAGTACATTGACAGCTAAGCTCTCACAGATGTAATCTGTTACCTCATTACCTAAACTCACTAAACATTCCACTATATGATCCAACAAAGGTTCATCTTAAAGACTGCTCGTGTTGTTAACTCATGCTGTTATCTCTTTTATAAACTTATAAGCTACAGGAAACCCACTGAAATCTACCTCTCATGGATCAAATAGATGCCATCCAGATAAGTACATCTGCCTAAAGTTCCCACTTACTATCACAAAGGGTGGGATCCCTCTGGGTTTCAAATGTACATTTTAAAAAAATTTTTCCCAAGTGTGCTTAATCTTATTCCCTACATCTTGTCAAGTCCAGGTACATCCAAGACATCTCCAGAGAAGCAACCTTCAGATGCTCCATCTCCTGTCACACACAGCTGCTTCCACTGGACCTGTTCCTTCTGGCCTATCTGGATGGCTCCACAGACCCTGGACAGCACAAACATCACCCCAGGTTCCCCCTAAAGACACGTCGCCTCCAGTGCCAGCAGGAAGTAGCCAGACATCACGACGACCCTATTCCTGCTGCGCCGTCAACTCTTTCTCCCCCTTTTTTTTCTTTTCTTTTTATAATAAGAAGAAGGGAGGTATGTTAGCATTCTGTTAAACTCCACCTCCAGAGTTAACCTGGCAACAGCTAGGTATGCTCCTCCCTGAAGCTACCTGGCAACAGCCAGGTAGCCCTGCCCACTATTATAAGAGGGGCTGTCTGGCCCCTCCTCTCTCTCTTGCTCTCTTGCCCCTTGACCCGCTCGCCTGCAGGTTCCTGTCTCCCCTTCCTTCTCCCCTTCCCTCTCCCTTTCCTTCTCCCCTTCCCCTCCTCCCTCCACTTGGTCATGGCTGGCCTCCACCTTTCTCTGCTCTCCCTCTCCTCTCTTCCTTCCGCCTAAATAAACTTCTCCTCCTGGAACCCTCTGCCGCCGTTTTTCTTTTTTTTTAAATAACAACAACTGTGAAGTCTGAAATGGAAGAGACCATACATTTGGTCTAGTAGGCCCAGAGGCCTTATATGATGGGCTTGGCCCTCTGACTACTGTACCATGAAAAACTACTGCTATGACCAGCCTCTGACTAGGACCTCAGCACCTCAGCCTTCCTCATGGCTTGACAGAGCCCTCCTCATGGCTTGACAGACTCAGTTTTAGGTTTCTAACTTCAGCGCTGTTCAGTGGAGATGTAAAAATAGCTATCAAATACAAGACTATTAACTCTATTCTAACTCTACAGGGGTGGGAAGCATAAATGGGAACTAAACAACCTAAAGGGATCTTTAAAAAACTAAAGAATCTGTGTGAGATTATAGATACATAAGTAACTTTTGTTTATTTTTTCTAACTCTTATTTATAGTTGTATAAAAAAATTGATATAGTCTTTTTTTTTTTTTCATTTTGACTTAGATTGATTTGAGCATAGTCTCACCATGTGGATTAGACTGATTTCCAACTCATGACCCTTCTGCCTCAGTCTCCCTAGTGCATACTCCACCACCCTCGGCTTACACAAAAGTCTCAAAATGTGAAACACAAAGCAGAGATGGGAGCTGTGTTTTTCTTAGGAGTTGTAAATACTCACTAACCTGCAGCTGATGGCACACTGCCTCTTTACCTTGTCTAAGAAGGACATGTACTTAGGACAGTCTTCTTCCCTGAAGCTAGGCAAGTGGAGGTGAGGAGAGAGTGATTGCCCCACCCTGCAGTCTGGTCCACAGTAATAGGGGAGCAGTGGGAGACTGCTGAGAGCTCAGCTGAGGGCACAGGCTGAATGGCTTCCAGAAATGTCACGATTACAGAGCAAACCCTACAACATGGTCTGCTGGTACTGAAGGAATAGTTGGTGACCCAAAGGCTTGAAAAGCAAAATAAGAGATTCATCACTACCAACAGTCATTCTTAGGCATGGGTGAAGAAGGGCAAATGCAGCAGGCACAGTAGATATTGGGAACAAGAGAACAGCCATGGTCTCCTGGGTCAGCAAAGGACACATGCAGATAATGATTTTCCAGTTATGGGGGCAGTAACAGTGCTGGGCAGCCTAGCTTAAGAAAACCTCAAAGAGTACCCTAGCAGCAGACACCTACTGAGGGTGTCCAAAACAAAGAACAGCTCAGCCAACAGCAGCTGAAGAAAGTGTCCAAGAAGTAAGCAGGTGCTCACCCAAGCTTTGCAAAAGGAGAAACATAACCCAGAAATCAGCAGGTAAATATTCAGGCTCAAAACAAACAAACAAACAAACAAACAAAAAACCAGTGCAAGTGAGAGGAATGTGCATGTTTAACTGCTAAACAATGATTAAAGTAAATGTACATTGAGAAAACGAGAAAATCTTACAATGAGGACAACCCAGTCTCTTGTTAGTCAGAGTCATTATTATCCTGCAGCAAGTGTTACCACCTGACCCCATCTGTTCTCTAACCATCCGAGGAAGATTTTTAATCAATTATTTTGTAAATAAAAGTTTTAGTAGGTCTAGAAACATTTTTATGAAGGAAAGAATATGACTTTGTGTTATTTTTAAGCATTAACAATTTTCGAATTCTCTTTCATTCTGATTTGTTTTATATAAGGTCTTGCTTGGAGCCCAGGCTAGCCTTGAAAAAGCACCATACTCTTGCCTCAGTCTCCCATGTACTGAGGAGTGCAGAGGGCACGCCTATGCTTTTCATCCTGTAATGCAAAGCTACTAAATGTCAACATAGAGTTACCTTGTGCACAGAATATGTCTTGAACATCATAATTTCCTGTAGTACCACATTACTAAATTATTTTCTCAGAAACAAATCCTAAACTTGTCATAGTAGTACATGCAGATAATGCTAAAACTCAGGAGTCAGAGGCAAGAGGAGCAGGATTCAAGGTATGGCCTCATTTACATATAAAGTTCAGAGCTGACCTGGGCTACATGAAAGCCTACCTGCCTCAAAATAACAACTGGGAGGGGGGGAGAAATAGAAGGGAAAAAGAAGAAATGAAAAGAGAGAAAGAGGAAGGGAGGGTGGGTAGGAGGGAAGGAGGGAGGGAGGGAGGGAGGGATGAAGGAAATGAATCAGTCCTGGATAACAGCTGTCCCTGCCAGAGCTACATGCACTCTATAACATATTCTATTTTGAGAGTCCAGTTTTTCCAACAGTCTTACAATGTTGTAGATGATTGAAATTTTGAAAATATTCTGTATAAAATATTACACTGTGAATTGCTCAAACATTTTGAACAGTTTTTGTGGCTCGTGTCTAGAACACTGGATCCCCAGGTAGGTGCAGGTCCTTTGGAAGGTTGTAGAACCCTAAGAGGTACAACATCATGGAAGGATATGGTTTGCTGCAGGCTCTTCATGAAGTTTTATTGAAGCCACTTCCTGTCTGCTGATGCAGTGTGACTCATCCTTCACAGTCCTGCCACAATGTCTTTCCATCATGAACTCTGTCCTCAAACTGTAGCCATGAGAAGGGTACATGACATGACTTCCCTGAGACAATGAAACAATAGGTTTCATCAGTCCCTGCCTTTGTCGCGCCCAGCTCCGCCGAATAAGCAGACGCGGCAACACAGGATTCTTCCGACAGCACTCTTTATTGTTCAGCTCTGTTCCAAGATGGAGAAGGACACGAGCTCGGAGAGCTCGTCACTTATATAGGGCTTGGTGAGGCGTGTGCGTCTCCTATTGGTGCTTTAGCAAGAACCAATCAGACGAAAGCAGCTTGCATCACTCTGTGGACAACTGCGCATGCGTCAACTCTCGAGAAGAACCAGGAAGTAGGAAACCGGCGCCATCTTCTAATGGCGGAGCGGCTCCCGACATCTCCCCCTTTACTTTATAATAAAATGTCAAACGGATGCACCACTATGTCACTGATCAGCCAAAAGCTTCCTCAACTTCCGGCGTTCGAAGTGATCGTGTGGGCGAGACTCTGTACACCTTAATCCCGTGCAATGGGAACACGAGCCCTGGGAGATGTACAGATCCGCTCGACCGCACTCTGGTGCAATGGGAACCTGAGCCCTCAGAGATGTCTGGTCAGAGCAGAGTCTCAATGTCTGAGCATATTAAGCCAAGCTTGGGGGGATGCTCCCTGTTCTACCGCAAGTAATGCCTGCGCGATGACCACTTTGTCATGTCGCTGTTGTCTTTTCAGTTTGCTAAGCATCCAAAGAGAGAGCACTAGCCCACCAGCCAATAGTATACCAAATAATCCTACTCCTACCCACTCCTTAAAATAGGAGAAGGCTGAGGTTATCCAGGTGGAAAATCCTTGGGTAAAGGATATATCTAGACGGGTGGAATTAATTTGAATAATAGCCAATCGTAACCTTTTCATGGTATCATCGAATTCTCTTGACCAATTATATTGTAATAAATGAGAAAGTTCCTTAGAGAGGTTGGCTGCCCTAGTAAAGTTTTCATATTGGACGGAAGTAACACACAAGCCGGGGTATTTTGTTTCGCACCCTAATTGAGCCAATTGCCACAATATATCTACCTGCTCTTGAACCAAATCTATGCGTTGATTAACTATCATTAAACCACCCTTCAATTGGGTATTTAGAGAGGCTTGTGTATCAATGGCTTGAGTAAGGGAAGATGATAAATTATTTAAGGTGTTAACGGTGGCCACTTGTCCTGACAGGGCCAATGAGGAAACAGTCAAGGAGGCAGCAACTGCAGAGGTAGCTATGATGGCCACGATAGCAGCCGTGATACCAAAATCGCGTTTTTGTCTAAACAAGGTTAATGAACTATCAGTCTGCACAGGAATGGGAACAAAACGGGGCATGCGAGCGACAGTGGCAGTCTCAAAGCTAGAGGCATTCCAACACAAGGTATAGAAACAATCAGTAGAATTACAAACTACCCATATAAAAGGGGGCCATAAACAGACGGGGGTGGGTGCCACCGTTTTAAGATCATTATAGAGAGCACCTTTCAAATCATCTGAGGCAATATCGTCTGTTATAGTAGCCTGGCCCACAGCTCCACCCAGTATCATCGACAGGGGAGTGATATCTGAACAACTGCCATTGATGCCACATAATAGCCAAGTATCAAAGGGATTGATGTCATGACGAAAAGGATCCATCGTAGCAAAATTCCCATATCCCTCAAGGGGTGAGATGGTGAAATGTCCTTTTGGGAGCGTGTGAGCTCTTCGGCTTTGGCACCCTGTCCATGGGAAAATGCTGGTAGAGTCAGGTTGGCTCCCGACACAAAAGGGAGCATATTGTGGTTGATGTTGCCACGGATGTCCTTCGGTTCTTTTCTCAGAAGAATTTAAATAGGGCTACCATCCAAAAAGGACGGTAGCATTGGCTCTAATAATGTTTTTTTCCTTACTTTCCTTTTCTAAATGTGCATAGGAATAGTTTCCCAAGGGAATACAAGGATAATCGAGGGTCTTATTAACAGTCTCAGTAGCAGTAAAACAAAGACTGCCGTTAATCTTCCAAGTGTCATTGGTAGGGACTTTGGCCAAATTTGTGTCCATAGGTAAATATGGTAAACCCAAGGTCTCATTGGTGGTGAAGAATCTGGGAAACACTTGTGCATTATGCATGATCGGCATAGGTCTCGGGAACGTTGTCATAATTCCCCATCTCAGCTGCGGTTGTGGTGGTGGGTGTGTGGTCGCACATAACAGCGTCAGACTCAGCAGCCACAGGATCAGGCTCAGGGGCTTCCCATCTTGTTTTACCAGCCGGGTCAGTCGTGCCGGGACCCAAATCGGATTGTCTTGATCCTGCGGGAAAACACAAATAGCTCCCCTGGATCTTATAAGAACGGGATCCGGGCCTTTCCATATATTATTAATGACATCTTTCCATCTAACCTCCTCTCGCAAAGAACTGGGGGAGGCATGTCTGTCTGCTGCGGATTTGCCAGCAGAATCTAAATTTAAAAAATTTAAGGTAAATAAGGCCAGGGAGGTGGAGATCTTAGGTCCTTTGCCAGGGCCTATCCCCCCTTTCTGTTTTTGTAATGTCACTTTGAGGGTGCCATTGGCACGCTCCACAATGCCTTGTGCTTGTGGATTATATGGCAGTCCAGTGATATGGCGCACACCCATACGCAGACAAAATTGTTGAAAAGTCTTGGACGTATAGGCTGGCCCATTATCTGTCTTTAACTGTTGGGGTTTTCCCCAGGCTGCCCATGCCTTTAAGCAGTGGGTGATCACATTGGCCACCTTTTCTCCTGAGAGAGGCGTGGCATGAATGATGCCAGAACAAGTATCTACTGATACATGAACATATTTTAACTTTCCAAATGACGGAAAATGAGTAACATCCATTTGCCAGATGTGTAGTGGTAGAAGTCCTCGAGGATTAACTCCCAAGGACACAGAAGGTCTAAAATCTGCACAATCTGTGCATTTAAGAACAATATCTCGAGCTTGAGCACGAGATAAATTAAATTTGATTTTAAGAGTGTTTGCTGGCACATGATACAGCTGGTGAAATTGTGTGGCTAGCTGAACAGGATCTTGACTCAGCATGATCTGCCTGGTGGCTTTATCTGCTAGCTCATTAGCAGCAGCCATAGGTCCAGGTAATAGAGAGTGTGCTCGTATATGAACAATGCAGAAGGGATGTGTCCTACCTCTAATGATATGTTGAATCTCAGAAAATAGGTGTGCTACAGTACTTTTAGACTGAATGACACCCACCGTCTCCAATATTTGAACTGCTTTCACTACATAATGGGAATCTGAAATTATATTTAGAGGTTGATTAAATCGTTTTAAAACCACTGCAATCATTGCACATTCTACCAATTGGGGAGAGGTGTAATCAAAAGGAATTTTAACAACTTCACCTTCCACAACGTAACTTCCTATTCCAGTATTAGAGCCATCGGTATATACGTCTGTTGCATTTTCAATGGGTTCAACTTTGGTTATGGTTGGAAAAATAATAGCATTGTTTAAGACAAATTGTAACAAAGGGTGTTTTGGGAAATGATTATCAATGGTGCCCGAATATGAGCATCTTAAAATGGCCCAAACATCAATAGTAGAACACAGCACTTGTACCTGATGTGCTGTATATGGAACAATAAGAGAATCTGGGGGAATACCAAAATGAGTTATAGCTTGTTGGATACCTCTTAGGGCCAGGTCTCCAACTGTAGAAGGATAATGGCTCAACACTTTTCCTGGAGAAGTGTGGGGATGTATCCAAAGCAATGGACCATATTGCCACAACACAGCAGTAGGCTGTTGTGGGGAAGGAATAATACATAACTGATAGGGAGCATTTAAATCAAAGCGAACAAGCATAGCATTCTTCAAAGACTCTTCTACCATATCTAATACTTTAGCTGCCTCGGGAGTCATCGCAGTGGCTGACATTCTTTCTATTAAACTTGTAGTATAAGCTGCGCTAACTCCGTAAGTTTGTACTGCTTCTACCACAGCTTTAAGAGACTTTAAGTCTAATGCTTGATATTGTCTCACACCATTTTCCTCCCACACAGGAAATGCTCTCGAGATCTTTTTCCTCTCTTTCTCTGATATATAGGAAGTGGATGTTGGTAGCCAAGTTGGCTTCCTCTCCGACCTGGCTGTTTCCGCCCTTCCCTCAAGGGGGGGGGGTGAAGGGCGGTACCCCGGAGCACATGGAGGATCTGGTCTATACCACTCCGCCTCATATTTTGCGGCTTCCTCCTCTAATTCTGCCTGCTCTTCGGGGTCTAGATCTCCCAACATCGAGTCATCATCGTCAGAGGACGTCTCCCCTTCTGAGGATAACTCGGCCCTGGGTTCTCGAAATCGCGCCAAACTTGGATATATTTTTGGCGGTTTCTCCTCTTTTTCTTCTCCAACTGGCCTCAAACTCTGCCTTGTTTTACTAACCCTATCTTTTACCGTCTTCTTCTGAGATCTCTCTTTCCCTTCTAAACTCTTTTCCTTTTCTGCTTCTGATAGACTATCTTGGTGGTCATCTAAAAGTCTCTGCCCTTCTTTAACTTTTTCTCACATCTCTCGTCTGAAATACAGGATTTAATCAGTTTGAATAATGGCCAAGTACCCGGCCACAGCTTCCCTTTCTCTTTCTCATTTGCCAGATCCCTTCCTAATTTTGTCCAAGACCCCATAGTCAAGGACCCAGATGTAATAAACCAAGGAGCGATCCTATCTACCTCCTTCAAGAAACTTATGATAACCTTTTCTGGAACCTTTAAATGTCTCCCTCGAAGCAGCGCCCGCACCGCTTCAGACATAGGCTTCAGTTGTTGGTTTCCCATACTTCCTTTATCTACAGGAGCGGGAATGCCTGCTCAGTTATCTACCTGAGACTTACAGCCGGCTATTCGATGTTACAGAAAGGGTACGTACAGATCTTGTCACGCTTCCCACAATTCAGACAAAAGCAGCAAAACAAGCCGAAAATGAAAGCGAGCAATATAATCAGAATGACCCACACAAAACTAATCGTACCTTGCAGAAAAGCGCCTAGGCTCCTCACGCTGCCAGTTCTGAACTCTCTCCAGACGAGCAGTCCGGGGTCCTTCGAGTCGTTCCTTCGCCCGGGGTTCGGCCGTTCCCGGGTTTCGGCACCACTTTGTCGCGCCCAGCTCCGCCGAATAAGCAGACGCGGCAACACAGGATTCTTCCGACAGCACTCTTTATTGTTCAGCTCTGTTCCAAGATGGAGAAGGACACGAGCTCGGAGAGCTCGTCACTTATATAGGGCTTGGTGAGGCGTGTGCGTCTCCTATTGGTGCTTTAGCAAGAACCAATCAGACGAAAGCAGCTTGCATCACTCTGTGGACAACTGCGCATGCGTCAACTCTCGAGAAGAACCAGGAAGTAGGAAACCGGCGCCATCTTCTAATGGCGGAGCGGCTCCCGACATGCCTTAAGTAAAGGCAGGACCTAATACTGACTCCTATTGCTTTCTAACTAGTCACACTCCTGGCCTTTTTCTCTTCAAACCATAATTGAACTCTTCAGTATACAACATATAAAGCAGACAAGGGGGCAGCAGAGAAAGCAGAATTCTGGGAAACTGTAGCAGACAAAGAGAATCCAGGAAAATCATGGGGTCAGTGATTCTGAGGTTGATGCCTTGCTTGGGACTGAACCTGATCTTCTCCCTCACCTTCAGCCAAGCCAAGAAACAACCCAGTGCTGGTGTTGTGGAGCTAGCACCCTAGTTGTATATGACCTACCCATCAGCTTTCAACAATAGAAGAGAAAAACCTTGCCTTGGGCTCTGGGGCTTGGTCTCACCAATGCAGAGCCACCAGACAAGACTTCTCCAGCTCCAGATCCTCCTCTTCCCTGCTAGAGATGCAATGTCAGAAGAGAGCTCTCAGCATTAGCAAATGAAAATAGGACTTGCCATTAAATTCCCACCTTTGATCTAAACCTTCTGTAGGTCTCCAAGAGAAATGGTACTCCATTGTGTGTCCTTCTCTTCATTAGACTCCTTCGAAGTCCTGGGAAGCACCGAGCAGATACTTAAATTTTGTTTAACAGTTAAAGGCAGAATGATCATGGTCTCAGCTTCAAGTCAACATTTGTAAACAGAGAGTAATAGTATTTCCCAAGGTAGTTTTAACAAAAAAAAAAAAAAGGTGTTAACTCTCAGACACTGATGTTGTAGTTTTTAGTTTAGAAACACCCCAGCCTTCTGGAGCAAATTGCTTACCCCATATCCCTAACCCTCACCCTCCGCTCACACTTACCAAGACCCTTTCTCTTGGACGGTTGAGCGAAAGGACCCTTAATTTGAAATCAGAAAAATCTCATTCTAAAACATAGGAGCTAAAGGTCAGGTCAACAAATTGAAACAGTACTAAGTATTTGATGGGGTTACTATGAAAGTAACAATGTACCTAATGGAATGACACTAAATTTTATACTCACTCTGAGAAAATGATCCTTCCACCTCTTTACTCCCAGGTTGAGATCCTTTGGCTCCTATCCTAGACTTGGTTTCCTCCTTTGGTGTTTGTTGTTTTTCTCTGTCTCTCTTCTTCAGACAATAAACACAGGTTCCAAGAAAAAGAAATGCAAGTTAATGTGTTTCACATTTCAGGTAATCCTAATTTAAGAAGAATGCTGTTCAAGTTTTTTTTTTTTTTTTTAATTATTATTTTCAGCAAATAAAAAAAATTTAAAAAGCATTCAAACAGAATAAAATGAAAAGAAACAAACAAGCAAAATACCAAGGGTCAGATATACTTATACAAGAATTCTATAGGGCCTTCAAACAAGCAACACTTTTTGAGTTATGTTTAAAAAAATTCAGAACCACAATAAGCTCCTTCACAAAGCAAATAATATTGAAATAGTGAAATCAAGTGTAGACCCAACAAAAATATATAAATTATAGTCCAGTATCCCTCATGAATATACATACAAAAATTCTCATTGAAGTAGTTGCAAACTGAATACAAGAGATATAAAAAAAATAATATTCCATGAATAACTGAACAACTGTTTTTTTTTTTTTTTTTGAAGACCGTACTCCATATACAGGCTGCATGTTTTGGGATAGCCCCCACTCCAGGTGTTTGAGACCTACATGAAAACCAAGCTGCACATTTACAACATATGTGCAGGGAGGCCTAGGTTCAGCCCATGGAGGTAGATCTGTGTAGACTAGGTATGCTCCACGGTTGGTGATTCAGTCTCTGAGAGCTCCAAGGGTTCAGGTTCATTTACTCTGTTGATCTTCCTGTGCAGTTCCTATCTCCTTAGGGCCCACACTCCTTCCACCTATTCTTCTTTAAGAGTCCTCAAGCTCCATCCACTGTTTGGCTCTGGATGTCTGTATCTGTCTGAGTCAGCTGCTGGTTAGAGCCTCTCAGAGGACAGCTTGCCGGTCTGTTCTCAGGCTGGAGGTTTAGCTCCTGGGA
This sequence comes from Mastomys natalensis, assembly GCA_021653895.1. NCBI lineage: Eukaryota > Metazoa > Chordata > Mammalia > Rodentia > Muridae > Mastomys > Mastomys natalensis. The sequence goes on from JAJTUV010001672.1 coordinate 271,663, forward strand.
GCTCTGGTTGAATCTTTTGATACTCGTTCGAAAAAGGACAAAAACACCCTCACTTTGGTCTTCCTCCTTCTTCTTGAGTTTCATGAGGTTTATGCGTTGCATCTTAGGTATTGTGTGTTTTGGGGCTAATATCCGCTTATCAGTGAGTGCATACCATGTGTGTTCTTTTGTGATTGGGTCATCTCACTCAGGATGATATTTTCTAGCTCCATCCATTTGTCTAAGAATTTCATGAGCTCATTATTTTTAATGGCTGAGTAGTACTCCATTGTGTAAATGTACCACATTTTCTGTATCCATTCTTCTGTTGAAAGACATCTGGGTTCTTTCCAGCTTCTGGCTATTATGAATAAGGCCGCTATAAACATAGTGGAGCATGTGGCCCTGTTGCATGTTGAAATATCTTCTGGGTATATACCCAGGAGGGGTATAGCTGGGTCCTCAGGTAACAACATGTTCAATTTTCTGAGGTATCGCCAGACTGCTTTCCATAGTGGTTGTACCAGCTTGCAATCCCACCAACAATGGAGGAGTGTTCCTCTTTCTCCACATCCTCGCCAACATCTGCTGTCACCTGTGTTTTGGATCTTAGCCAATCTGACTGGTGTGAGGTGGAATCTCAGTGTTGTTTTCATTTGCATTTCCCTGATGACTAGGGATGCTGAGCACTTCTTTAGATGTTTCTCAATCATTCGAGTTTCCTCAGTTGAGAGTTCTTTGTTCAACTCTCTACCCCATTTTTTAATAGGGTTATTTGATGGTCTGGAATCTAGTTTCTTCAGTTCTTTGTATACCTTGGATATTAGCCCTCTATCAGATGTAAGGTTGGTGAAGATCTTTTCCCAGTCTGTTGGTTCCCGCTTTGTCCTGTTGACCGTATCCTTTGCTTTACAGAAGCTTTGCAGTTTTATGAGATCCCATTTGTCAATTCTTGATCTTAGAGCATACGCCATTGGTGTTCTGTTCAGGAACTTTTCCCCTGTGCCCATATGATCAAGGCTTTTCCCTATTTTCTCTTCTATTAGTTTCAGTGTAGCTGGTTTTATGTGGAGGTCCTTGATCCACTTGGAATTGAGCTTTGTACAAGGAGATAAGTATGGATCAATTTGCATTCTTCTACAAGTTGACCTCCAGTTGGACCAGCACCATTTGTTGAAAATGCTGTCTTTTTTCCACTGGATAGTTTGAGCTCCTTTGTCGAAGATCAAGTGACCATAGGTATGGGGGTTCATTTCAGGGTCTTCTATTCTATTCCATTGATCCTCCTGACTGTCTCTGTTCCAATACCATGCCGTTTTTATCACTATTGCTTTGTAGTACAGCTTGAAATCGGGGATGGAGATTCCCCCAGAAGTTCTTTTATTGTTGAGTGTAGTTTTCGCTATCCTGGGTTTTTTGTTATTCCAAATGAATTTTAAGATTGCTCTTTCTATCTCTGTAAAGAATTGAGTGGGAATTTTGATAGGGATTGCATTAAATCTGTAGATTGCTTTCGGCAAGATAGCCATTTTTACTATATTAATCCTTCCAATCCATGAGCATGGGAGATCTTTCCATCTTCTGAGATCTCCTTCGATTTCTTTCTTCAGGGTGTTGAAGTTCTTGTCATACAGGTCTTTTACTTGCTTGGTTAGATTCACCCCAAGATATTTTATACTATTTGTGACTATTGTGAATGGTGTCATTTCCATAATTTCTTTCTCAGCCAGTTTATCCTTTGTGTAGAGGAATGCTACTGATTTGTTTGAGTTAATTTTATACCCAGCCACTTTGCTAAAGTTGTTTATCAGGTTTAGGAGCTCTCTGGTGGAAGTTTTGGGGTCACTTAAGTATACTAACATGTCATCTGCAAATAGTGAAACTTTGACTTCTTCCTTTCCAATTTGTATCCCTTTGATCTCCTTCTGTTGCCTAATTGCCTGGCTAGGACTTCCAGAACTATATTGAACAGGTAGGGGGAGAGTGGGCAGCCTTGTCTAGTCCCTGATTTCAATGGGATTGCTTCAAGTTTCTCTCCATTTAGTTTGATGTTAGCTACTGGTTTGCTGTATATTGCTTTTACTATGTTTAGTTATGGGCCTTGAATTCCTGATCTTTCCAAGACTTTTATCATGAAGGGGTGTTGAATTTTGTCAAATGCTTTCTCAGCGTCAAGAGATATGATCATGTGGTTTTTTTCTTTGAGTTTATTTATGAAGTGGATTACGTTGATGGATTTCCGTATATTGAACCAACCCTGCATTCCTGGGATAAAGCCTACTTGATCATGGTGGATAAGTGTTTTGATGTGTTCTTGGATTCGGTTCGAGAGAATTTTATTCAGTATTTTTGCATCGATATTCATAAGGGAGATTGGTCTGAAGTTCTCTTTTCTTGTCGGGTCTTTGTGTGGTTTAGGTATAAGCGTAATTGTGGCTTCATAGAATGAATTGGGTAGTGTTCCTTCCGTTTCTATTTTGTGGAATAGTTTGAAGAGAATTGGTATTAGATCTTCCTTGAAGGTTTGATAGAATTCTGCACTAAAACCATCTGGACCTGAACTTTTTTTGGTGGGGAGACCTTTAATGACTGCTTCTATTTCTTTCGCAGTTATGGGACTGTTAAGATGGTTTATCTGCTCCTGATTTAACATTGGTAACTGATACTTGTCTAGGAAATTGTCCATTTCATCCAGATTTTCCAATTTTGTTGAGTATAGGCTTTTGTAGTAGGATCTGATGATTTGTTGAATTTCCTCGGTTTCTGTTGTTATGTCACCCTTTTCAGTTTGGATTTTATTGATTTGGATACTGTCTCTCTGCCCTCTGATTAGTCTGGCCAAGGGTTTATCTATTTTGTTGATTTTCTCAAAGAACCAGCTCCTGGTTTTATTGATTCTTTGTATACTTCTCTTTGTTTCTATTTGGTTGATTTCAGCCCTGAGTTTAATTATTTCCTGCCGTCTACTCCTCTTGGGTGTATTTGCTTCTTTTTGTTCTAGAGCTTTCAGGTGTGTTGTCAAGCTGCTAGTGTGTTCTCTCTCCAGTTTCTTTTTGTATGCACTTAGAGCTATGAGCTTTCCTCTTAGCACTGCCTTCAGTGTGTCCCATAGGTTTTGGTATGATGTGTCTTCATTTTCATTAAATTCTAAAAAGTCTTTAATTTCTTTCTTTATTTCTTCCCTGACCCCATTATCAACGAGTAGAGTATTGTTCAGTTTCCATGTGAGTGTGGGCTTTCCATTGTCTTTGTTGTTATTGAAGACCAGCTTTAGACCATGGTGATCTGATAGGATGCATGGGATTATTTCGATTTTTTTATATCTGTTGAGGCCTGTCTTGTGACCAATAATATGGTCTATTTTGGAGAAGGTACCATGTGGTGCAGAGAAAAAGGTATATTCTTTTGTTTTTGGGTGAAATGTTCTATAGATATCTGTTAAGTCCATTTGGTTTAAAACTTCTGTTAGTTTCACTGTACTTCTGTCTAGTTTCCGTTTCCCTGATCTGTCCAGTGCTGAGAGTGGGGTATTGAAGTCTCCCACAATTATTGTGTGAGGTGCAATATGTGCTTTGAGCTTTAGTAAGGCTTCTTTTATGAAAGTGGGTGCTCTTGCATTTGGTGCATAGATGTTCAGAATTGAGAGTTCATGTTGGTTGACTTTTCCTTTGACAAATATGAAATGACCTTCCTTATCCTTTTTTATATCTTTAAGTTGAAAGTCAATTTTATTCGATATTAGTATGGCTACTCCAGCTTGTTTCCTAGGACCATTTGCTTGAAAAATTGTTTTCCAGCCTTTTACTCTAAGGTAGTGTCTGTCCTTGTCACTGAGGTGGGTTTCCTGTATGCAGCAAAAAGTCGGATCCTGTTTGCGTATCCAGTCTGTTAGTCTATGTCTTTTTATTGGGGAATTGAGTCCATTGACATTAAGAGATATTAAGGAGAGGAGACTGTTGCTTCCTGTTATTTTTGCTAAAAGGGGAGGCATTGTTTGTGTGGCTATCTTCTTTTGGGTTTGTTGGAGGTGGATTACTTTCTTGCTCTTTCTAGGGTATGATTGCTCTCCTTGTAATGGGTCTTTCCTGCTATTATTCTTTGTAGTGCTGGGTTTGTGGAAAGATATTGTGTAAATTTGGCTTTGTCATGGAATATCTTGGTTTCTCCATCTATGGTAATAGAGAGTTTTGCTGGGTATAGTAGCCTGGGCTGGCATTTGTGTTCTCTTAGGGTCTGCATGACATCTGACCAGGATCTTCTGGCTTTCATAGTCTCTGGTGAGAAGTCTGGTGTAATTCTGATAGGTCTGCCTTTGTATGTTACTTGGCCTTTTTCTCTTAGTGCTTTTAAAATTCTTTCTTTGTTTTGTGCATTTTGTGTTTTGATTGTTATGTGACGCGAGGTATTTCTTTTCTGGTCTTGTCTATTTGGTGTTCTGTAGGCTTCTTGAATGATTATGGGCATCTCGTTCCTTAGGTTAGGGAAGTTTTCTTCTATGATTTTGTTGAAGATATTTACTGGCCCTTTAAGTTGTGAATCTTCACTCTCTTCTATACCTATTATCCTTAGGTTTGGTCTTCTCATTTTGTCCTGGATTTCCTGGATGTTTTGTGTTAAGAGTTTTTTGCATTTTTCGTTTTCCTTGACAGTTGTGTCAATATTTTCTATGGTATCTTCTGCACCTGAGATTCTCTCTTCTATCTCTTGTATTCTGTTGGTAATGCTTGCGTCTGTGACTCCTGATTTCTTTCTTAGGTTTTCTATCTCCAGAGTAGTCTCCCTTTGTGATTTCTTTATTGTTTCTATTTCCATTTTCATGTCCTGGATGGTTTTGTATAAATCCTTCACCTGTTTGGTTGTGTTCTCTTGTGATTCTTTAAGGGCTTTTACCTGTTTACCTGTGTTCTCCTCGGATTCTTTGAGAATGTTATTTATGTCCTTCTTAAAGTCCTCCATCATCATCATTAAAAGTGATTTTAGGTCTGACTCTTGCTTTCCTGGTGATATGGGGAGTTCAGGACTTAATGTGGGAGAACTGGGTTCTGATGATGACATGTGTTCTGGGTTGCTGGCCCTTGTATTCTTGTTCTTGCCTTTTGCCATCTGGATCTCCTTGGTGCTACCTGTGCTGTCTCTGGCTGGAACCTGTCTTTCCTGTTCTCTTGGTTGTGTCAGAGCTGTTTAAGTTGGGTGTCGCTGCTGAGGTTCGAGCTAGGGCCCAGGATCTGCTCAGTGCTTTGGTCCGGACCGGAAGGAATCAGTGCTCTGGGCCAGGAGTGAGTTCCTGGATCCCTGTGGGCCCTGGTTACTCCCTGTTTGGGGCAGGTGTTGCTGCCTCCTTGCTTAAGAAGCTGCTCGAGTTAGAGCTCCTGGGAGCCACGCTTCCTCTGGGTTCTGTGAGATTGGGCGCAGAGTTGCTGCCCGATCTGCTGAGCGCCCAGGCCCAAACCAGAAGAAACCAGTGCTGGGGCCAGGAGTTTGTACTTGGGTCCCAGTGGGTCCCGGTTACTCCCTATTTGGGGCAAGTGTTGCTGCCTCCTTGCTTAAGGAGCTGCTTGAGTTGGAGTTCCTTGGAGCTACGCTGCCTCTGGGTTCTGTGAGATTGTTTGCAATATTGCTGCCCGAGATCTGCTGCGCGCTCAGGTCCAAACCGGAAGGAACCAGTGCTGGGGCCAGGAGTGAGTACCAGAGATACTGCCTGGGTCAGAGCTGCTGGGTGCCCCACTTCTGCCGGGTTTTGTGAGGTTCAGTGCAGAGCTGCCTCCAGGGATCTGCTGCATGGGCCCAGACCGGAAGCGGAAGCCCTGAATCTCAAGTTTTAATATATAGTGTAAAAAATTGGAATGAAAATCAACTAGGTATATTCTATTTTTCTTTATTTTTTGAAATTTCCATACAGCAAAATATGATCATATCCATTTCATAACTTAACCCCTGTATGTGTCTATACATGTATATGTCCATAGAGTCTTTATGCAAAACACATTTCCTACTATGGGCTGTAGTAACCACAGCCTGGATGTTCACTGCAAAGATATTCATCAACCCACGATTCTAGCGACCTTTAACAAGTTGCCCTAACTAGAAAGGTAAGATCCCAAAATATTCTGTCCCCATACTCCTAACCCACACAGAGACACTGGTGAGGACCCATCTGAGTATATGTGACATAGGAGTCCAAACTTCAATTTCTCCTCTAGTAAAACAGTATTATTCTGGGAGAGTGTCTAGTTATCAACACAAGCCAACTTAAAGAAGAAAGCATGACCATACAGTTCCTGTGGTAACAGCTCTGCCACTTCCCTGCCTGCTGGGAGTCATAAGGCCTAAGATCCAAAGACAAAGCCTGCAGCAGTCCTGAGCAAATCCTCTGAGAGGATGCATCTTCTTACTCTCCATCTGGTGCTCCTTCTCCTAGGTTCCAGCACCAAAGCTGGTGAGTACTGGGGTCCCTCCCTCTCCAATCTGCAGGCTAGCTCCTAAAACAATAAATTTTAGTGTGTCATTTGGGACTCTCAAATGGGTCTATAGGTCTTCTCAAGAGCTTCAGAGTAAAGTCTTCTTGTGGAATGTTCCTGCCCCATTCTTTAAAGCTGTGGTAGTTTCTAGTAACATAGAAGCTTGTGCTGACTGAGCAGTGAATCCTAAAGTCACTGGGAGAAAGACAGAGATTCCAGGATAACAGGCACATTCTCTTCTTCTATCGGTCCTTCAGCAGAAGTTCACCTTGTGATTTTTCTGTTCTGTGCCTATAAGAGGCAAGGACAGGAGGAACCTGGACAACATGTGCTGCAAGAGTTAAGATGGACCAGGGACAAGCAAGACTATACAATATCAGAAGTAGGAAACTGCCTAAATCTAAGGCGGGATTGGATTCTTGAGAAAGAAATGATGCTGTGGAGGAGGACAAGCGAGAGGAGCTGACAAAGATGTCTGAGAGAACCATGGGCAGAATTTAGGCCAAAGAGGTATGTGCACTCTCCAGAGAGAGCATCGATGCCTATCTCAGATCGTGGGGTTCTCTTTTCATCAGGGGTACGGAATGCATACCACACTCCCACCCCTACATGGCCTATCTGGAAATTGTCACTTCTGAGACTTACCTGACTACCTGTGGTGGCTTCTTGATAAGAGGAAACTTTGTGCTGACTGCAGCTCACTGTGCAGGAAGGTGAAACAAGATGCTGCGTATCCTTAATATGAGACAAACCACAGGGTAGCAACCTGGGACACACGCAGGTGTGTCTGAGAGGATCCTGAGCCTGGGACAGCTGACAAGAGAGATGTCATTAAATAGATGCTCTGATCTCAATCACTGTACATGCAGTTCTCCTCAGAGGCAAGAGAGGTTTCTCCAATGTGTCCCCTCCATATGCCTTTAAACATGGGAGACACACATAGCTCACTTGTCAGGATCTACCCAGTACATTTCTGGGGGTGTCTCCTTGCTATTTTCAAGAACACTGCCCTTTGATTCCAACTTCCATATCCCACGATTTCTAAGGAAAGCAGAACAAGCCTAAAGGACACGTTCTGCTTCTTGCTTTCCTGAATAGTTCTTGCTGTAGCAAATGGGCCCCATTCAAAGTTCTCCAAATTGGGGAGGATTAACTCAACCTGCAGGTCCTTGATTTCTTGATAATTCCCCAGCAATTCCTAGGGAACCAGCCCTAGAAAGTGTGTCTGTGCCAGAAAACCCACTTTCTCTAAGCCTTTTCTCTCCTGAAACCTGACTCAGGCCCAAGTGCAGGTATTGATCTCCTGACTGAGCCTGTCAACACCATGAGTATCCCAGAAAATGGGGATGAGAAGAGGCTCCTGTCCCAGGGAAGAATTCCAGCTTTTTCTCAAAATACATTTATCTCTGAAGCTATTGCTGCCTCTGCTTGCCCTTCCTTTTTGTTGTTACTGATGTTGGTTTAATTTGTGGTTTGTTTTTGTGGCATAGTCCTATGTAGCTCAGGCTGGCCTCAAACTTACTCTTTAGCTAAAGATGACCCTGAATTTCCAATCCTCCTCCCTCTATCACCCAAGTGCAGAGATTATAGGCATGAACCACCATGCCACTTTATGGAGTGCTGTGGCACAAACTCAGAGATTCATGTTTGCTCAGTAAGTACTCTACTAATTGCTATATACTCAGGCCCCATCAATTCTCACAAGTCTATAGGAGTCCTCCTAGGAGCCCATAACAAAACATCTAAAGAAGACACATGGCAGAGGCTTGAGGTTGAAAAGCAATTCCTTCACCCAAAATACGATGACTATTTGATTCTACGCAACATCATGCTACTGTAGGTAACAACTTTCTCCTTCCATTGAACGGCTTCAGACTTTTTCTTCTAGTCCCCATTGCCATGAATTTCCCCTGGCCTGCCATGGAAAGCATTCCCACTTATTCCCCTGTTGGAGTTGGTACTTTGCCCTTCCCCTCCCTGATTGCCTGGATCTAACCCCTAGCCCATAGCCCTAGCTAAGGGTCCCTCATTCCCTTCACAATTGAAGGAGAAAGCCAAGATAACCCTGGGCATGGGAACCCTCCTACTCTCTGCCAACTTCAACTTCATCCCACCCAGGACAATGTGCAGGGCATTTGACTAGGGCAGAGCCAATGTGAATGAACCAGCCTTGAACACACTGCAGGAAGTAAAGATGAGACTCCTGAATCCACAAGCCTGCAAACACTTCACCAGTTTTCAACATAATTCCCATCTGTGTGTGGACAACCACAAGAAGATGCAAAAAGTATACAAGGTAATCCTCTTGCCAGGGTTTTCTAAAAACCCTCCTGGGAACTAGAGTTCAAGAAGGGATGAGGCAGAAGATTCTCAGTTAATCACAGTGTTTAGGAATCAACAAGTGAGCAACAAAGTATTCATCTTCCCAGGACTATCCTGCATTACTCAGTCAGCTGTACAGAGAACATGTGGCGATATAAGGAAGATAGGTTGGCTGCTCTCCAAAACTAAGATGTGGCATCAGGCTCCAGACCTAACAGCAAGCTCAAATGGGTGAGTAGAGGTAGAGGTTCCCTCCTATCCATTCATGAGTTTTCTCTCTGCCCTGCCCCTAACAGGGAGACTCTGGAGGACCTCTCCTGTGTGCTGGGATAGCCCAAGGCATTGCATCTTATGTACATCAGAATGAAAAGCCCCCTGCTGTCTTCACCAGAATCTCCCATTACAGGCCCTGGATCAATAAGATCTTGAGGGAAAATTAACTCTGGAGCTCAGGGCCAGCCAGTGAGGAAATCTGGAACTGGAATAATGCAGGTTTTCCATGTGATGTGGCCTAGACACATGTGGTCTGTACTTCCTGCTGAAGCCTTGCCAGATGCCTGAGCTTCCAGAAAGTTCTTACAAGTCATAGAATGTTCCTAAAAGTCACTATCTTCATAAACCTCAATAAAGACTCTGATTCTAGACTGCAATGTGTGTCTCCTCTCTCAGGTGCTCTTTTCTCTCTGTGTACAACAATCAGATTCAAACCTTAAATAACATAAGATTGGAAAGAGAGCGTGAGGGACTTGGGGTGGTATGAAGGAACAGGCAGAGACAGAATGATACTAAATGAAACAGGCAGAGAGACAGAAATGACAAAGAAAAACTAAGTGTCTTTTGGGGTAGTCAAGGTCTCTATGTCCAGGTAAACAAGAAATTATACTCATCCTTTCTTTAATATTTCTCTTTTGCCCTCTTTCTATCTCTTGCTCACCTGTCCATCAGTGAGTGGGGTGAGTGTGTCTGTGTATGTGTAAATCTGTATGTTATATATTCACATGTGTGTATAGGTATGCGTGCCCATGCAGGCACAAGTAGACCTGAAGAGAATATCAAAAATTGTATTCTTTTGTTCTATCACTCTCTTCCAAAATCATTTGAGACAGGGTCCTCAATAAACCTGAAGCCACACTGGTGAACAGAAAGCCCCATAGGTCCTCCTGTCTCGAAGTCCTGAGGTTATAGGCACACTTAGCCAAACCAAATTTTCTAATAGGGTGTTGGGAATTCAAACTCAGGTCCTCCTGCTTTCACAGCAAGCTCTCTAAGCCACTGAGCCATCTCACATTCCCTAACTACTAAGCCTATGCCAGCTCTGATTAATATTTAATGATTCAGAGTCACTGGGAATATTTTATATAGCAAACCAGATGCAAGATCTGTAAAGTATTTCTGGCCTTTTTCCAGTAGATGCTAGTAGCAACACCATCTACACACCCAGACAAAATTCTCTTCAGCTATTGATCAATGTCCCTGGGGCAAAGATGAAGAATCACCTTCAGCTGAGATTTACACAGGTGGTACAGGTAGGACAGCTAGGGTCAAACAAGCTTGCCAGAGCTCATCTGGATAAGAGATCTACCATCTGTAAAGCTCTGTGTGGATGCAGAAGGGATTGCCTCTCAGGCACTGTCACAGAACAGATAGATGGCCAGGAGCAACAAGAAGAAAAACAATCACAAAGCTAGCTTGATCAACATCCATCCATCCACAAATTGCTCTGTGCAGACCACCAGGAAGCCCCAGGCCTATGACTGCTCAGTACATACAATCACCCATAAGAGGAATGGTTGACAGAAAGCACACAGCAGGATAAGGACACCATCTGCCCATAAAAGGAGTGGCTGGAGGAGAGCTTGTGGTGGCATGGGGACACCAACCAGAGACTGAGGCTGGCAACACCCAGGGCTTCTGAGGCCATGGTGAATCCCTGTGACCAAGCAAGTTATTCCCTGTAAGCATCCTGTGCTTAAGGCTCACATAGTAGAGCCATCCAGAAAGCTAGAGAAGCTGAACCTTCAGGAGTTCCCCTGGACCAAGGAACAGAAATGATAGTTTTTTGTTTTTCTTTTTAATTAATTTTGACCTCCTGACCTCAGTTTCATCTCCTTCTCTCTTCCTAATCCCTTCCCCTCCTGTTCTCTCCCCATCTCCAACCACTACTCCTCCATTTCTCTTCAGAAAAGAGCAGTCTCCTGGGGGTATCAAGCAAACATGATATATTAGGTTGCAGTAAGACAGCCACCTCCTCTCCTTCTAATCTTAGATGAGGAAACCCAGTAGGAGGAGAGGGTCACAAAGGCAGGCAACAGAGTCAGAGACAGCCCTGCTCCCACTGTTAGGCATCCACAAGAAGACCAAGCTACACAACTGTTCCATATGTGCAGAGAACCTCAGTCAGTCCCATGCAGGCTCCTTGGTTGTGGGTTCAGTCTCTGAGATACCCTATGAGCCCAGGCTAGTTGATTCTGTATGTTTTCTTGTGTCCTTGACTTCTCTGGCTTTTAAAATCCTTTCCCCTCCTTCCTCTCTACAGGATATCCAAGCTCTACCTAATGTTTGGTCCTGGATCTCTGCATCTGTTTCTGTCAGTTGCTAGATAAATTCTGTCTGATAACCACTGCAAAGACAGTGGTGTGCATGGATGTTCATAAATGTTTATGGACATGGGAACTACCTGAAGTGACAAAGCTGGTTGCGCACACCACAGTCCTGATTCAGCCCATCCCATGCCACCCATATCTATTTGCATAGCCTTGGCTGGGAACAAAATGTTGGTTATTCTTTCCTCACATGCTGTGTTCTATTCAGGCCTCATCTCTGCCTGGAAAGGGATTAAAGCCCAGGCCTCAGCTAGGACTCCTCTCAATCTTGTGTGCTGAGAGAGCTTGGTCAGCCTCTCAGCTGAACTCAGCTGATGCCTCATGCTACTTTCTGACTTGGCCTGCTGGTCAGTCAATGGGGTCTTCAAGGGAGAGGGTGCACATGGAGGGGCAAGAGACACTAAGAATGGAGGCAAGACAGCTGTCTGATCAAGTCTCCTTTATTGAAAGGCAATTATGGGTATATAAGCACAAGCAGGGCACTGTAGCTGGAGACACTTAACCACGAATGCCTTGCAGCTATGGGCACTAAACAGCAAGTCCAGGATATGTCTGAGAAAAACAAGATGTTTATCAGAGTGTGCTCAGCTGTTGTGGGCTGCCTACAAAAATATCATGTTAGAAAAACAAGTCTCTTTGTCAGAGTGGAAAAGTATCAACCTGCAAATATATGGCCCAAGATGGCTGCAAAGATGCTAGCCACTTTCTGCTAGGAGTAGGCTCCCAACAAGTTTCTGTACTGAAAAGGGTGTGACAGCAAATAGGACTTATTTTCCAAACTAGGAAGCAAGGAACAGGACAAGTAGTGGGAATACTGCTGTCTAATGAGCAGGCTGAAAACTGGCAAGGAGGCAGATGACGGGAATTGGAGGGAGGTGTAATATTCTCAATCCTCTATCTAAAAATGTTATTTAGAACCAACATCAGCTTAATAAAAGACCAAGATTCTGGATTTCCAGGTGAAGACTGTTCATTAAGAAAAAAATGATTGGGAAAGAAATCTTCACTAACCCCGAATCCGATACAGGGCTAATATCCAACATACGCAAGTAACTCAAGTAGTTAATCTCCTAAAATGAAACAACCCAGTCATAATATAGGATGTAGAGCTAAACAGAGCATTCACACCAGAGGAATCTCAAATGGCCAAGAAGCACTTACTTTTTCAGTTTGCAACTACTTCATTGAGAATTTTTGTATGTATATTCATGAGGGATACTGGACTATAAATTATATATTTTTGTTGGGTTTATACTTGATTTCAATATTTCAATATTATTTGCTTTGTGAAGGAGCTTATTGTGGTTCTGAATTTTTTTAAACATAACTCAAAAAGTATTGCTTGTTTGAAGGCTCTATAGAATTCTTGTATAAGTATATCTGACACTTGGTATTTTGCTTGTTTGTTTCTTTTCATTTTATTCTGTTTGAATGCTTTTTAAATTTTTTGATTTGCTGAAAATAAAAAAAAAATAAAAAAAAATAAAAAAAAAAAGAAATGTTCAAAGTCCTTAGTGATCAGGGAAATGCAAATCAAAGGACCCTGAGATTCCACCTTACACCAATCAGAATGACTATGATCAAAAACTAAGGTGATCAAAAACTAGCACATGTTGGCTAGAATGTGGAGAAAGAGGTAAACTCCTCCATTGCTAGTGGGATTGCAAACTGGCACAACAACTCTGGAAATCAATCTGGAGGTTCCTCAGAAAACTAGAAAGAGATCTACCTGAAGACCCATTCTTGGGCATATACTCAAAAGATGCCCCACCCTACCACAGGGGCAAGTGCTCCACTCTGTTTACAGAGGCCTTATCTATGATAGCCAGAAGCTGGAAACAACCCAGATGTCCCTCAACAGAAGAATGGATACAGAAAATGTGATTCATTTTCACAATGGAATACTACTCTATAGAGTGTAGTTATAGAAAACAATCCATGCTTAACTAACCAAGTACCAGCAACTCCAGTCACGGCTGCCCCCATGGTTCCCACAGCTAGCTTGCTTCCAAGCTGCTAGTACTTCCCTGGTTCCTCTGGCTAGCTGCAGATACTCTTGCCACCCTGAGTTCCGCTGTGGCTACCTCTCCCATGGAGTTCAGTTCTTTGACCAATCTTCCTGTTTCAAAGCCAGGCCAAATTCCACTCTGGCTAAGTTCTTTCCTCCTTCCCACAAGACAGTCTAAGTTTAAAATCAACAGATTACACAATCTCTGGGCATGGAATCTATTGTCCTAATTTCATCAGCTATTCTATGTTGGATTCCACCAAAAGTTCTTACAGATCCCAGGTTAACATCTTGCCCCTCTCACCAGGGTTCCTTATTCCTGCATGCCCTTCCCCTTCCTCTCTTGGACCTGGAAGGACTGCCTCCTCCTTTTTGCCAATGATTGGCTTCTTGTTGTCTTTATTATACAATCAATCAATTAGGGGGAAATTCCTCTACAGTAGTCAGCTATTAAGAACAAGGACATCATGAGTTTTACTGGCAAATGGAGGGAACTAGAAAATATCATCATCCTGATTGAGATAACTCAGACCCAAAAGTATATGCATCATATGTACTTACTAATAATTGGATATTTGACCAAAAATACAGAATGTTCACCATACAATACACAGAACTCAAGAACATTAACAAGCAGAAGATCCCAAGTGAATGCTTCGGTCCCACCTGGGTGGCAGAATAAATTAATCACAGGAGGCAAAGGGATGAAGGACATAGGTGGGAGAGAAGAGAAGGAGAGGAAAGGGGGAACATCATCAGGTATTGAGGGAGGAGGGAAGAAGAGAAGCCCTGAGCTCCAGCGGAATTAATAGGAATATGCAGCCTGGAGGGAGGAGGAGTTGGGGGTACCCTCTAGAATTGAACAGAGACCTGGGAGGTGAAAGACTCTCAGGAATCAAAGGGAGGAACATTAGATGAAATGCCCTATAGTGGGGAGAGGAAACTTGTAGAGTCCACCTCCAGTAGAAAGGTCATCAAGTGGAGGGATGGGGTTGCCATTCCACAGTCAAAACCTCTGACCCAGAATTATACCTGTCTAAAAGAACTACAAGGGGAAAATGGATAAGAGATTGAGGTAAAGGTGGCCCAGTAATCAGCCTAAATTGGATTCCATCTCAAGGGAAGGCTCCAAGGCCTGACACTATTACTGATGCTAAGGTGTGCTTACAGACAGGAGCCCAGCATGGCTTTCCTCCAAGAGGCCCAACAAGCTATTGACTCAGATAGACTCAGATACAACCAATGGACTGAAGTTGGGGAACCCTGTGGTTGAATTAGGGAAAGGCTGGAAGAAGCTGAGGAGGAGGGTGGCCCCAAGGGAAGACCAGCAGTCTCAAATATCCCGCAGCCACAGAAATAGAGAAAAGAATAAGACTTTTTACAAATAATCCAGACTGGAACTTTAATTTGTCATATCCTCACTTTCTTTTTGTTATTTTCATTTTCATATGTATGTCTATATGTATGCATGTGTGTGTGTGTGAGTACATGTGAGACTGTACATGAAAATGCATGTGAGTACGCATGTAAGCGCTGCTTCTGCAGATGGAAGCCAGATTTCAACCTCAATATTATTTCTAAAAAGTCATCCACCTTGAGGTCTTTGAGGAAGGGTCTCTCACTGGTCTGGGGTTTGCCAGGTAGACTAGGCTGATTGGCTTAGTGAGTGAACCCCAGAAGTCTCTCTCTCTCTCTCTCTCTCTCTCTCTCTCTCTCTCTCTCTCTTCTCTGCTGAAAACAAACACCTGCCACAACATGATGCCTTTGAGTTTGATGGGTTCCATGAGTTCTAAAGATCAGGTCCTCAGGCTTACACAGAAAGCATGTTATCAACCTCCCCAGCACACCACACCTTGAATTAATCAGAATTGTACTGGTGTCCTGTACAAATATATTTACAAATAATTGTTCAAGTATGGAGGTCACCATCCTCTGGTGTTCTTCCCAAGTCACCAAGACCTGGTTCCTGTCTCCTGTAATCCTTCAGATAGGGGACAATGACATTTCAGGTCAACACCTTATTTCACATACAGATATGAAGTACTAATGTTTAGATTTTATCATGTTGGCCTGGAGAGATGGATCAATGGTTAAGGACACTTAGTTGCTTTTGCAGAAGACAAGAGTTTGATTTCAGGCACCAACCTGCTATCCAGCGACCATTTATAACTCCAAACACAGGAGATGTGATGCCCTCTTCTCAACTCCATGCACACACATGGTAAACATACATTCGTGCAGGCAAGACACTCATACACTTAAAATGGTTTGATCCCTAGCACCATAGAAGCAGCATGGTGACACACGCCTGTAAACACTGCACTTAGGTGGAAGGAGGAAGATCAAAAACTCAAGGCAAATCTGGGGTACAAAAAAATTGTCTCAAAAAGCTAGCTCAAGTAAAAGCAGTCAGATTTGGATTTGTATAGTAGCAAGTGACTTTTTCTATATTCTGTTGACAAGAAGTAGTAACAACATTCTTGGATCAGTAAAGTTACTTGTAGTGAATCAGTTATAGCATCAACCACATAAAATTACTGAAACCATTTGGAAGTTAAATGTCTAAGGAACATGCCAGCAAATAATATGCCAAGACACCCCAGTATGCTGCCAAAAGAACATCTGAATTTTATTAGTGAATTTTGCAATTTTACTACCATGTAAAGTGGTGAGCATGTAAAAGTCACATGGGACTTTTTGAAAGAGATACAATAAATCCTCCACTAGTCCCACTTCTTAGATAAAGCAGATAAACATCTGTCAACAGCTATTCTAAATTAAGAAGATTTTTCTTAAGAAAAAAGATTTTCAAATCTTTTTTGTTACTTTTTTGAAAGCTCAGTTCATGTTTTGATCATGTATATTATATTGTATTGTGATGAAAATCTGTGTCACTCTAAGAGACTGAGAGCTTTGCTAGACTTCACAGCCAAGTTAATGATAAACCTTGAACTCACTAAGACTTATGACTGCTGTCCTACTGTGTGCTCACACTGCTGGTTTCACCAGCCTTTCAGAGAACAAAGTAACAACCAACCATACTTGCACTGGGTTTCCCATATAATCAGCTGTCAGAATCTAAGCTGTTACTTCCTTGCCCTGATCCAGACCCATGCATGTGTATCATTTGCTAAAAGCAACAATCACACAGGTTGAAAGGGATCTTCTCAAGTGAATATCCACCATGAATGGTGAGCACATTTGCGTATATTAGTTGATAAATGTTTATGGTTGTTGTCTGAGTCAGTTGGAGTCAGAGATTCAATCCCTTGCACATTTCTGTTAAGGATGTTTGTAGAGTATCCAATTCCTTCCCTGTGTGATGCTTTCTGTGTTGTTCAGTGCATACAGAGCAAAGCCCTTTGTGTAGGACAGACACACAGACATGCTGGCACAGATACAGATGGACAGATTCATAATACAGCCTCTGTCAGGCACAAACCAGACTCATATAACAGACACAGAGATTTGAACATATGGTAGTGTGATGTAGAGAATTTAACTGTGACTAATTCTTAGTTAAATGGCTCCAAGGGAAATGCTTTTGTTTATTTTCTTAATGCAGCACTGATGCATAATTGGTCATTTGGAGTTAATCACTGTGATGGCTATTCCTGGTTAGCATCTTTACTCCATCTGGGCTTAAATTAAGCCCAAGAGGTTGGGTATATCTGCGAAGAACATTTTTCTCAACTAAACTCCTTGTAATGTGAAGATCCATCTTTAATTCATATGTGTCAAATTTGGAAAATCCACCATTAATATGGACCACTCCTTCAGGTGGCAGCTTATACAGGTGACATGGAAGAAGGAAGTTTTTTCTCTTTTTGTTTCTCTCTTGCCCCCTCCCTCTCTCCCTCTCTCTCTCTCCCTCTCTCCCTCCCTCCATCCACCCCTCCTTCTCTTCCTCTCTCTCTTCTAGCTTGCCCTTGCTCTCTGTGGTAAATAAATCCCTTCACAGACATTAAACCCCATGTCTTCATGAAACTGGCATACACTGAAGACCAGCTGAGATATCTAGCCATGTAGACTGACAACTACTGGATTCTTAGATTTTTTTTTTCTGAGTAGACAGTCATTGTTTAATTAGCTATACCACAGCCTATAAGCTGCTGTAATCCATTGATGGATTGAACTTCTATCAGTTCTACTCCTCTAGAGAATCCTGATGGATAAGATCACTGATAGTTTAGTTCATACTTACCCTGCCTTTTCCCAGTTCTTCCCAGATCTACCCCACTTCCCTTCCCACCATATTTTAAGGCATTGTTTCCACAATAAAACTTGTGCAGCCCAAATATTCTTCGGTTGTGGCCTTCCTCTGGAGTGTGGTCACCTTCTCAGGGGGGTTCAAAGAGTGAAATATTCACTGTACGACTTTCCCTTACAGGGTTTTAATGATAGGGGTGAACTGTCTCCTAAGTAAAAACTAATTAAATTAGAACATGATTAAAGATAGGAATTATTTGCCAGAGTGTGAGTCAGGCTGGTAGAGAGAGAGAGAGAGAGAGAGAGAGAGAGAGAGAGGAGAGAGAGAACATTTCCTTCTCATGTAACCCAGACTGTTCATAAACTCAGTATGCAGCCAAGGATGATCTTGAATTTCTGGTCCTCTCTCCTCTGCTTCCAAAGTCCTAGAATGACAGGACTGTGCTACCACTTTCCAGTTAATAACACTGTACTTTATAACTAAAACTCACTGAGAGATTTTAGATGTTAATATGGAAAGTATCTAAGATAGTTAAAATATTAATTAGCCTGATTTAGTCATTCTTCCTTTACACATGTAGCAAAGAAATCATGTTATATGTCATAATTACATACAATCTTTACTTATCAAGTTAAAAGTATAATCAAAGGGATACCCAAATACTGCCAGGAGAGAGCTGGTCTCCCAGGAGTGCAGGAACACCTGAGAGCACAGGTAAGACCACCAATTCTGCTCTGAGGACCTGCCTGGAGACCTCAGGACACAGGAACTGAGGAGCAGCTTGGGAAAGGATCCTTATGGTTTTTATCTGTGTCTGGAGGTGATCCTGTGCCACAGTGCTCCATACCCAAATACTGTCTGGAGAAAGATTGTCTCTCAGGAGTGCTGGTACACTTGTGAGCACAGGTAACACCTCCACTTCTGTACAAATTCCTCGCCCGAGAGGGAACCACCCAGAGTCCTCAGGACACAGGAACCAAGGAACAGCCAGGAAGAGGATCCTTCAGGATTCTATCTGCACCTTGCAGCTGACCCTGGGCCACAGCTCACCAAACCCCAATTCATTCCGGAGGGAACTGGTCCCAAGAGTACTGACACATAGGCTTGCAGGAGTAACAAGCCACAGTCAGAGACAGCAAGACCAGCTAAAACCAGAGATATCCATATAGTGAGGGGCAAGGACAAGAACAAAAGCAAAAGAAACCAAGGCTACTTGGCGTCATCAGAACTCAGTTCTCCCACCACAGTGAGTCCTGGATACCCCAACACACAAGAAAAGCAAGACTCTGATTTAAAGTCACATCTCATGATGATGATAGAGGACTTTAAGAAGGACATAAGTAACTCCCTTAAGAAAATACAGGAGAACACAGGTAAACAGGTAGAAAATCTTAAAGAGGAAACACAAAAAATCCTTAAAGAATAGGTATAGAAGAGAGCAAAGATTCTCAACATAAAGGGCCAGTAAATATCTTAAACAAAGTTATATAAGAAAACTTCCCTAACCTAAAGAAAAAGATGCCCATAAATATACAAGAAGCCTACAGAACTCAATTAGACTGGACCAGAAAAGAAAGTTTTTCTGTCACATCATATTCAAAACACCAAATTCAGAAAACAAAGAAAGAATATTAAAAGCAGTAAGAAAAAAAATCAAGTAACAGATAAAGACAGACCTTTCAGAATTACACCAGATGTCTCACCAGAGATTATGAAAGCTAGAAGATCCTAGGTAGATGTCATACAGACCCAAAGAGAACAAAAATGCCAGCCCAGGCTACTGTATCCAGCAAAACTCTCAGTTACCATAGATGGAGAAACTAAGATATTCCATGACAAAATCAAATTTACACAATATCTTTCCACAAATCCAGCCTTACAAAGGATAATAGACAAAAAAATTCCAACACAAGGAGAAAAACTAGAAAAAGCAAGAAAGTAATCTTTCAACAAACTCAAAGAAGATAGCCAAACAACCTCTAACAACAAAAAATAACAAGAAGCAACAATCACTATTCTTTAATATCTCTTAACACCAATGAACTCAATTCCCCAATAAAAAGTCACAGACTAACAGACTGAATACATAAACAGAATCCAACATTTGGCTGCATACAGGAAACACACCTCAGTGTCAAAGAAAGATGCTACCTCACAGTAAAGGGCTGGAAAACAATTTTCCAAGCAAATGGTCCCAAGAAACAAACTGGAGTAGCCATTCTAATATAGAATAAAATTGACGTTCAACCAAAAGTTATCAAAAAAGATAAAGAAGGACACTTTATACACATCAAAGGAAAAATCTAACAAGAAGAATTCTCAATTCTGAACATCTATGCTCCAAATGCAAGGGCACCTACATCCATAAAAGAAATTTTACTAAAGCTCAAAGGACACAATGCAATGCACACAATAATAGTGGGAGACTTCAACACCCCACTTTCAAAAAATGGACAGATCATGGAAACAGAAACTAAGCAGAGATATAATAAAACTAACAGAAGTGATAAACTAAATGGATTTAACACATATCTATAGAACATTTCATCCAAAATACAAAAAAAAAAAAAAAAAAAAAAAAAAACCCACAAACAAAGAATATACATTCTTCTCAGCACCTCATGGAACCTTCTCCAAAATTGACCATGTAATCTGTCACAAAACATGCCTCAACAGATACAACAAGATTGAAATGACCTTAGATTCCCATGGAATCTATCAGATCACCATGGATTAAGACCAGTCTTCAATAACAACAACAAAAAAAAAAAAAAAAAAAAAAAAACAGAAAGCTGGCATACACATGTAAGCTGAACAACACCCTACTCAATGATCACTTGGTCAAAGAAGAGACAAAGAAAGAAATTAAAAACTTTTTAGAATTTAATGAAAATGAAGGCACAACATACCCAAACTTAGGGACACAATGAAAGCAGTGGTAAAAAGAAAACTCATAGCTCTGAGTGTCTCCAAAAAGAAACTGGAGAGAGCATACACTACCAGCTTCACAGCACACCTGAAATCTCTAGAACAAAAAGGTGCAAAAATTCACAAGAGGAGTAGATGGAAGGAAATAATCAAACTCAGGACTGAAATCAACCAAGTAGAAACAAAGAGAACTATACAAAGAGTCAACAAAACCAGAAACTGGTTCTTTAAGAAAATGTATCTTCCTTCCTTCCTTCCTTGATGCCTTCTTTCTCTTTCTTTCTTTCCTTCTTTCTTTGTTTTATTCTTTCTTTGTTTTTTATCAAATATAGTCTAACAGGAGACAAACTAAAAAAGGAAACAGTTGAGAAAATGTCTTCATCACATTGTCTAGTTGGCAATAGACCATTGAGTATTTTCTTAACTGATGATTTACTATTGCAAGTGCCATCTCTGAACAGCTGAAATAAGAAATCAGTGTGCACAAGATAGTAATGCTATTCCTTCATGGCCTCATCTTCAGTGCCTGCATCCTAGTACATGTTTGATTTCCTATCCTGAATATCATTCAAAATGTACTGTAAGATATAAGATGAAATAAACTCCTTCCTCTTTAAAAAAAAGGAATGAAAGAAATCTAATGTAAGCAGTGTACCATCATGACTCCCCTCACTCACCAACAGTGTCATTCGAGAAATGTTTTGACACAAAATCATATTCCTTCCTTCCTAAACATGTTTCTAGTCATACTAAAATTACTTATTTACAAAGTCATTGATAAAAACATTCCTTGGATGGCAGGAGATCATATGAAATCAGGTGTGAACACCTGTGGCTCACCAGAGACTGGATTCTCCTCATTGTAAGGATTTTTGTTTTCTGAAAGTAAATCTCCATATTTCATTGTTTAGCACTTAAAGCTGATCATTCCGCTCAATTGCAATTACTGTGGTCTAAAGACTTGCCCATATTCTCTGACTTCTGGGTTGGTTTCGACTTTTGCAAAGCTAGTCAGCCTTGTATTTGATAGCTATCTTTACATCTCTACTGAACAGTGCTGAAGCTGGAAAGCTAGACATGAGGCTGCCAGGAGGAGGGCTGAGGTGCTGAGGTCTTGGCCTGGGGCTGATACTGGCAGCAGTTTTTTCCTGGTACAGTAGTCAGAGAGCCACATTCACTGTGTTAGGCCTCCTTGGGGCATAACAGACCTCTTGTGTGGTCCCTTCTATAAAGAGTCCACAGTACCCTGCAGCTAATGTGTACATACCCTTGACTAAAGACAATGGGTTTTTTGTCCTGTAAGAGGAGAGCAGGCCACTTAGAAGTTCAACTAACCCTGACATTCTTCTGAAAGGACTGTTACATTTGGGTGGCAAAGAAGCAGGTCTAGAGCCATCATGGGAAGTACAACTTCGTGCAAAGTCCTGAAGTGTCTCCTCCCAACAATGGCTAATTCTGCCCTGTGTTCCCTGCAGAAAGTGCTGATGCTCTCCTATGGTGCCTGCTGCAGCCACAGTCATGGTCCAAGGACGTCTGAGGGCAGGCTCTCCTCTAGCTGCAGGTGCATTATTGAGAGCTCAGATGGAGACAGCAGCATGAGTGTTGAGGACACAAGCTGTCAACAGCTATATATGACCTAGACATCGAATTATCTATGATGGGTGGAAAGACACAGTGGCTATGGCATGGGGTTTGTGGAGAGAAGAGCTGAGAGACACAGAGAGGGATGAAAGGACAGTGGAGGAGGAGAACAGAAGAGTACACACTACTCTGGATATGAAATCTTACTGTACACACCCATGCATGTTGGATAATATTGAGTCATCCACAGTGTCACACCTGTGCCAGGAAATCAGTACTCAAAATTTTTAACATGGCGAGATAGTGGCTCAAATCAGCTCTTCATTGAGCTTAGAGAAGTGCTGAGTAGTTAGAGCACAGACTGGAGTCATGCAGGTACAAGAGATTACATCTTTATTGAGGTGCATGACACAAAATAATCCATTATCACAGATTTGTTTATCTTTGAGATTGTCTTGGGGATATTCCAGGGGCAGGCTGGGGACAGGCTGCTGCTGGCTGTGTTGAACTCAAGGGGTACCAGATAAGCTCAGGCTTGGAGACTCTATCTCAGGCTGCTCAGGGTTTTTAGCTACTTGACCTTTAAGACATCATTAATCCAGAGCATGTATGAGGAGATTCGAGTGAAGACTGAAGGGGGATTTTCAACTGGATAAGTATTGTAAGATGCAATACCATGGACCACTCCACCACACACTAGAGGTCCCCCAGAGTCTCCCTTTAGGTGAGGAAAATAAGAATATGAGCAAAGATTGCTTTTCCCCAACTTCTAATGCCCCACCATAGCTACTCCCAGATTGGAGTAAGAAGTCCTGGTTCACTATTACTCCTAAGTTAGGGATTTAATGACTAATCCCCCTCCTCCCTGACCTTAACCCATTGCTAACATGACTCCCTTTACTTCCTTCCTGTCTCATATCTAGTCTCATGGGAAGGTTGCAGAAAGGGCTTGGGCACAGGGAGATGAGACAGAGAGGGAGATTTCATTTCCCAAATTCTCAGGGCTAGAAGACTAAGAACACAGGCATTAGTCAGTGCCATGGAGAGCTGTTTGGCTCACTTCCTCCACTGACGCTATCTCCTGATGTGATAAGAAAGAATGGATGTGTACTCACCTTGTATACAGAATTTAACATTGTGGGACTGCCCATGCAGACCTGGATGTCATCGTCATAATCCTCATGTTTTTTACAGGCCTCCTTATCCATGATTCTCAGTTCCACCTCTCTCAGGGTATCTGAAGTAGGTTCTGTCACTCCAGTTCGCCCCCAGCCTGTTGCCCAGCACATCTCACCAGGCTTGATAGAATCAGAGGAACCAGGCAAGGGAATTACATTCACAGCAGGAGTCAACTGAGCTTGCTTTTCAAGCTGTTGGGGTAAGGAAGAAGAGATGTCAAACCAAAGACAAATGCTTAGACATGGACCCTTTCCCATTGGAAACTCAGAAGTGGGTTCTGAGGAAATTATTTTGACAGGAAAGAATTTCCAGGAGGAAAGATAAGGATGGGAGACATAAACGAAGCAGGAAAAATAAGGGCACCTTCAGTAACATGATGTCATGGAGATGCAAATCCCAAATAAACTTTGGGTGAGGAATTTGGTTTTCAACTTTTATCTCCTGCTGTGTGGATTCTGTCTTGCTCACATTATGAGCTCCAAGGGTGACAGTGATTTCTCTGTTGAAAAATAAAGAAGCAGTGAGACATGCTGGTCTTAGGAAGACTCCTTCCAAGGAGAAGGCAACAGGGTCTATGTTCTGTCCCAGTGCAGAGAACAGAGAGGCATGAATGGAGCTCCCAGGTCTACAGCCTTGCCAGAAGGATGTGGCTCAGCAAAACAAGGGACTGGAAACTCTTCCCATACCCCACCCTCAGTACTTGGATTGAAACCATGGCTTTCCCCATGGCTGATGAGCCCTCTACAGTGACTTACACGCCAGTCCATGTTTGAGATCTGGTGACAGCACAGCAAGACAAGAACTGTAGTTTTTGTCATGACTAGAGCCATATTTAAAGCTCTGACCTCTGAAAATGGAGAAGACGCATGAGATGGTCCAGTGAGTTGCCTTGTGCTACGTTTTTACTCTCAGTGTCAGGAGAACCCATCTGGAGATGAGCAGGGATCATAGCCTTCCTCAGGCCTCTGCTGCTCTGTGACTCTGGCTCCTGCATTTCCTCACAGGAAGAGAAGCCTCTTACCTGCCTTTGCATTGTGCAGCAGTCAGCACAAATTGGTCGGTTATGAGAAACCCAGCACAGCTGCGTGAGGGACCTTGGTAATCGATGATCTTCAGATGGGCCATGTAAGGGCAGGAGTGTGGATTAGCCTCAACACCACCAATAATCTCCTCTGGAACAAAGAATCCCCAGTACATGGTCACAGACTTATGGAACATTCCAACAAGGTACTAGCAAGGGAAGATGGGGCCAAAGTTGAGCAAATACTCCAAGCCCACCCCATCTTGCATGGGGCTCAGGCCCCTCCATATGACCTTTGGTTTTTTTTGTTTGTTTGTTTTTTTTTCTCTCCTCTTAATATTTACTTCCCAGTGGTACCTCTCTAACATCATCCTTCATTCAGAACACAGTGTTCATTCATGTTTCTGACTTTCTACTTCATCAGACAGTTCTTCAACCCTCATCCTGTCTTCCTCAACATTAAGGGAAGGGCAGAGAAGAACAGCCTATCAGAACAGAGTAATTTGATGAAATGTTCTAAAGGGAAAAATCATTTTTCATTATTCCTTGACCTACAGATTTCCCCTGGACTACCTTAATTTAGGATCCTGCCTTATGTTAGGTTCTCTGTTACCCAAGGTAACAGATTATGGTCCACTGCTGAAACTAAGAGGTTAAGGAGATGAAGACAAAACTCAGCAGCTTCAGGTCCTGAAGGCAAGAGAAGTCCATCAGAAATAGTAGAACCTGCATTTTGCCAGTGGTGTTGCCTGGGGTGGGTTTCTAGTGTGTTCCTGTCCTGGTTCCTGCTTTTATAGCTCCAAAGTAGGAGAAACAAAGGGCTGCAAACCACAGATCTGGCTTGGACCAGCTTTATTTTCCTTATCAGAAATTCACATGACTCTGCTCTCTGGGGGTGTAGAATCTGTGACCAGATTCTGAGAATCCTGGATCCCAGGATAAGGTCGAGACTCCACCCTTCAAAGCAGCTCTTAGGAGGCCTGAAATCAACAGAAAGGGATGGTAACCTTGGTCAGGGATCATGGAACTGTTCTTGTAAACACCCAGGTATTATTGTCAGCTTTGAGACCCTTGCTACATATGTGTAAAGTCTCACCTCTGTCACTGTAGCACAAACACAGGCATCTGTAGTATATGAATATATGGATGAGAGGGAGTACATTTTATTTACAAAAACTGGTGGTGGGTTGATTTAGCCTGAAGGCTATTGTTTGTATTGACCATTGTGAGGGCATCTCATCTTTATTCAAGTAAGTAGGAGATGAGAGAATGTGGCTGTGACTGATGAAGGTGTGGGGACAGTATGTTGAATACACAGCATGTAGGGCAAGACCAAGTCCATAATTAAGTCAGTGGATCCCAACCTAATTGTGTGACCCTTTAATACTGTTCCTCACATTGTGATGACCTCAGCCTTAGATGTATTTCAATGTTCCTTAATAAGTATAATTTTATTACAGTTATGAATTTTAATGTAAAATATCTGACATGTAGGATATCTGAAATTTAACCCTAAAGTGACTGTAACCCTCAGGTTGAGAACAGTTACTGTAAGTGAATGTCATTAATTTACAATTAAATCTATAAATGGTTTTCTGGTAGATTGTTGAGGAGCTACACTAGCACAAACAGACATTTTCACATCCCTCCATGAGGCTCATTTAGCATACCATTGCTACCAATGGAACCTATGCAGTCCTAAACCAATGTGACTGAGTCAGAGACCCTGGACTGACTCTGTATCCTCTATACTCCCTGCTGTGGGATCAAGTAGACTGGATACCTCCTCAATGGAGTGCCCACTAGGGATTCCTCTGTTACCTCTTCAGGATCAAAAATCCATGTGTTCTCAAATATGATTTTGTGATTCCCTGTCTCCCACCCACTTTCTCTTTCCTCACTCCTTTGAACTTGGAGAAGCAAAGTGGTATCGTCTTCATATCCTTATGGATTAGACCACACAGAGGGATAATCAAACAAGGCTTCATCTCGAAGGTTGTGGAATGGAGGTCCTAGTCTGCAACACCACTTATCCAAAACCCCTCCCTAGTTTGAGAGTTGTACATTTCAGAGGAAAGTTAGCCATGTGTACTATAACCCCACATTCCTGCATTTATCATGCATGAACACAATCATCCAGAAAAGTCTTTCCTGTAGAAATGATGTTCCATGGGTTACTGAAAAGAAAGCACCTTCTGTAGTGTTTGAGTAGAATGTTCTGTAGATTCCTGTTAGGTTTATTTACTTTATGATATTAATTAAGTCCCACATTTCTTTCTTTACTTTTTGTCCTAATGACCTACCTTTGTTGGCAAGGGTAAGGTACTAAAGTGACACATTGTTACTGTGTGAGATCCATTCTGATTTTAGCTTTAGGAGAGTTTCTTTTGTGAACTTGGGTATCTTCATGTTTGGTGCATACATGCTTAGAACTGAGATGTCCACTTGGTGGATTTTTTTAATGAGTATATAGTATTCTTACTGATTCCTTCTGATCAGTTTTAATTTAAAGTCTGTTTTACTATATATTAAAATAACCACACCTGTTTGCGTACTGGATCCTTTTGCTTGGAATACCACTTTGTACCCTTCTAACCTAAAGTGAGGTCTGTTCATGGTGTTGATTGCATGTTTCTTGGAGGCAATCATAGGATGAATCCTGATTTCTCATCCATTCTGTGAGTCTGTATCTTTCCATTGGGAACTGAGACCATTATTATTGGACAGTTATCAATGAGCAGTGTTTGTTGATTCCTATTATTCTGTTCTTTTGTTGTGTGGCCCACACAACACATGCTGTGATGCGTGTGACTTACTAGTTTACATTGTTTATTATGGCATGTATTTTCTTGAGTGTGGTTGACACTTTCAGTTTGAAATTTTCCTTCTAATGCCTTCCCTAAACCTGGATGGGTGCATACAAATTGCTTAGATTGATTTTTATCATGACATGTTTTTCTTTTTCTTTTTTATTTATTTAGTTATTTAGATCACATCATAATTTTTTTCTTACTCTATCAATTGTGATGGATAATTTTCCAGGTGTAATAGTCTGGATTTGCATCTGTTGTTGCCTAGAGGTTGTAGAACCTAGAGGTTGTAGAATCAAGGCCTTCTGGCTTTAGAGTCTCCATTGAGAATTCAGTACTATTCTAATGGATTGTTATCACCAAACGTGCTTATGTCATCCTCAATTTAAGTACACTTTTGTGGGGTATAACAATCTGAGTTGGCACTTATACAGAATTTTTAAGTTTCATCTTTTCATAGATTCTCAGTTTTGTGAGTTGGATTCCATCTGAGTTTTACTCCTTAGGGAACATGGCTAGTGAATTTGTTATTTAGGTTTTATATTTTGTTATTTTATAGGTTTTTTAAATTGTTTGTATTTTAGTGATATGAAGTGAGTATTTTAATTTAGACAGTTGGCTGTTGTTTAGTGAGATTTTACCCCACTAGACTAGAAACCAAAGGTGACCTTAGACTAGACATCTTGGGATATCTCAAAGGAAAAAGCACTGGTGTGGAATGTGAGGACTCAGGCAAGGTGTCCTACCAGATCCAAGTCTGGTCTAGGCCCATATCAAGCTTAGGGAGTTGTGGATCTTGGATTAAAAGATGGTTGTGATATTTTTCTAGAGGTAAGGAAGGCTGGGATCCTGATGCGGTAGGAAAAAAAATCACCCAAGTAGTAGAGCAATGTGATATGAAATTGAAAGTAGACTGAACTTAGATTTCTGGGGGAAAAGACAGGGTACAGAGTAGCACTGTGGTAAGGAAACAGAGGGTGGCAATGGCAAGCAAAGATCTTGCCTGGGTGAGAGAACACACCAGAGCTTGAGGAGCCATGTTAAACATATCTTCATTTATCCCATTCCCAACGCTGATTAACTATTAAGGGAGGTCTTCTGTGATAGGTGACCTCCAAAGAGCTACTGGTTTCTGGGAGAGACATAATCACTGGTGTCCACTGGGATGTTTCCCATACTCTACTGAATTGGTTCTCAACCTGAGGGTCATGTCCACTCTAAGAATCAAATGGCTCTTTCACAGGGTTACATATCAGAATCCTGCATATCAGATATTCATGTTCTGATTTATAACCATAGCAAAACTGAAGTTATAGAGTAGGAATGAAATAATTTTATGGTTTGGGGTCACCACAATATGATGATTACAACATAAGAAATGTTGAGACCTCTCCACTAGTGGATGGACCCAAACCCATGCACAAATGGGAAGCACTAATTAGACTTATGGGTCATAAGAAGAAATCAACTCTGGCTTTAAATATCTCCATCAGGTAAGTAACTACTAGGGTGGTGTTTCTGCCCATATTGTGATTGGCCCTTCTGCCTTGAACCTTTCTGCAACTTTAGCCTTTTAAGTTTTAGCATTTTGACCATAATATACCATGCAAATTTTCTTTCTTTAGCATCCCTCGAGCCTGTGTACTTGGATGAGTAGCTCCTTCAGTGTTTGGGGATTTTTCTTTACGAGTTTTTTGTGAGTATTATCCATGACTTTGGCCTGGAGTTCTTCTCTGTCTTCTATGTCATGAAGTTGGGAAGAGGTTTATCAAGGAGTACATGGAAGGAGTTAGGTGGGAAGGATGGGGAATATATATGATCATATTGTGTACAATAAAAATTCTCAGTGAAATTCACAAAGGTAAAGGAGAATTAAAAATAAGGAAAAAATTGCAAACCTGCTACATTAGAACCAAACAAAAAGCTCCAAAGAGAATAAACATAAAGGGCTAGAAAGAAAGACTTTAAAAGTTTTCAGCACCCTTAGCTACAAGGGAAATCCAGACTAAAGCCACTTTAAGATTCCTTTTACTATAGTACAATGGCCATCATCAAGAATGGCAAAAAAATCAATGCTAGCATGAATGGATAGAAAGGGGAACCTTTTACATTGTTCTTTGGAATGTAAGCTAGGTGAAGTTAAACTGGAAAACAGTCTGGAGGTTTCTCAAAAAACACTACTACCACCAGTAGCACCACCACCAACATCCTGCCAAAATAAAACTACCACAGTTCCAGCTAAGTCACTCCTGAGCAATTATCCAAACGACTCTATAATCTCTGACATGGATATCTCCACATCCATATTCACTGCTGTCATATTCACAGTAACTAAGAAATGGAAGCAGCCTAGCTGCCCATCAACTGATGAAGTGATAATAAAGTGATACTACATTTATATCTATATCTATATCTATATTATCTATCTATCTATATCTATCATCTATATATATATATATATATATAAAGGAAATTTTCAGGAAAATGGATGGAATGGGAATTTTATTTTTTCTGAGTAAGATAGCCCAGGACTCCAAGCACAAAACCTGCATGTTCTCTCCTATATGAGGATCCTAGCTATGTGAATGTATGATTTTGTGTGTCTGATATGGGATAACTGCGGAAGACAGGAAATCACAAGAATCAGCAGAAATTACCTTAAATGTGGAAGAATAATAAATCATAGGCAGTAAAGAAAGGGAATACCGAAGTAGAAAGGTTTAGGCAGTAAGAAGGCAGGGGACTGAAAGCTGAGGGTGTAGGTTGGAGGGAAGGATTAACCGATATAAAAGAGTATAAAGGAACCGTGTGTAAAGCCAGATGTACCCACATGTGATATATCAACTTCTCTATTTTGATGGTAACCAACTGCCCTGTAGTCAGATTCAAGACCCACAGCATGGGGATGGAGAGGCCAATGTCAGGTACTCTTTCCTGGCTAATAACATACAGGGAAGTTAACTTAGGCAGTAGCAAACTGCCTTCTAAAGACACGTGCTTTTCCCCATAGACAAAAGTGGACCCCACCCTTACTCAGAGATGCCTCCCCTTCTGATGATAGTGGGGTGAATGCAGAGAAGCACAGGGGCCCAGGATGCACAAATAAATGGTGGTTGTGGGTCCCCTAGACAATTCACTTAGTCCACCCCTTCTAAGGCTCAGGAACTCTATGGTGAGAGCATGAGAAGTAAGTATGTGAGAGCTGGGAGACAGGGGGAAGGGATGCAAACTCCATTCTCTTACTGGATACAGTTATGACAATCATCATTTCACGCCAACTGTACTTCTCAATACTGGGCCCATGTAAGACTAGCCCAATCAACAACCAGTCAAGGAATGGGTAGGGGCTTGCAGGGTGCCACTCTTGATCTCTTGAAATATTGAGGGGCTATGAATAGATTCTCAAACAGGAGGAGGAAATCACTGTCTGTAGTTGAGTAGCCACTGCTGAGCCAACTAGGCTCCAAATTACACAGATGGTCACTGTTAAAATTAGTGGGTTACAAAATTAAGCACATGGATATGTACATGAGAGACAGATTTGTGAGGAGAGCCTAGGGTATCTAGGGATGTTAGGGAAGTGATAGTGGTTGAGAATGTTAAGTTTGCATGGAGCACATGTGAAAATTTGTATTTTGTTTTTTGGTTTTTTGGTTTTTTTTAAGTATCAGGATGTATCAGGATGCCTCTGAGATGACTAGGTTCGCAAGGTGAATAAAAGAGTAATTATTCAGTGGGTATCTCATGACTCTAAGCTCAAACCAGGGTTCTGAGTCAAGAAAAATTATATGAGAGGAGCTAACCTGACCCTGCTATAGAGAAAGTGAGTCTAAATACTGGTCTGGGTATTCAATATTTTGGACCCTTTCTAAAGATTGTGATCTGCATACAAGGCTGTCCTTTATCATCTCCTGAGTCACTTTGGACAAGGTGAAGAGAGGTCAGTACAATTATAAGGTGAGATGATAGCTTGGTAGAGAGGCCTTGCTAGAGCTGGACCAGGAGACTTGGTGAGAGTCTCAGAGAACACTGGACTTCCTAGGACCATAGGCATTCCTTAGAGGCACAGGGAAAGTGAGAGGTAAAGGCTTTTGATATTTCTCACCCTTGGTAGCCTGTTAAATGTGAAGAAGAGTTAGAAAGAAAGAAGGCATCCTTCTCAGACAAAGGCAGGACTTTCCAGGACTGACAGAAATGGCCATTGTATGTGCTGTTATGATGGGGTCAGTGCACAGGTTTGATTCCCAAGCTTTATGAGAGTATCTGAAGAGAGAAACAATCAAAACGAAGAGAGAGTAAAGAAGGTAATGTATGAAAATGTTTTAAGCTCTGCACTCATGGAAGAGAGAAATGTCATCCCTTTCCTGCAGACAAATTTTAAGACTCAGATAACCATACAACAGGATGCTGCACACTGGCCCAGACACAGGTTTTGTGTTCTAGAGTTGTTGCAGCAGTTTCATTGTTTTCTGAATCCAAGATATAAAGCTGAGATTCTGGTAAATACCCAAGGATGTGTCCAAGCAGAGAATTAATATCTGACAATGCCCTGGGCTACTCCATCACATACCACATGTGCCCCAGAGTCTCCCTGTGGACAGAAAAAGGTGAAGTGTTAGTACATAGCCTCTTATCACCTCTTTCCAGACCCATTTTCTCCCTGTTCTTCTCTGTTCCCACTTAGGCCTGGGTTTTCAGATGGGAAACACTACAACAGCCCATTGAGCTCAATACTGAATGGGACTGAGTAGACAGTGTCTGTTAATCACTAACTAGTATGTATCTGTCTGGCTGTATCCATATTTCAGATTAACTAGACTTAGCTCTCCTATTTTCCCATGGTGAAAGGACAAAAGATTGGCTGAGGGAAAATGCCAGATCTCCTATGTTGTTCTCTTCTTATTCTCTAGACTAGCCATGGTTGTAGAGCCTGGCTTTGTATCTGCAGTATTGCTTTGGCCCTCTGCAAACATTTGAAGATGGTTATGTCATTACCACAGAAGTAGCCTTCCTCTCATTGGGATTTCCCACACATAAATGGATAGAGTTATTGTAGTTTTGGACCTGGCATAGCACTTCTGGAAGTTTTGAACTTCTTGATTCAGTTCATGAAGTGTTTCAGGTGAAGTACAACTGGGCAAGATTCCCCAGCCTGCTACTGTGCACACCTGCCTAGGCTTCACCCAATCATGGCTCTTTGGAAGGGCAATAGTCTTCACAGCACTATTGACATGAGCTTTGCATTCCAGCTGGTCAGAAGGATGAAGAATAACAGTTCAGATCTGGTTCTCTCAAGAAGCTTAAACCAGTGATGAGTCTGCATATATCTTCCCGATTTTCAAAGACCCACCCCACTTCACACTCTAGAGCCATTCTATTGACCTGGGACCAATAGATTAGTCACCTAAAAGAGAAAACAGGACAGATAAACTAGTGATCTACTGGAGATCACTAAAACCAGATATCAGTAAACTAGTACCTTCAGGAGCATGGTGTCATTATCCAGTGTTTTATTATGAAAGTTCTCATGAGGTTTGGCTTTATAAACAGAAATGACCTGGGTGTTTTTCTGTTCCTTGATACTGTCAGCACCTAAGGTTACATTTATATGGCTGTGGAAAGAAGATGGGTTAAGTACAACACAGGAGTAGTGAAGCTGTCCCTGAACAGCAAGTTCAGGATTCAGCCTAAGGTTGAGTAAACTAGCAAGAAATATATGAGGGAGTTGTATTGGGAGCCAAGTCCTAGCAGAAAGTGGCTATCATCTTTGCAGCCATCTCAGGCCATATACCCTGACAAGAGACTTGTTTTCAACACCTTGCAACAGCTGAGCACACTCTGATAAACATTATGTTTTTCTCCCATATCTAGTTTTGTTGTTTAATGCCCCCCAGTTGCAATGTGCACATGGTAAAGTGTCTTCAGTGTGTTCTCCTGCTTGTCCACGGCTGCAAGGCACATGGTAAAGTGTATATATACCCATGATTTCCTTTCAGTAAAGGAGACTTGAACAGATTCTCTGTCTTGTCTCCATTCTTCACATCTCTTGCCCCTCCATCCCCTCTCTCTCTCTTCCTAGACCCTTGGACTGGAGCACCTGGTCTCCAGCTGTGGGGCAGAGTAGACCTGAACATCTTGTCACCTCAATGTTGGAGCTCCAATAAGTGGGATACAGTGAAGGACACTGTGGGGAATTGGAAGAGTGCATCCTCACTCCTGCATTGGAGAACCTGTTGAGTGACGAACTGGCTTGAGCTTGGTGCTCACTCAATGCAAAGCAGCAAGGACAATGAAACACCCAGTGAAGGACATTACTGGAAGAAGGGTCTCCCAAAAATCCAGAAGTGAAACAAAGGTGATCATTGTGGGAACCTGCAGAGCCGAGACCATTAAATCATAGTAATGAAAATGGGGCAAGAAATAAGTCAGCCTGAACTCAACTCTCTGTTTTTGTTTTGTTGTTTGCTGTTTACATATGTCACTTGTCTGCTTTTGTTTCATTGTTTGAATGCTGTGTTTCATATTCAAAAGAAAAAGAAATGCATAGAATCCAAAATACAACCAAAGGTTGGTGATGATTTGTCAGAGTCAGACTTGGAGAACCTAGAGGAAGAGGCAGCCAAATATTAAGACCCTGAATGGCCCTCTTCCCAAAGAGCCCCTCTCTGTGCACCTCTACCTCCAGATGCTCCCACTATGGAGATGGTGGGTGTAGATACCAGAAAGGAGTTACAGGACAAAATTTCTCTCCTTAAACAACAAATTTCTCTTCCAAACAAATAGAGCTAGAGGAAGAGTATCAGGACTTAATTAATCAGCTACAAAAATTAAAGACAGGGAAGAGGTCTTGCGAGAGCAAGGGAAATCCTCCAGGTCCTCGTCTTCCTCAACCCAGAGTCCAAAGACAGCCCCTATCTTCTGGCTTTAGTTCAGCCACAGATCACCGAGAGCAGAGAGAGACTGAGGCCTTCCCTGTATCAGAGACCACAAATCTCATGGGGTTGCTTGGAGACATCACACAGGGTTTAATTTTCAAATTATTAAAGAATTAAAAAATGCACTGTCACAACACAGCGCCACTGCTCCTTTTACTCTTGGAATCTTAGAGTCTGTCTCAGAGGAGTGGCTGACGCCTGGCGATTGGAATACTTTAGTGAGAGCAATTCTTAGCAGTGGTGACCATCTTATTTGGAAATCAGAGTATCATGAGAATTGTAAAAAGATAGCTAGGAGAAACATTCAGGCAGGCAATAGTTGGTCCTTTGATGCCTTAGTAGGAGAAGGGCAATTTGCTTCTAGTGATAACCAGATGTAATATGATCCAGGCTTATTCACTCAAATTCAAAATGCAGCCATGAAGGCTTGGCATTAACTCCTGGTAAAGGGAGACCCTAGTGCATCTTTGACAGCAGTCAGAACAAGGGCTTGATGAATGATTTTCCAATTTTGTTCATCGATTAATGACAACAGCAGGGAGGATTTTTGGTAATGCAGAGGCAGGTGTAGATGATGTGAAACAGCTTGCATATGAAAATGCCAATCCTGCCTGCCAAGTGGCCATTAGACCCTACAGGAAAAAGACAAACCTTACGGGGTATATCAGACTCTGTTCTGACAAAGAGCCCTCCTACCAACAGGGCTTAGCTATGGCGGTTGCCATGCAAGGACAATCAGTGAGAGATTTTTTGGCAACTAGAAACAAAAAGACCTATTTTGAGTGTGGCAAGCCTGGACACTTTGCAAAATATTGCAAAGCAGAAAATGAGTTAACCCAGAGACAGCCCAGAAAACAGCCTGGGCTATGCCCATGTTGCAAACATGGAAGACATTGGCCTAATGAATTTAGGTCCAAGACAGATGCACAAGGAAACACCCTTTCCCATAATAAGGGAAACAGGAACAGGGGCCAGCCCCAGGCCCTGAGCCAAAACAGGCTTATGTGGCAGTTAGTTTCATACCAGTAAACAACAACCCCTTTCTGAACTTAGTTGAGCAACCCAGGAAGTGCAGGACTGCATCTCAGTTCTGCTACCCACACAGTATTAACCCCAGAAATGGGACCTCAGGCCTTACCCACTGGAGTGTTTGGACCACTCCATCCAAATGTGTTTCGCCTGATAGTAAGAAGAAGCAGTGCTACTCTGCAGGGACTACAAATTTTTCCTGGAGTTATACTCAATGAATATCAAGGTGAGATTAAGGTAATGGCCAAAGCAATACAAAATATAGTCACCATTCATACAGGAATGAGGATAGCTAAACTACTGTTACTTCCATTGTTTCCTACTAATCACAAATATAAGAGTCCTAAGAGAGGGGATCAAAGCTTTGGTTCCTCTGATGCATACTGGGTACAACATATAGTTAAACAAAACTCTATGATGACAATATGGCTTGATGGAAAGGCATTCCAAGGCTTGGTTGATACAGGGGCTGATCAACAAACAAAGTGATTGGCCTGCCACCTGGCCTCTGACCCCAACCTTAAACAATCTAAGGGGTATTGCTCAAAGTCAAAACCCACAACAAAGCTCTAAGATGCTGATGTGGAAAGATAAAGAAGGAAATACAGGGAATATACAACCTATGTCAGCTCAGGCCTTCCCATTAATCTCTGGGGCCAAGATCTATTATCCCAGTTGGAATTGATTATGTGCACCCCTAATGAAGTAATCATAGCTCAAATGCTAAACTCTTGATTTTCCCCAGGGAATTGATTAGGAAAAAGTGAAGATGGGATTACTCATCCTATTGAGGTCCTTGGTAATACTGGAAGAATAGGCTTGGGGTATTTTTGATGGGGGCTGTTGATTCAGCTGCACCCCTAGGGCGTTGTGCCGATCCCATCAACTGGAATCGTGACTCGCTCATCTGGGTGGATCAGTGGTCCCTAACCACTGAAAAATTACAAGCTGCTCAGTTGCTAGTGAAAAATCAATTTGAAAAAACTAAAAAGGGGGAATGGTACCCTACCAAGGGATCCCTCAGTAATTTTAAATTGTTTAACTTTGGATTCTGAAGGAAAATCTGCTGCAGATAGATTCTGGCATCCTGATACAAAGAAAATTTTACAGCAGTCCACTGGAAAGACTCATTAACTGGAACTTGGAATGGGCCAGATCCAGTGCTTATCTGGGGAAGAGGTTCTGTCTGCATATATTCCCAAACAGCAAATGCCACATGCTGGCTGCCAGAGAAACTATTCAAACAAATAGACATTAATAATAAATCAAGGGAGGAGAAACCCCCTGAGAAGCATATTTTTTCTTTTCAGGAAACATGAAGATGCTTCACAATTGACTTCAAACTTGAACAGATCAACCAGCAAACCTGACTTGGGAAGTTCTCAGTGCAGAAGGAGGCATCACCATCCACACCTCCAGGATGGCACTATTGGACTCTTGATTCCCTGACTTATGATTTAGTGGGGGTACATTGTTTAGACCAAAGAGAGAACCCATTACCACAGTTACTATAGTTGTTTATTGGGGTTTGAGATTGACTGGGGCAGGGATGGGGATTTCCTTACTTGTTTTGTTAAGATCAAAGCAATGATCAGTTCTGCACTTCTATAGATTTAGAAAGAATGGAATATTCTATACCACAATTGTTAAATTCATTATCCTCATTGGCTGAAATAGTGCTACAGAATGAAGAGGCTTATACTTTTTACTTCTCGAAGAGAAGGACTTGTGTGCGACCCTTAAAAAAAGAGTGTTGTTTTATAGCTACCATTCAGGCATTGTTAAGTCTCTTGTCTCTCAGGTTCATGCTGTTCAACAAACTGATCACTTTTGTACAACAATAGATAGACACTATTCAAATGAAACCCATACAGGTCCGTTATTACAGGCTGGAAGTAGGGGACTCTAAAACCTCTGTCATCGAGACTGATGAGGATTAACCCCTAACTTACTCGCTAAGCCAGATAGTCAATGACCAGTAAAAGAACACCCTCAAGACCCTTGCCCCTAACTTGGAGGCCTCACCATCCTAAGACAGGAGCTCAACCAAAGGCTATTGAGTATCCAGAGATGGGAAAGGGAGGCTGGGGTCCTTTGTTCTGACATAAGGCAGGCACAGTTTGTGTAAGTTTTCCCAGCCTTCCCTTTTGAAAAAAATTTAAAAGGGGGGACCTGTTAGGAACCAAGTCCTAGCAGAAAGTAGCTATCATCTTTGCAGCCACATCAGGCTATATATCCTGACAAGAGACTTGTTTTCAACAGCCTGCAACAGCTGAGCACACTCTGATAAACATCATGTTTTTCTCCCATATCTTCTTTTGTTGTTTAATGTCCCCCAGTTGCAAGGCGCACATGGTAAAGTGTCTTCAGTTGTGTTCTCCTGCTTGTCCATGGCTGCAAGGCACAAGGTAAAGTATATATATACCCATGATTTCCTTTCAGTAAAGGAGACTTGAACAGAATCTCTGTCTTGTCTCCATTCTTCACATCTCTTGCCCCTTCATCCCCACTCTCTCTCTTGCTAGACCCTGAACTGCAGACCAGAGCAGTGGCTCAGGCCAGGACAGAGTTTTTTCTTAGGTTTTTAATAACAGCCAAGCCAATCAGACCTTTCACTGACACTAACTGGTCCTGAATTTCACAAGCACTTTAGGTCAAATAGGATAAAATCAGGTTGATCTTCACCTTTGGCTCTACATGTTTAGGGACATGTTGTTATTTGGTCAGCCCTAGGCATCAATGACCCAGTTGCTTCTCCTTACCTTCAGTAACAGTAAGCTGCTGTGATTACAATGTCTTCTCCTATCTTGTCCAGCAGGGCATTAAACAGGGTCCAGGGAGATCACCTAAGATACAATGGGGAAAAACAGCGTCAAAACAAAGAACCACAGCTTGTCAATAGGCTGATCAAACTGTAATTTTTACTTTTTTACACACAGGTTATATTCTCAAAAAGTAGGATGTGGAGAAGGGAATGACACAGGAGCATGGGTATTCAGGGGGAGTACAGATATCTTCCAGAAAAGAGTGTCAGCTGGGTGAAGGTTCAGGGGACATATCACTGTGACTCCGCCTATGATTCACTTGTCTTTATCTAAGTTGGTACTATCCACCAAGCTTACCTATCTACAAGGTCTATGACTATTCAGACTGGCAATTTTCTACCAAGCTGCTTGTTTACAATAGCTTCTGGTCATCTGTTTCAGTGTTATTCCCCAGAGACCCAAGACTTTGTGTTAGCAGGCATTTATGTCAGGCCTATGGCTTAATCTAGACCTTCAATGTATAAGCAGAGCTGCCCCTGACATCTCCCACCTTCTCCAAGTATAGAAGGACCATGGTGACTCCAATTTTGCCAAGGCAAGGATAAAGGCCTGACCTGAGGAAATTCAAGGGGACTTTGTAATGACTCCAGTCCTCCTGTTGTTATTCAGTGAGGTGTGAGAGCCATACCCATCCCGATGTCTTTTTCCTGGAGAGGGGATACTTTTGACATCGACGACTATGCACTCAGGCTTGTCCCTCAGGGAACCCAGAAATATATTTTAAATTTTATATTCTCTTGCAGTGCTTAGCCTTATAGCCTAAGCAAGAATTTAGATCACCAGTCAAGAGGGGGTTCTGGGTGACCCTCTCTGCTTGGTTTAAGGGCAGGAGTCCCCTCTTTTAGGTTGAGTGGAGATGGGTTTTGGAAACACCCTGGATAGAGTAACAACCTCATCTTGAGTCTCGTGGTCCTCCATAGCTAACTTATGATAATGTATCTGAATAGATTTTGCTATCAAATTTATCTATCAGTTGTTTCACAAATTTAGTAAGCCTATTTAAGGTCCAGAGACCAAAACATATAAGCAGAAGCAACCCAATTAATGGTCCCAAAATTGTAGGAAGTAGGGTTGATAACCATGGAGAGGTTGAAAACCAATTCTTGTACCAGTTCTCATCTTCCCCCCTTCTCTCTCTATCTCTTTCTCTCTGTCTCTCTCTATCTTTCTTTTCAAGACTTTCTCTGAGCTTTTTCATGCTCTCTATAACCATCCCTGTCTTGTCTATGTAAAAGCAACATTTTTCTTTAAAGGCTATACACAGTCTAGAGCTGTACACAGTCTTTTCTATTGTAAAAGAGTAAATCAAATCCAATAAAGTTCTTTGCAATTTTTGGAGATCACTGCAGACAGGAAAGTGATGGATTTCTTCAGATTAGTGATGTCAGTCTCTAGCTGTTTGATGTCCTTTTCAATGGCCCATCGAAGGTCTGAGTAGTGTAAGTCTGGAGGCCAGCATCAGGATTAGAACTTTCAACAGCAAACATCACAGGTGATTCATTTTTACCTGGAAAGGAAAAAGAAGGGAAATCTCAGGGAGATTTCTCTTCCCAGGATGTCAATTGTTATTCATCTTATTTATAATTGGGCCTGTCTTTGTGGGAGTATCTATTTATTTCACTAATCTTTTTGGTAGCCATTTAGCTGTGCCTTCTTTGGTATCAAACAGGCATATCAATATTTGGCTCCTTATGAAAACTGGGTCTGGGCCATTCCATTTGAAGGTAAGAGGGTCCTTCCACATAACTGTGGCATAGTTTTTATTGGTCTCAGCATGCCAAAAGCAGTCAGCTGCAGGTTTGCCATGAGCTTTCAGATTTAGAAAATTGAGAACGAACAAGGCATGATGGAGAATATTTCTGAGAGACTCCTTCTGGGGTATAGCTCCCACTCTTTTGTTTTTAATAGCCAGTTTTTTAGAGTTCTTGTAAAACCAAAGCAGAAGCACCAGCATCTGCTACTCTCACACTCAGAGAGTCATGAAGACACTATTTTAAAGTTCCACAATATTTCTTTTACAATACCTTGTCCTTGAGGATTATAAGGAATTTTAGTAACATGGGTGATACCAAATGGTCAACAAAACATCTCAAATGTCTGACTGTAACAGTCAGTTTTATTATTTTAATATGATATGGAATACCAAGTATTAAAAAATATATAGGCAATAACTAATTGTACTTTTGATTGTTTTTCCTGTTAAAGTAATTGTAACTAGAAAGCTGGAGAAGGTGTCAAATCACATATACATATTTTAATTTTTTAAAATAAAAAATGAATAACCTTACTTACCATAATTGATTATATATAAGTCCTCAAGTATTAACACCATTATTAAAAAATTGAGGACACTAAAAACAAATTTTTATAATTTGACTTAAACACTCTCTAAAAATATCAAATTGTTGTCTCAAGCTATTATAATTAAGCATATGTAATAATCACTAAGCAACAGCATACCCCTTTGGAGCATATCTCTGTAGATTTACAAATATGTACTATCTTATGGTGATGTTATATAATAGATGACTTTTTAAACCTTAATGATGATATTATGGAAATTTTAAAAATTATATCTATGATTATTAAGCTCTTTTATAATGAGACTGTTATTAGGCCTTTTTCTGATAGTCAAAACTGTAATAAGAATTTTGTCATTCTCCCAAATATCATCTCTTAATTGTTCTTAGATAATAACCAGACTTTTTTCCACTTTAAAGTATACTCTAGCAGGTTATAAAACAATTTGTCAAAGATAAATGAAAGGAAACCAACAATTTACCATAGGTGTTAGGATAGAAAAATAAAATAATGCCTGGGCTCATCTACACAAATTTTCACTGATAACTCAGTTATAGTTTTAAACCTTCAGTGAACTTGTGGAGCCAGGCAGGTAATGGATGGTAAGCCATACAAACACTTTCAACAAATATGTATATAATCATTCTTCATTATGAATCTTTAGTATAATTTAATTTTTGGTATAAACTTGTAATGAACTTTGTAATGTGTGATCGCACATATTTTTAAAAATATGTGAATACTCAGGACAAAAAGGTAAGAGGGCAAATATAATGGAGAG
The DNA here is from genome assembly GCA_021653895.1 of Mastomys natalensis. NCBI lineage: Eukaryota > Metazoa > Chordata > Mammalia > Rodentia > Muridae > Mastomys > Mastomys natalensis. The sequence continues at coordinate 312,633 of JAJTUV010001672.1, forward strand.
ATAAAGCAGAACTCTTTGCTTTTTCCTACTTAAGATAGTATATAAAATAGAAACTTTTTCCCTTCTCAAATAAAATAGAACTTTTCTTTGTACTTTTTCTTTAGATAGCTTTCATAGGAAACTTTTTACACTTAATAACAAACTCTTTAATAACTTATTTAAGTGGCCTCAGACTTGCAGGCATAAGTCAGAGCCCAGCAGTTTTTTGCTGAGACAAAACAAAAGCTGTTTACTTAATCTTTGGCTGTTTTTAGAATGAGGTGCTATGTGAAAAAAAAAAAAAAAAACCCTGCAGCTTCTGGTCTCAGGGATCACAAAGGCAGATTAGCTATAGTGGCACAGCAATCTAGATAGACAAATTTTTATTATACAGTAACCCCAATGTAAAGAGCAAAGTTGTATGGCCAATTGTTTTTGTAAGGTCTGTAATCTATTTGATATACAAATTTGTTATGGCATTTTCCTGGCATCCAGGTAATCTAGTATGAGCTCTTAAATGCTACATGTTTTTTAAATTGAGCTGTATTTGTAAAATTTGAAAATCAGCAATATCTAAAAAGGAACAATTTTAAGCAATTATAAACCACGAGATATATCCTGGCTATGAGTACCCAATTAAATAGTGGATAAAGCACATAGTTCAATTATTTGTGTTGAAGCAGGGAGAAACTTAAGGGAGTAAATATGTAATCTAATTATGTATATTGTCTTTTCATTAATGAGCTGTGTATTAATACAGTAAACATGCCTTTTATGGGTTATATATATAAATTCATAAGGAATATAAAGGCATATATAGGGGGAAAACTGTAGTAAATTCATCATATATTAGGCCAAATATCAGTATTCTTTCATAACTAATTATATTATTATTTGGAATAAGAAATATTTCATTAAGTTCTTTCTTAAGATACCTTTGTGACCTTGACCTGTAATTTTGTATTAACACAGCAACAGCTTCAAAGCAGGATGTTAAAACTTCTTTTGGAAATAAAAAAATATAAATCCATATTAATAATCTCTTTTATCAAAGGACTGTTATAAAACAGCCAATAACTAATTAATCTATATAATATATCTATTAATAACAGCTTTTTCTATTTTCTGTAAAATTATTCTTCTTTAATCAGCCAATTGTAGAAAGAATTAGGGTTTCTATCTCTCTTGAGAACATTAAACAGAGGCTTAAATTGTTTCATGGAAAGCTTAAAATAAGATCTTAGCCAATTAGCATCTCTTAGAAACTTTTGAAAATAATTTAAAATAAGTATTCTATCTTTTCTTATTTGAATTTTTGTGTCACAGTTTATTTGGGAATACAGCTGATGTCTCAAATATTGAAAAGATATTGTCTTTGGATGTTTTTGGAGCAACAAGCATGCTACAAAATGTTAAAGCTCATTGTATGAGAGCAAAAGCTTGTATTAAAACCCTTTTAAAGGGATCAACTAATAAGCCAATTGTATAACAGAAGAAGGTGTTCATCAGGGCTTTGTTTGATCTTGGATAAAACTCTTACTGAAATCTCTTTTATACATCTGGTTTTTGAATGACTCCAACTTTGAATTACCAGCTTTAATCCAGTCTTTGTTATCAAAGTTATAAATTTGTAATCATACCCAATAATATATAACCCGAACATATAGAACATATTTATACTTTAAAATTAATTAAGAATAAAAAAATGTACATCTAAACAAATTTTTTCACCTTTTTAGCTGTAATTTTAAGAGAAACACACCCTTTCACTTATCTAACCTGGAAAAACCACTAACAATTCCTTTACTACAAAAGCCAAAAAACTGCTGGCCCCCTTCAAAGAGCCACTTATGAAAACAGTTAACTCTTCCCAAGATTCTTTCTGCCAGTGCCCTTCTCCCAGCCACAGACAGGGTAAATTATCAGTTGTTGTTGTGTAAATTGAGACTGCCTCTCAAACAAGTTTCAAACTAAATAGAGCAAGGAGTTTTAACCAGTTTTTCTTTTAAACATAGACAACAATCATTTATACAATGAGACAAAGACAAACAAATGACACACATGGACAAATTGGTATACGAATGACAGACAATAAACAGGGAAAGCAGGACTGATAATTTCCCAAAGAGAACCAGAGACTTCATGGCATCCCCATTATCTACTGCTCCCAGGAGGGCTCTGTAATAAGCTTTCTGTTTTTCTTTTGTTAACACACCAAAGAGCAGGCCAACTTCTTTCCCTTTCACCCTTCCTCTCTCATTTTCAAGGTTCAACTTCTTATCTCTTCCTCAGGAGGTATAACATTTTTTATCAATAGTTGTTCTCTTGGGAGAACAACACTAATGAAAGCAAAGAATTTTTAAAGATCCCTTTTCTTTAACCCTAGTTCTCCATGTTCTGAAGATAGGCTCCTGGAGCCGTGTCACAAAGAGTGACTGCTTAGAAAAAGTTTGTCCCATGCCTTGTCTTTAACCCTAATTCCTTGCATCCTGAGTTGACTCACTCCTTGAGTCCATCACAAATAGTGACTGCTAAAAAATTATCCGTTCCCAATGCCTCATGATTTAGCGGACCGTGGTGTCCTGAGTCAAGGCTTCTCTCAGGTGGACCTTGGGAGTGTCCTCTTTGGTGCCCCTGAGAAATCCAGGGCCATGCCACTGGGAGTCACTTTAATAAGTGCTCTGTAATCAGAGTGCCAGGCACTCTGAAAAGTCACCCTCAATGCTTCTGGAAAAACGTGGTAGGCCTACCTGCCTTTCTGAAGAGCCAGTGTCCTCCCTTCTGCAATCTCCTTGATCCTCTGAATGCTGGGGGGCAGAAAGTCTCATCTTCAAGTCCCACAACTCTGGGCACCAAAATGTCCTGTCCAGCAGGGCATTAAACAGGTCTGGGAGATCACCTAAAAGAAAATGGGGAAAAACAAAGAACCACAGCTTGTCGATAGGCTGATCAAACCATAATTTTTACTTTTTTACACATGGGTTATATACACAAAAAGGCAGGATGTGGGGAAGGAATGACACAGGAGCATGGGTGTTCAGGGGGAGTACCCATTTCTTTTTGTCATCATGATGGTGCCAAGACTTTCCCTTGAATCAAATTAAATCTCATGTACACATTAAGAAGAAATTCAGCACACAGATATCTTCCAGAACAGAGTGTCAATTGGGTGAAGGTTCAGGGACAGATCACTATGACTCTGCCTATGATTCACTTGTCTTTATCTATGGTACTATCCACCAAAGTTACCTATCCACAAGGTCTATGATGATTCAGACTGGCAATTTTCCACCAAAGCTGCTTGTTTACAGTAGCTTCTAGTCATCTGTTTGAGTATTATTCCCCAGAGACCCAAGATTTTGTGTTAGCAGGCAATTATGTCAGGCCTATGGTTGATTCTAGGCCTTCAGTGTATGAGCAGAGCTGCCCCTGACATTCTCTCACCAGAAAACTGCCATACTTCCTGGGAACTAATTTGCTATCATAAAAATTTATCAATGCCATGTAGAGCCAGGAGTGGGGTTTGGACTATGGACTCATATGATTTCTCCTGAAAAAGAAAGCTTATTTTGAATCTTTGTGCTCATGGAAACTGTTAAACAATCCTAGATGTTGTAATAAGGGACATTTCATGCTTGAAGAGTCTCTGGACCTGACATATATTGTCGCGTCTTCTCCTCAGCCGGAAGTAAGACACGACACGCCTGGATTCTTCTTTAACAGCTCTTTTATTCCAGGCACAGTCTTCATCCATCGAAGGGGCGGCAACCCCCAAGCAGCTGAAATGCACTGCTTATATACCCTTCCAAGGGGTGGGCCAGGCGGGCTGTTCTCTCAGGATTGGTTAGGGGCCATTACTCATAGCATAAGCGCCCTGTGATTGGTTGGCTTGTACGCTCTTATTAGCATAAGCCCTGTGATCTGGGGGGCACCCAATCAGCTATGCCTCTATTAGCCTCAAGGCCACTGTTAGATGTGGTCCTCATTAGCATAAGCCCTGTGATTGGTTGGGGCTTGTGCCTCATTAGCATAAGCCCTGTGATTGGTTAGGGCTCGTGCCTCATTAGCATAAGCCCTGTGAGCTCGTGCCTCATTAGCATAAGCCCTGTGATTGGTTGGGGCTCATGCCTCATTTGCATAAGCCCTCTCGGGAGGGGCTTGAGGCTGACGCATGCGCAGTAGGCTTATACAGGGCGCTGCGCCAGCCATGTTGGAAACCGGCGCTGTCTCTTCGGCTGCCTACATCTCCCCCTTATTTATTTTATAAATTTGAAATAGGTTACTTCTGGACCCTTAAGATTCGTCCTAGGCCTCCCACACCCAAGCATGCATTTGATTGTCAAAAGGCTTTGGAAGGCACTCCTTGAAAGAGCCACTGCTGTGGCAAAAGTCAGCGGGGGAAAGCAGAGGTCTGAGCCCTTGTGCAAGTGTTGAAGGCATTGTAATGGGGGGCGCCACCCCATACCCGCCTTTGTGCCTTTTTTCAGGGAGAGGTGTTTGACACAAAACCTCTATGCACTCAGACATACTTTCAGAGAATCTATCTCAGGATTGAGAACATCTCTAGTCGAGGCACTCCTCGTGCTCCCCGCTTCTGAAAAATTGAAATGGTGCCTTAAGAGCCTTATACCATTGGCAATGGTCAAGATGGTCAGGATCTAGGGAAAATGCCTGGACGGCCAATATCGGGTCCAGAAGGTTCCCCACTAGGTCTCCCTAAGGGAGGCCAGCCAAATACTTGGGGAAGCACCTTCCTTCATGGCAGTCAGCGCCTGATAAACTACAGCCTTATGTCTTGCATGGTCACGGCGTAGGCAACATAGAAACCAAAGGCAGAAACCACATCCTAAGAGAACAACGGCTCCCCATACAAATACTCCCGCCCATAAGTCTTTTTAGAGTGACGGGATCTAGGCAAGTGCCGTTCAGGGTGGCAGTCTTGCGACAGGAGCTTCAACATCAGGATCTGCAGTTTCATCATCCCTCCTTTCGTCTGGGATCGCCGGACTGGAGATCTTCCGAGTCAGTCTCTTAGGGATCCAGAATAGGGTTTTCTTGATCCTGTGGGAAAACACAAACAGAACCTCGTGCTCTTATGAGCACGGGATCAGGCCCTCGCCATGCATTAGTTATGATATCTTTCCATTTTACCTTTTCTGGCGGAGGGCGTAAGTGATTATGATGTCTGTCAGCAGCAGACTGACCCTGAGCATCCAAGTTTAGAAAATTTAAAGTAAATAATGCTAAGGATAGTCTATGCTTGGGGTTAAGGCCGTGGCCTATTCCCTCTTTTTGTTTTTGAAGACATTCCTTGAGCGTGCCATGTGCTCGTTCTACAATACCCTGCCCCTGAGGGTTGTAGGGCAGTCCATGAATGAGTGAGACTTCCATACGTTGGCAAAAGGAAGAAAAAGCTTGAGCCGTATAGGCTGGGCCATTGTCTGTAAATATAAATCTAAATAGGACTGTTATAAAACAGCCAACAACTAATTAATTTACATATCTATTAATAATAGTTTTTTATATTTTTTATAAAATTATTTTTCTATCAGCCAAAAAAAATTAAGGTTTGTATCTCCCTTGAGGCTTAAATTCTTTTGTGGAGAGCTTAAAAAAAAAAAAAATCTTAGCCAATTAGCATCTCCTAGAAACCTTTGAATCTTATGTCACAATTTATTTAGGAATATAGCTGATGTCTCAAATATTAAAAGATATTGTCATACATCTGGTTTTGAGTGACTCCAACTTTGAATTACCAGTTTAAATCTAGTTTTTTATTACCAAAATTATAAATTTGCAATCATACCCAATAACATATTTTTCTTAACCCTAGTTCCCTGTGTTCTGAAGATAGGCTCTTGGAGCTGTGTCATGAAGAGTGATTGCTTAGAAAATATTTGCCTCCAGGATCAAAAACTGGGAAGGCCATACATGCTTCCTTCCAAGTCTGTGGGCAGAATGAGAATTGTGTCTCTGGGGACAGACTGGCCCAAGGAACCTCCACATAGGGAGGCGGGCCTAGGGGCGGAGCTGTGGGCGTCTCCCAAGCCGTAGTTTGAGCCTTTCCGCCATTTTGCCTTTCTTTTTCCTTGAGAGGACCACGGTCTCTATTTTAGTTAACATGTCCTCAAGGTCCTCCTCCATCTTTTCTAAGCTCTTTCCTTCCTCTATCTTTTCTAAGCTATCAGAGCCAGAAGAGCTCTCTGTATCTATATTGGTTATCTTTTTTGGTCCCTTGTTTATTTTACTAACCCTGCTCAGAGCCTTCTGACTGAGCCTCTTTCACTTGTTCAAAAACTTCCTGGTCCTTTTGGACAGTGAATTCATAATCACAATAAGAATTTAGGTACAATCTAAGACTATATGTCAGGAAAAGCATTATTATGATACCCAAGCCAACCCACTCCGAGTTGACAATAGATATCATAGTTTAGAAAATTTGCGGACCTTTTATTGCCGCTTTCCTTATACTCGTCCCTAAACCTTGACTTGTCCCAAATCTAGGGAATCTCTACTCGATCCCAAACCAGGGAACTTCAAACCAGGGATCCTTAATTCGTCCCAACCCAGGGATCCTCCACTCGTCCCTGACTTGTCCCAAAGCAGGGATCCTTAATTCGTCCCAACCCAGGGATCTTTCACTCGTTCCTGACTTGTCCCAAAGCAGGGATCCTTAATTCGTCCCAACCCAGGGATCTTTCACTCGTTCCTGACTTGTCCCAAAGCAGGGATCCTTAATTCGTCCCAACCCAGGGATCTTTCACTCGTTCCTGACTTGTCCCAAAGCAGGGATCCTTAATTCGTCCCAACCCAGGGATCTTTCACTCGTTCCTGACTTGTCCCAAAGCAGGGATCCTTAATTCGTCCCAACCCAGGGATCTTTCACTCGTTCCTGACTTGTCCCGAAGCAGGGATCCTTAATTCGTCCCAACCCAGGGATCTTTTACTCGTTCCTGACTTGTCCCAAGCAGGGATCCTTAATTCGTCCCAACCCAGGGATCTTTCACTCGTTCTGACTTGTCCAAAGCAGGATCTAATTGTCCCCAGGATTTCATCTCCTGACTTGTCAAGCAGGGATCCTTAATTTGTCCCAACCCAGGGATCTTTTACTCGTTCCTGACTTGTCCCGAAGCAGGAATCCTTAATTCGTCCCAACCCAGGGATCTTTCACTCGTTCCTGACTTGTCCCAAACCAGGGATCCTCCACTCGTCCCCGACTCGTCCCAAACCAGGGATCCTTAACTCGTCCCTGACTCGTCCCAAACCAGGGAACTTCAAACCAGGGAACCTCAACTCAAACCTCGACTCGTCCCAAACCAAGGAGCCTCTCTACTCGTCCTCGACTCGTCCCACACCAGGGATCCTTAACTCGTCCCAACCCAGGGAACCTCGACTAAAAACTACACCTTTTTACCTCAGTTTCTGAATCCACGAGGTTGTTGTCGTCGGCTCGTTGTCGTTAGTCTTCTTTGGCCGCCGTGTCTCTCTCGTCTCTCGCGCGTCCCCGCCGCACGTCTCTCGCGTCTCGCCGCGTGCTCTCGCGTCTCTCGCCACGTTCCCCGCCGGTCTCTCGCGTCTCTCCGCCCCCCGTGTCTCTCCCTCCCGCCACCCGTCTCGCCCCGCGGCCACCAGTTGTGGCGTTTTCTCCGCTGCCGCGTCTCTCACCGCGTACGGGCCACCAGTTGTCGCGTCTCTCTCAGTCGGCAAGTAAGACACGACACGCCTGGATTCTTCTTTAACAGCTCTTTTATTCTAGGCACAGTCTTCATCCATCGAAGGGGCGGCAACCCCAAGCAGCTGAAATGCACTGCTTATATACCCTTCCAAGGGGGTGGGCCAGGCGGGCTGTTCTCTCAGGATTGGTTAGGGCCAATACCTCATTAGCATAAGCCCTGTGATTGGTTGGGGCTCGTGCCTCATTAGCATAAGCCCTGTGATTGGTTAGGGCTCGTGCCTCATTAGCATAAGCCCTGTGAGCTCGTGCCTCATTAGCATAAGCCCTGTGATTGGTTGGGGCTCATGCCTCATTTGCATAAGCCCTCTCGGGAGGGGCTTGAGGCTGACGCATGCGCAGTAGGCTTATACAGGGCGCTGCGCCAGCCATGTTGGAAACCGGCGCTGTCTCTTCGGCTGCCTACAATATATGGAGAAAAATCCTTTTGTAGGGGCTATCACCCAAGGAGAAAGGAGCCTAGATGCTGTGTGGGACCACACAGAGCCTACTGCATGGCATCACTTTCCCTTAGTTTTCAATTTCTTCTTGTCATCATGATGGTGCCGAGACTTTCCCTTGAATCAAATTAAATCTCATGTACACATTAAGAAGAAATTCAGCACACATTGTCTAGCAGATCGACACTCTCCAAACAACTACAGATGTTCCTATGTCTCATGATTCACCTGGGGTTCTGTTCACTTAAGCGCTGAGCTCTACCTACAGGAAGCATGATGGACTATTGAGGTAGAAAATTCTGGCTGCTTTTCCTCTATTCTGATTCATGAGACATAGTAAGCACTTCACTTAGAGGTGGGATTATTATATAAACACTGAAAAGCTCTAAAATGTGCTAAGCAAATAGCTGGGAGGAGGCCACCTAATGAAGTCTGAACCTCAGCATAGATTTGTCTTCCAAAGGCATTGTAATAGCCTTCAGGATGAAGACGGGAGGACACAGGACTAGTAGAATCATAGAGAGGAGTGGAAATGAGTTGGAGGATCCTGTGTCTGCCTGTTTCCATCAAGCTGTGGCCTAGGGATGGAGCCACACTTAGCTGGCTTTGCTAGATTGTGGGTGGCATGGTAGACCTATATGTTTCAGAAGAACAGAGACAAGACCAAGGAGACACCTGGAAACCTGAATAGAGGAATTCTTCTAGTCTTGATCCAGGTGGCAACCCCTGGATGAAGCTGCTTGCTCTTAGATTTGTGAAAATAACACTGCCAGCCCTCATTTTCAACTACAGCTTTCCAGTAGACTCCTATGATGTTTTTATAATTCATCACTTTTAGATGATTGAGGTCTCACAGACCAGGTGCCACTGCAAGTAGTTCATTCATTGTGACTTTAGTACCCTATTTATCCTGTGCTAGAGCTGGGACTCAGCTAATTCTCAGATGAACTAACTCAGGAGTAGATCTTACGTATAGCCTGACTGGGCACCATGTAAGCAAGTGTCAGTGCTGGAAGCAACATGCCACACCTCTAAGAATGTGGGTAGTTGCTTACCTCCTTCAGTGTTGACTGGTAGGACAGCCACCAGGAAGATCAGGAGTAGGGACATCCTCTTCAGGGTCTAACCAGGTCACATTTGGTCACTTTGTCACTTCTCACAACTTTTAAACCATCAGGTGAGGAAAGAGGCCCAGAGCCAGAGACCTCTAATTTCCTGTGTAATAAATAAGATCTGAGTTCTTGACACATCTGTGTGGTGAATGTACAGGAAACATACTATCATCAGTTACTGGTGAGCATGACCAAATTCCTCACAGGAATCCTGTATACTGAGAAGAGCAAGAGAGCTTATTGAGGCCTTACACACTAGACATAGGGCAAGTCCCCTCTCCTGTCAATGCTCAGGGAACTGCAGTAGGATATCTCCTGTGTTGAGTTTGTGATCTAGTAATTGTCTCTTTAAAAAATAACATCTCTACATCCAATACTAATCTCTATTAGGAGTTTTTCTTGTTGTTTTTTGTTGTTTTGGGGGTTGTTTTGTTTTTCAGTTTGTTGGTTGGTTGGTTTCATTGGTTTTGTTTGCCTTGCCTTGCCCTGCCCTGCCTTGCCTTGCCTTGCTTTGCTTTGCTTTTTTTGCACAAGGACTTTTGGTTTCAGATTTAAGCTGAGTCATCTATTATCATCCCAAGAGCTTTAAACACTTTGAAGGATGGATGAAGATTAAAGATTTAGGATGAAATGCTATTGGGATGTTGTTGACAGTGTCAGGAGGTAAGCAAATGACTGAATGGGAGCTTTATAGGAAGAGTTTGAGAGACAAATGCTATGGGTCCCATGATATAAAGACACTGATATCCTCATCATCTTGACATCTCAAAGATTTCAAATATTTTATCATGAAAGTAGCTAGTGGCATAAAAATAGAGACAAAGAACAGAAAGAAAGCTGTGCTGTTGGCACTGAGTCTCTGCATTTGTAGTGTTCTGCACTATCAGTGCAATCTGGTTCCCAGGTAAGACTGCATGTGATGCAGGCAAAGCTCTTTACTGCTCACTTCTCTGTCTCTGCTGAACAATCAGCTGTGGTTCATCTTGCAGTTCTGTATATGCAGGTGCCTGGGTATTGTCAGCTTTTGAATGTAAAACTCAAGTACCAGAATGCCAGAGTCAACTGAAAGGACCCCACAAGGGGGAGTCCCCACTCTGGTCTGGGAATAAGCTCTCACCCAAGGACACATGAGAGACCGTCTTAATGCAATCAGCAAAAGGCAGTTTAATAGTGAGGGCCCTCGGGTTGAAATGTTTTCCACACAGGAGACAGAGGAATCGACCCAGGCCCCAGAAAGCTTGGGACTTTTATAGGTAGAGGCTGGGAAGAGCGGGAAGATTTGTCGCGGTTACACATGATTGGATATTTTAAACATCAGCAATTTGTGTAGACTAGTTATTTTTGACCATGAAACCTCGGACCTAGACTTCCCAGGGCAGGAGGAAGTGGGAGAAAAACACCAGATGGCCCATTACTCATTTGGGCTTGTTTAGACTTGTATGTCTTTGAGTCCTTGTTTCCTTTTTTGTTTTTGGTCACTCTGCCCTGAAGGGGCTCAAAATTATTATTATTATGGCTAGTTTTAACAAGTTGTTGGTGGTCTTTGCTGACCATGAATTTTTGTTCTATGTCTCAAGATGTTTTTTAATTTTTATTCTCATACAACCTGACATGGAGACTACTGTTTCCAGCAATTTTGTCATTTCATATAGAAACAAGGAGACTTCTGATGTAAGCTGCATGTAATCCTCATGCTGAAGACTGAATCTGTCAAAACAAAACTGAAATACTCAAACACATTCTCATTTTCATTGCACTCTCAGGGGATACTACAAGGATTATTGTTATTATCTTATTACTCTGTTAATTTACTTTTATCTTCTTCCCATCAATTTGCAAATGGTTAACACATTCAGTAATGGTGGAGTAACTATTACATTTCTGTGTGATACCATATATCTGCTAAAATAAAATTGATAAGGCTACACACCCAGAAAATAAAGATGATAAATTACAATGTTACTCCCACAGCCTGATTATCATGTGAATGCATCTGGTCCTGTGCTGTCACAATTTCCACTTCTGATTTCTTATATCTTGATAGTGCTATCACATTTTTGAGGTAGTTAACATCTTTTGAGTAAGTGGGACAGGCACTTGAGCTAGCCTTCTGCCTTGGTCTGCTGGGGCTTCAACAGGGTACTCTAAGAGAATGGAAGGGGACAGAAGATTCAAAGAATGAAACCAAGTCAAGTTGTCTGATCAAGGTCTATTGAGCTGTATTTTCTCAGGCAATTTATACAGGCAGGGAAGGGAATAATGTGTTTGGAGAGATTTGAAAGAAACTGGATGTTCTGCCACAGCAGATGTCTTGCAGACCTGATGTTTTTGTCTAGCTCAGGGGGCAGCAACCATTGGCCATCTGCTTTCTCAGGAGTTGATAGCTGAGAAAACACAAAACCTAAAACTATTCTTTCAAAATGAAGTAAGGTTGGCTCCCAGCAGCCGTCTATGGCTGACACATGGCTCACAGCTCTATATCTCAGGGCTTCCTGGGAACCAGTTCACATTGTCAAGCAGACACACTGTGAGCACCCTCCTGCTCCCAGGATTCACTGCTGTTCTGACCAAGGGCTGAGGAGTCTGTGCTTGTGGTTGGACACTATGTGCAGAAGGAAGTTTGTTTGTTCATGTGAGGATTTCACTGCCAAATGTGTAACTGACTTAGGACTTTGTGAGTAGAAGGAAGGGAAATAAATGAGGATGAACTTTTAATGCAATAGTGTATGCTGATCTACAGTGAGGTCTGGAAGGTAATGAGAGAAGGGCCAGGAAAGATGTATGAAAGCAATGGGAGGAAAATTCTCATGATTGATGGAAAAAAGAATCACTGAGGTCCTGCCATGGATTCCAGTGGGTGGTATGTAAGATAAACTCAGACAAGGGTCCAGGGAACGCAAGCTCATTCTCCTTGTGTCTTGACCTGCTCTCTCTTTTTCTTCTCAGTCCACACTTGATATAGCACCTCTGGGTCCCTGTCACCCATGACATCTGTTTCTATGCTACAATCACAGAGGAGCAAGGGCTTCCCTAGGCTTCTGATACCTACACTTGGAACTTCTTTTCCTGGGCTTGGAAAGTTGAATGTCTGAGGGTTTTGAAAAGAATCCCTTGGCAGTACTTTATCTGAAGAAGGGATGGGACTGCCCACTGTCTCTAGACAACATCTTATTACATTAAAGATCTGATCTTCCTGTATTCTCAGAGTCTGTTTAGAAATTTTGAAAAATTATCACCACTGTTGCAAAAAGTAAAAAACACATATTTGATAATTATAGCTGTTTCTATTAGTAAAGTACAGTGGCACAGTCTTCTACAGCTATCAAACAACACTCTTCTTGGACATTTTACATCTTCGTGAAGAAACAGGAGAAGCAACTTAGGGTTTTTTTTTCTTTGTTTGTATTGTTTGTTTTGTTTTGTTTTTAATAAGTTGGAAAATTGATGTTCTCAGACTTAACTGAGAAAACCCTAAAGCCTTGCACAAGCCTCTCTTCTTATTTACAAGGAATATGTGGTTCTACCTTCTGACAGCTGCTAGGGTGTTTGAACTCTGCTCAGGCAAGCTCAGGAAAGGTATGCTGCATTTTCCCTATGCTGCTTTCTGGTGTTGGGCACTTCAGAAGCACTGATGCATGGTTCAGAGTGTGGGAGAATGCAGCCTAGGATGGGGGCCTCAAATCTGATGAGAAACAAGTCAGGCTGAAGCCAAAGAGTCAGAGGTTCCCAAGCTCCTGGGGAGTCCCACTCATCAGAAACCTCAGGGAATCAGGAATGAAGGGGAGCCTTAATGGGGTTGGGGGCTCCAGCTTAGCTCAGAGCGAATGTTCGAAAGTATAGAGGGGCTTCTGTTAGGTGGCATCTCTGTATGATGAAGACTCCCCACCCCCAACAGCCATCCTTATGGACCAGAGATTAAATACCTTTTCTATGAAGGAATGTCTGGGAAGGAAAGCTTATTGGCTAAACCTTCAGAGTCCATCTAGGTACCTCATTAGCGGGTAGGTTTCAAGTCAGTGAAAGGAGAAGAAATAAGTCAGTTTTATATGAGACATTCACTCCAAGTACATATTAAGGCTGAGGAAACATCATAAAAAATATTTAATTGGAGGAGCATTGGCTAAGAGTGCAGATGCAGACCAGGGATCAACTGTGTTCCTGTAGTCACCTAACAAGGTGCTGTGTGCTCATTTCCTTTCTGGGCCTTCCATTTTCATGGAGGTGGTTAGTGTTTCTGGGGGCTGAATACTATTCTTTTATAAACCATGCATATACTCATTAAATAAAAAAGGTGTCAGCAGGTGGTAGCTCACACCTTTAATCCCAGCACTTGAGAGGCAGAGGCAGGTGGATCTCTGAGGTCCAAGTTAGCCTGGTCTATAGAGTAAATTCCAGGAAAGCCAGAGCTAAAACAAAGAAATCTTGTCTCAAAAACCCAAAACCAAAACCAAACCAAAAAACAAAGAAAAAAGTCAGAGCAAATCCTCATGTTTTTTTCTGACTTAGTGGAATGGGGTAGGTATCTTGATTGGGTTTTACTCTCCAACCTATGTAGGCTGTTGCCCAATTTGAATGCATAAACATGATGGAATCTGAGTGGCAAGTTGCTAGTCTATCAGGACAGTCCTGTAGATACCATGTGACAGGAAGTCCTGGAGAGCTGTGAAGTGGGGCCTGGGAATCCACAGTCTTCAGGAGCTGCTTGATAAGAGAATCCTCAGTACCATGTGCTCAAATCCTTTTGTGGTAAGGATACAGCAGCAAACTGTGTCTGTGGTAAAATGAATGTAAAGTTTTCCTGGAGTCCATTTTATTGGCATTGGAGGTAAAGAGGGGTATTTTGAAGAGTTTGGCAGTTTGTTCAAGGATTATTGTAGAACGGAACGAGTGAGTGACAATATTTTTGTCTTCTAAAATAAAAGAAACAAGACATCATATTTTTAAAAATTATACATGTGAGGTCTTTAATACTTATATATTTATATTTTGAAGAGAACATTGCATGTATTTCGTATATTAAGATAACAAAAAAATATGCAACAAAACTTAAATTTATAATTAATACAAAAAAGAAAACAAATTTCCACATCATTGTAGAGAGAAGTAAAATTTATATTATTTACATGTTACTAATTGAATATGTTCTACAATTAATTACTTGTGTCACAGAAAGTTACTGATTATTTTTAACAAAATATGAAACGACTGCTCTGAAGCTGAGAGAGGAACTGCCCTGTTGTATTATATATAATTATATATATATATATATATATATATAATATATATATATATATATATATATATATAAAGGGAGTACTATAGAAGAATATAAACTTTCAAATAAATTCCTCAAAAACATTAATGTTGACATAGTAACATGTACAAGCATAGTTATTTATTATATATTCTGATACTGTTTTTCACCATTTGTCTATTTTGTTCAGCTTGAGGGTTAAGTGTCTGTATGTATGATATCTCTAATATTAGCAAAATATTACAGTTTATTTTGGCTTTCTAAGCCTGTCAATGATTTAGCATGGAGTTTTATCCCATGATTGTCTCATTAGAAATGTGTTCAAGCATGTGGTCTTGGGTGGGCAGGAGGGCAGGTAAGAAAGGACTGCTCTGAAGCTGGGAGAGGAGCTGCCCTGTTGTCCTGGCTTCTGCAGTCCTTTACCTGTCTTTACAAGCTGCTTGTTCCAGATACTTGAGTGGGCCATATTTCAATTTCTTTAGGCCTCAGATGGCTGGGTTATTTGCATTGCATCTCAGCTCCTGGTGAGGAAATCTTTTCATGCCTCAATACCAATGTGTTGAAGGGGCTACACCTTCAAGCACCACAGTATTTCAACATACAAGTAGAACAAGTAGAGGAAACAGAAAATATTAGAGTTAAAGTGTACAAAATACAAATTACAATAGCTGAGACAGTAGAGTATTGGCAAAGGGAGAAACAAACAGGTCAAGGGAACAAGATAAAGACACTTTAATAGACCCAGAAAAATATAGTCAATGAGTTGTGGAGAACCCAGCCCCAATGGATATACTGACACCACAGCTCCTGCAACTATGGCACAGGGAACATCATGGAATAGGGGCTGGAAAGATTGTAAGAGCCAGGAAGTCCCCTGAGAAAGAGTCTCTCCTAGAAATGGCTGCATAAACAAAACCAGAGCTAACACATCAACGGACATGTTAGCATGGAAGGAGGGTAATTATGCTGGGTCTGATTTCCAAACAAGAACTACAAGTGACTATTGACTGCAGAGAGGGAGAATTAGAAATCCCAGGGATGAGCCTCCTTATTGGTTATCCGTTTCAGCATGTTCATCCTTGACACACGTACATGAGAAAAACAGACCCAGCTGGTTGTGTTTGTGACCATAAAAGATGTCATGCTGACTAGTCTTATGCCAACTTGACAAAAGCTAGAGTCATTTGAAAAGAGGGCAAATCAATTATGAAAGAAAATGCCCATAAAATCAGTCAGTAGACAGCCTGTAGGACATTTTCTTTTATTGATTGATGTGGGAGGGGCCCCGCCCATTGTGGGTGGTGCTGCCCCAGGGCTGGTGGCCCTGAGTTCTATAGGAATGCAGGCTGAAAAAACTTGAGAAAAAGGCCAATAAGAAGAATTCCTCCATAGCCTCTGATCAGCTTATCAACTTCTCTATTTTGATGGTAACCAACTACCCTGTAATCAGATTCAAGACCCACAGCATGAGGATGGGGGGGGACCAATGCTTGATTTCTGTAGGCCTGGCTAAAAAACATATAGGGAAGTAAACTTAGGCAGAAACAAACTGCCTTCTAAAGACTCATGCTTTACCCATAGACAAAAGTGGATCCTACCATTACTCAGAGATGCCCCCCTTCTGATGATAATGGGGTGAATGCAGAGAAGCACAGGGGCCCAGGGGTGCACAAATAAATGTTGGTTGTGGGTCCCCTAGAAAATTCACTTAGTCCATCCCTTCTAAGGATCAGGAAACGATATGGTGAGAGCATGAAAAGTTAAGTTGTGAGAGCTGGGAGACAGGGGGAAGGGATAGAAAATCTCCATTCTCTAGACTGGATACAGTTATGACAATCATCAGTTCACGCCAACTGTAGTTCTCAGCACTGGGTCCTGTAAGACTAGTCCAATCTACAACCAGTCCAAGGAAGGGAAACTGGCTTGCAAGGTGTCACTCTAAATCTCTTGAAATATTAGCTATTAATAGATTCTCGAACAGGAGGAGGAAATCACTGTCTTTAGTTGAGTATTCACTACTGAGCCAACTAGGCTCCAATTTACACGAATGGTCACTGTTAAACTTAGGGGGTTACAAAATTAAGCACAGTGAAAATGAATATGAGAGAGATACTTGTGAGGAGATCCTGGGTTGTCTAGGGATGTTAGGGAAGTGAGAGTGGTTGTGACTGTTCAGTTTGCATGGAGTACATGTGATAATTTGTTTTTTTTTTTTTTTAAATATCAGGATGCATCTGAGATGTCTAGGTTCAAAGGTGACTAAGACAGTAATTATTCAGTGGCTATCTCGTGACTCTAAGCTCACACCAAGGCTCTGTGCCAAGATATATTATATACAGGAGCTAGCCTGCCCCTGCTACAGAGGAAGTGAGTCTAAAAAACTGGTCGGGCATTCAATATTTTGGTCCTTTTCTAAAGATTTTGAATTGTATCAGTGGCTGTCCTTTATTATCTCCTGAGTCACTTTGGACAAGGTAAAGAGAGGTCAGTACAATTATAAGGTGAGATGACAGCTTGGTAGAGAGCCTTGCTGGAGCTGGACCAGGAGACCTGGGAGGAGTCTCAGAGAACACTGGACTTCCAGGACCTTAGGCATTCCTTAGAGGGACAGGAAGAGTGAGAGGTAAAGGCTTTTGATATTTCTCACCCTTAGTAGACTATTAAATGTGAAGAAGAGTTAGAAAGAAAGAAGGCAGCCTTCTCAGACAAAGGCAAGACTTTCCAGGACTGACAGAAATGGCCTTTGTATGTGCTGTTATGGATGGGGTCAGTGCACAGGTTTGATTCCCAAGCTTTATGAAAGTATCTGAAGAGAGAAACAATGAAATGAAGAGAGAGTAAAGAAAGTAATGGATAAAAATGTTTTAAGCTCTATATTCATGGAAGAGAGAAATGTCATCCCTGTCCTGCAGACAGATTTCTTTATTGAGACTCAGATAGCCATACAACAGGATGCTGCCACTGGCCCAGACACAGGTTTTGTGTTCTAGGGTTTTTGCAGCAGTTTCATTGTTTTGTGAATCTTCTCTAAGTGTAGGAGGACCTTGGCGATTCTAAGCTTGCAATGGCGAGGATAAAGGCCTGACCTCCAGTAATTAAAGGGACCTTGTAATGGCTCTGGTCCTCCTGTCTTCGTTCACTGAAGCATGAGAGCCATACTCATCACGATGTCTTTTTCCCAGAGAGGGGACACTTTTGACATCAACCTCTATGCAGTCAGGGTTGTCTTTCAGGGCACCCGGAAAGATATTTTTAATTTTATATTCCCTTGCAGTGCTTTCCTCACAGCTAAGAAAAATTTAGATTGCCAGTCAAGAGGGGTTCTGGGTGGCCCCTCTCTGCTTGGTCTAGGGGCAGGAATCCCCTCTTTTAGGTTGAGTGGAGATGGGTTTTGGGAACACCCTGGATAGAGTAACAACCTTATCTTGAGTCCCGTGGTCCTCCATAGCTAACTTATGATAATGTAACTGAATAGGTTTTGTTATCAAATCATCTATCTGTTGTTTCACAAATTTAGTAAGCCTATTTAAGGTCCAGAGACCAAAACAAATAAGTAGAAGAAAACCCAATTAATGGTCCCAAAATTGTAGGAAGTAGGGTTGATAAACCATGGAGGAGGTTGAAAACCATTCTTTTACCAGCTCCTCTCTCTCTCTCTCTCTCTCTCTGGCTTTCTCTGACCTTTTTCATGCTCTCTTTAAACCATCCCTGTCTTGTCTATGTAAAAGCAACAAATTTTCTTTAAAGGCTATACACAGTCTAGAGCTATACACAGTCTTTTCTATTGTAAAAGAGTAAATCAAGTCCAATAAAGTCCTTTGCAATTTTTGGAGATCACTGCAGACAGCAAAATGATGAATTTCTTCAGATTAGTGATGTCAATCTCTAGCTGTTTGATGTCTTTGTCAATGGTCCATCGAAGGTCTGAGTAGTGGGAAGTCTGGAGGCCAGCATCAGGATTAGAACTTTCAACAACAAACACCACAGGTGATTCATTTTTACCTGGAAAGGTAAATCTCAGGGAAATTTTTCTTCCCTGGATGTCAATTGTTATTCATCTTATTTATAATTTGGCCTGTCTTTGTGGGGGTATCTATTTATTTCATTAATCTTTTTGGCAGCCATTTAGCTGTGCCTTCTTTGGTATCAAACAGGTATATCAGTCTTCGGCCCCTTATGAAAACTGGGTCTGGACCATTCCATTTGCAGGTAAGAGGGTCCTTCCACATAACTGTGGCATAGTTTTTATTGGTCCAGCATGCCAAAAGCAGTCAGCAGCAGGTTTGCCATGAGCTTTCAGATTTAAAATTGAGAACGAACAAGGCATGATGGAGAGTATTTCTGAGAGATTCCTTCTGGGAGTATAGCTCCCACTCTTTGTTTTTAATACCAGTTTTTTTAGGGTTCTTGTAAAAACCCAAAGCAGAAGCACCAGCATCTGCTACTCTCACACTCAGAGAGTCATGAAGACACTATTTTAAAGTTCCACAATATTTCTTTTACAATACCTTGTCCTTGAGGATTATAAGGAATTTTAGTAACATGGGTGATACCAAATGGTCAACAAAAACATCTCAAATGTCTGACTGTAACAGTCAGTTTTATTATTTTAATATGATATGGAATACCAAGTATTAAAAAATATATAGGCAATAACTAATTGTACTTTTGATTGTTTTTCCTGTTAAAGTAATTGTAACTAGAAAGCCGGAAAAGGTGTCAAATCACATATAATATTTTAATTTTTTAAAATAAAAAATGAATAACCCTACTTACCATAATTTGATTACTATAAGTCTCAACCCTACTTACCATAATTGATTAAATATAAGTCCTCAAGTATTGACACCATATTTAAAAAATTGAGGACACTAAAAACAAATTTCTATTATTTAATATAAACAATCTCTAAAATTCTCAAATTGTTGTCTCAAGCTATTATTATTAAACATATGTAATAATCACTAAGCAACAGCACACCCTTTTGGAGCAGATCTCTGTAGATTTACAAATATGTACTATCTTATGGTGATGTTATATAATAGATGACTTTTTAAATCTTAAATGATGGTCTTATAGAAATTTTTTAAATTATATCCATGATTATTAAGCTCTTTTATAATGAGACTGTTTATTAGGCCTTTTTCTGATAGTCAAAACTGTAATGAGAATTTTGTCAGTCTCTCAAATATCATCAGTTAATTGTTCTTAGATAATAACCAGACTTTTTTCACTTTAAAGTAACTCTAGCAGGTTATAAAACAATTTGTCAAAGATCAATAAAAGGAAACAAACAATTTACCATAGGTTGTTAGGATAGAAAAATAAAATATTGTCTGGGCTCATTTACACAAATCTTCACTGATAACTCAGTTACAGTTTTAAACCTTCAGTGAACTTGTGGAGCCAGGCAGGTAATGGATGTTAAGCCATACAATAACTTTCAACAAATATGTGTATAAACATTCTTCATTATGAACCTTTATTATAATTTAATTTTTGTTATAAACTTGTAATGAACTTTGTAACATGTGATCACACATATTTTAAAAAATAGTGAATACTGAGAACAAAAGATAAGAGAGTAACAGATCTTAAAGCATAAGCCATTGGTGTTCTGTTCAGGAACTTTTCCCCTGTGCCCATGTGATCAAGGCTTTTTCCCTATTTTCTCTTCTATTAGTTTCAGTGTAGCTGGTTTTATGTGGAGGTCCTTGATCCACTTGGAATTGAGCTTTGTACAAGGAGATAAGTATGGATCAATTTGCATTCTTCTACATGCTGACCTCCGCTGGACCAGCACCATTTGTTGAAAATGCGTGTCTTTTTTCCACTGGATGGTTTGAGTTCCTTTGTCGAAGATCAAGTGACCATAGGTATGAGGGTTCATTTCTGGGGTCTTCTATTCTATTCCATTGATCCTCCTGACTGTCTCTGTTCCAATACCATGCCATTTTTATCACTATTGCTTTGTAGTACAGCTTGAAATCAGGGATGGTATTTCCCCCAGAAGTTCTTTTATTGTTGAGAGTAGTTTTTGCTATCCTGGGTTTTTTGTTATTCCAAATGAATTTTAATATTGCTCTTTCTATCTCTGTAAAGAATTGAGTGGGAATTTTGATGGGGATTGCATTAAATCTGGGATTGCTTTTGGCAAGATAGACATTTTTACTATATTAATCCTTCCAATCCATGAGCATGGGTGATCTTTCCGTCTTCTGAAATCTCCTTCGATTTCTTTCTTCAGGGGCTTGTAGTTCTTGTCATACAGGTCTTTTACTTGCTTAGTTAGATTCACACCCAAGGTATTTTATATTATTTGTGATATTGTGAATGGTGTCATTTCCATAATTTCTTTCTCAGCCAGTTTATCCTTTGTGTAGAGGAATGCTACTGATTTGTTTGAGTTAATTTTTATACCCAGCCACTTTGCTAAAAGTTGTTTATCAGGTTTAGAAGTAGTCTTGTAGAAGATTTGGGGTCACTGAAGTATACTATCATATCATCTGCAAATAGTGAAATTTTGACTTCTTCCTTTAAATTTGTATCCCTTTGATCTCCTTCTGTTGCCTAATTGCCCTGGCTAGGACTTCCAGAACTAGGACCTGGAAATTTTTTTTTGGGGGGGGGATTTTAAAAATTTCAAATTTTTTAAAAGGGTTAAAAGGGATTTTTAAATTTTGGGTTTTTTTTTGTTTTTTTTGGGTAAATTTGGTTTAAAATTTTTTTAAAAAATTTTTATTTCCCCCCGGTTTTTCCAATTTTTTGAAAGGGGTTTTTAAATTAAAAAGGTTTGTTGAATTTCCCCGGGTTTCCGGGTTTTTTTGGGGGCCCCCCTTTTAATTCTGATTTTTTTTTTATTTTCTTTTTTTTCCCGCCCCCCGTTTAAAATCTGGTAATTTTTTAAAAAAATTCCCTTTTAAAATTTTTTCCAAAAGGGGAAACCGTTTTGGGGTTTTTTTGATTTTTGTTTAATTTCCCCCTTTTTTTTTTTTTTGGGGGTTTTTTTCCCCCCTTTTGTTTAATTTTTCCGGATTTTTCGGGGGGTTTTTTTCCCCTTTTTTTGTTTTGGTTTTTGGGTTTATCAATTTTTTTGTTTTCTTTTCCCCTTTTTTTTTTTTTTTGATTTTTTTAGCCTTTTTGGGTTTTTTCTTACACCCCTTTAAAATTTTTTCCCTTTTTTTTGGGGGTTTTTTTGTTTTTCATTTTTTTTAATTTTAAAAAATTTTAATTTTTTTTCTTTATTTTTTTTTTTTCCCCCTTTTTTTAGAAAAAATTTTTCCCCTTTTTTAATGTGGGGTTTCCTTTTTTTTTTTAAAATTTTTAAAAGTTTAACCTTATCTTTTTTTTCCGGGGTTTTTTTGGGGGTTTTTTTTTTTTTGGGGGCCTTTTTTTTTGGTTAAAAACCATTTTAGAAAAGGGACCTAAAAGGGGCAAAAGGGAAAAATTTTTTCTTTTGTTTTTGGGTGAAAGGGGTTTTTTTGGGGGGGGGGGGGGGGGGGGGGGGGGGAAAAATTTTTAAGGGGCCTTTTTGGTTTTTTTAAATTCTGTTAGTTTCACTTTTCCCCTGTTAGTTTCCGTTTCCCCGATCTGCCCCTGCTAAAAAGGGGGGGGATTAAATCTTCCACTAAATTTTTTGGGGGGTTTTAAATTTTTTCTTTGAGTTTTTTTAAAGGGGTTTTTTTTATAAAAAGGGGGGGCTCTTGCATTTTTGGGGCATAGATGTTCAAAATTGAGATTTTTTTTTTGGGTTTTAAATTTTTTCCTTTTTAAAATTTTTAAAAAATGCCCCCCCTTTTTTTTTTGGGGTTTTTTTAAGGGTTGGGAAAATCAATTTTTTTCGATATTAAAATGGGGTACCCCAAAATTTTTTCCCCTTGGGGCCCTTTTTTTTTGAAAAAATTTTTCCCCCCCTTTTACCCAAAAGGGGTGTCTGTTTTTAAAAGGGTGAGGTGGGTTTCCTGTTTGCAGCCCCAAAAATTTTCCCCCCCCTGTTTGTGTATCCCCGTTGTTCCCCCATGTCTTTTTTTTGGGGGAATTGAGCCCAAAATTTACTTTTTAAAAATTTTAAAAGGGGAGGGACGTTGTTTCCCGTTAAATTTTTTCAAAATTGGGGATTGTTTGTGGGGCTATTTCTTTTGATTTTGGGTTGGGGGGGGGATTTTTTTCCTGATTTTTTCTGGGGATGATTCCCTTTTCCTTATTTTGGGGGTTTTTCCCGCTATTATCCTTTTTTTGTGCTGGGTTTGTGGGAAAAAAAATTGCGTAAATTTGGTTTTTTTCATGGGGTTTCTTGGGGTTTTTCCCTCTATGGTAAAATTTTTAATTTTTGGGGTAAGTAACCCGGGCTGGGTTTTTTGCTTTTTTAGGGGCCAAAAGAATCTGGGCCAAAAGGTTTTTTTGACTTTTTAGCTTTTTGGGAGAAGTTTTAGTGAAAATTTTGATAGGTCTGCCCTTTTTATGTTTTTTTTTGGGCCCTTTTTCCCCCCCCCGCTTTTAAAAATTTTTTCTTTGTTTTGTTTTTTTTTGTGTTTTTTAATTTTTTTGTGTTTGGGGGGGATTTTTTTTTGGGGCTAGTCTATTTTGGGGGGTTTTTTTTGGCTTTTTTTATGATTAAGGGCAAACTCGGTTTCCCCAGGGTTTGGGGGAAATTTTTTCTATGGGTTTTGTTTAAAAAAATTTTTTTGGGGGCCCCTTTTTAAAAAGGGAAATTTTTTTTCTTTCTATGCGTATTATTCCCTTTGGTTTGGTCCCTTTTTTTTGGTCCTGGATTTCCTGGGTTTTGTGCTAAGAGTTTTTTTTCATTTTTTTTTTTTTCCTTGACAGCTGTGTTTTTAAAAATTTTTTTTGGGATCTTCGGCCCCCCGAATTTTCTTTCCCATCTCTTGTATTCCCCCTTTGGGATGCTTGCGTCGGGGCTTTCCCCCTTTCTTTTTTATTTTTTTATTCCAAAACGTATCCCTTTTGGGTTTTTTTTTTGTTTTCCCCAAATTAATTTTTTAAAAACCGGAGGGGTTTTTTTCCAAATTTTCCTTTTTCCCCCTTTTGGGGTTTTTTGGGGTTTTTTTTGATTCTTTAAGGGGGGGCTACCTGTTTACCCCGTGTTCTCCTTGAATTTTTTTTAAAATGTTTTTTCATGTCCTTCTTAAAAAATTTTTAAATGGGATCTTATAAAACGCCCAAAACTTTTTGTAAAAAAAAGGGCGCTGTCCCCAAAAGGACCCCAAAATGGGAACCCCAAAAGGGTTTGGGGGGGAAATTTTTCACCAAAAACCCCCATTTTATAGAGGGCTTTTTTCCCCAAAAGGGGGTTTTTAAAAAAAAGAAGGGAAACCCGATTCCCCCCCAAACAAAAAAACCCTTTTAAAAATGGGGGAAAAGGGGGTAACAAAGAATCTCAATGAGGGAAAAACCCAAAGGGGGTTTTTAAAAATCTTTTGAAGTGTTCAGCATCCCCCCTCATCAGGGGGAAAAGGGGGAAAGAAAAAAAAAACACTGGAAGGGTTCCCCTTTCCCCCCCGTCAAAGGGTAAATTTCCCAAAAAACCGGGGACAGGGAGATGTTGGCGAGGAAAGTGGAGAAAGGAAAAAAACTCCTGCTTTTTTTGGTTTTGATTGTAAAACTGGTACAAAACCCCTTAAAAAAAACCGTCAGCGGTACCTTTTAAAAAAAATTTTTCATTTTGATTTTTGAGGACCCCCCCTTAAAACTCCGGGGGTTTTTTTAGAAGATTTTTCAAATACAACAGGGCCACTGTTCCCATTTTCATTTGTGGCCTTATTTAAATAGCCAGAAGTTTAAAAAAAACCAGGTTTTCCCTTTTTCAGAAGAAAGGAAAAAGAAAATGTGGTACTTTTTTCCCGGGGGTACTATCAGCTATTAAAAAAAATGGGAAAAAAGAAATTTTAGGGGGAAAGGATGGAAATAGAAAAAACCCTCCTGGAAAAAAAATGACCCCAACACAAAAAAAAACAATGGTTTTGCAAAACCCCCGATAAGTGGATTTTTTCCCAAAAAACACAAAAAAACCAAAAAAACAATTGGCCCTAACCTCAAAAATCAAAAAAAGGGGGAAAAAACCCAAAAGTTGGGGACTTTTTTTTCCCTTTTTGAATGGTATCAAAAGGGGGCAACCCGAAACCACAGGGGGGGAAAATTTCCCCCCCTGAGAACAGGAAAATGAGGGTGGGCCCTTTTTTAGGGGGTTTTTTGGAAAAATTTTGGGGGCCCTGGTTCCCCAAAAGTTTTGATTCCCCAAATTTTGGGGAATTTTTAGGCCGGGGGAAGGGTTTTTGGGGGGAAGTTTTTGGGGGTTTAAAACCCCAAAAAAAATTTGGGGGGGGGGTATGGGATAAGGGGGGTTTCAAGAAGAATGGGGAGGGGTTAAAAAATTTTTGGGGAAAAACACAAAATTTTCCAATTAAAAAAAAAATTTTAAGGGGTTTTTAAAAAAAAAAAGAAAAACTTAATTTTCAAATTTTTTTTTAAAAAATTTTTAGGGGGTTTCTTAAAAATTTGGCCCCCGATTTTTTTTTTTGTCTCCAAAAAAAAAATTTTTTCTTGGGTTTAAAAAATTTTTGAGGAGATGTAAAACCTTAAATCCCCTTTTTAAAAAAAAATTTTAAAAAAAAAGGGCAATTTTGGGGAAAAAATAAAAAAGCTATTACATGGCTGCCAAAAAGAAAATGAAATAAATAGATACTCCCACCCAAAGCAGGACCAACTATAAAAGATGAATTTAAAAATTTGGAAACCCCCCAGGGGGAAAAGAAAAACTTTTCCCCGAGAATTCCCTTTTTTTTTCCATTCCCGGTAAAAAAAAAACACCCTTTATGTCTGTGGGAGAACTGTAATCCTGGGTGCTGGGGCCCCCAGACTTATACTACTCAACCTTTGATGTGCCTTTTACAAGGACACCCAAAAATCTAGAGATTGTCATCACTAATCTGAAAAAATCCCCCGTTTCGATGTCTGAAATGATCTCCAAAAATTGCAAAGGACTTTAACGGATTGATTTAATTTTTCTACAATAGGGGAAAAGCTGTGTATAAACTTTGACTGTGTACAGCCTTAAAAAAAAATGTTGCCCTTACATAGACAAGACAGGGAAAGGTTTTTGAGAACATGAAAAAGGTCAAAAAAGGCCCCGAGGGAAAAACAGAGAGAGAAAAAGGGAAAGAAAAGTTTTGGGGCTGGTACAAAGGTTTTTTTTTCCAAACCCCTCCCTGGCTGTCAACCCCCCTTCTTCCCCTCTTGGGAACAAATTAAATTTAGTTTTTTGCTGATTATTTTTGGGCCGGCCTTAAATAGGTGACTAACTTTGGGGGATAAAACGGATAGATAATTTGGGGAGCAAAAAACCCATTCGATACATTTTCATTTTTAGCTATGGGGGGGACCCCCCAGACCAAGAAAGGGTTGTTTAAATTTATCCAGGGTTTTTTCCCAAAACCCACTCCACTCAACCTAAAAGAGGGGACTTCCCCCCCCTAGGCCCAAAAGAGGGGAGGGGTACCCAGGGAACCCCCTTTTGCTGGTGACTGAATTTTTTGATTTTGGCCCGCGAGGGTAAGCACTGGGAAGGGGGAAAATAAAAAAAAGTTAAAAATTTTTTCTCGGGTTCCCGGGGGGACAAGCAATGCATAGGGGGGTTTATGTCCAAAATAACCCCTCTCCAGGAAAAAAAAATTGGGTTGGGGATGGGGCCCCCATGCCTCACTGGACAATTTAAGTGGTTTAGAGCCTTTTCAAGGTCCCCTTTTAATTTTTTGGGGTCAGGCCCCATCCCCCCCTTCGCCGAAATTAAAACAAACCCAAGGGCCCCTTTTATACTTAAAAGAAGGGGGGGGAGATTTTTGGAGGGAGCCCTGCTAACAAATAAAGGCCTAAAATCAACAAAAGGTCTTAAAAGCCCGCAAAAAGGCCTGGCTTTTCATACGCTAAAACCCCCCAGGACTTGTAGAATTATACAAAGGGGGGGAAATGGGTTGAAGGATCCTGTGTCTGCCCGGTTTTCCCTCAAGCTGTGGTAGGGGTGGAGCCACACCTTTTTTTTGGTAACTCCCCCCCCCCCCCCCCCCCAAACCCCCCCCCCCACCCCCCCCCCCCCCCCCCCCCCCCCCCCCAACCCCCCCCCCCCCCCCCCCCCCAACCCCCCCCCCCCCCCCCCCCCCCCCCCCCCCCCCCCCCCCTCCCTAAAACCCCCCCCCCCCCCCAATTTTCCCTTTTTTCCCCCCCCCCAAAAACCCAAACCCCCCCCCCCCCCCCCCCCCCCCAAAACCCCCCCCCCCCCGGGGCCAAAAAACCCCCCCCCCCCAACCCCCCCACCCCCCCCCCCCCCCCCCCCCCCCCCCTTTCCCCCCCCCCAAAAACCCCCCCCCAAACAACCCCCCCCCTTAAAAACCCCCCCCCCCCCCCCCAAAAAGGGTTTGGACCCCAACAAAGCGAGGGCCCAAAAAACTGGAAAACCCGAAAAAGGGTTCTTCATCTTGACCCTCCCCCAAAAATTAAAATTCTTTTCCAAAAGGTTTTGTGGAAAAAGAAAAGACCCCAAAACTCAAATTTGGGAACTTCTTTGGGGGGTTTTTTCCTATTTGTTTCCTTTTTTTTTTTAATTTAAAGGCCCCAACTCCCCAGGAAGACTGGGGGGTTTAATTTTCCAGGCAAGTCCCTTCTCCCGTCAATGCTCAGGGAACTGCAGTAGGATACCTCTATCTTGAGTTTGTGATTCAGGTAATTGTCTCTTTAAAAAAATAACATCTCTACATCCAGTACTAATCTCTATTAGGAGTTTTTTCTTGTTGTTTTTTGTTGTTTTGGGGGTTGTTTGGTTTTTTGGGTTGGTTGGTTGGTTGGTTGGTTGGTTGGTTGGTGGTTTCATTTGTTTGCTTTGCTTTGCTTTGCTTTGCTTTGCTTTGCTTTGCTTTGCTTTGCTTTGCTTTGCTTTGCTTTGCTTTGCTTTGCTTTTTCTTGTGCAAGAGCTTTTGGTTTCAGATTTAAGCCAGGTCATCTATTAACATCTCAAGAGCTTTGAACACTTTGGGGTATGGGATGAAGAGTAAGATTTAGGATGAAATCTATACTCTTCATAGAAATAGCATACTATAGAAATGCTATTGGATGTTGTTGACAGTGTCAGTAGGTAAGAAAATGACTGAATGGGAGCTTTATAGGAAGGGTTTTGACAAACAAATGCTGAGGGTCCCATGCTGTAAAAGACACTGAGGTCCTCATCATCTTGACATCTCAAAGATCTCAAATATCTTATCACAAAAAGTATTTAGTGGCACAAAAGTAGAGACAAAGATCAGAAAGAAAGCTGTGCTGTTGGTGCTGAGTCCTGGCATTTTGTAGTGTTCTGCACTGTCAAGGCAATCTGGTCCCCAGGGAAGACTGTGTGCAATGCAGGCAAAGCTCTTTACTGCTCACTTCTCTGTCTCTGCTGAACAATCAGCTGTGGTTCATCTTGCAGTTCTGTATATGCAGGTGCCTGGGTGATGTCAGCTTTTGAATGTAAAACTCAAGTGCATTTCTTCCCAGAATGTCAGAGTCAACCTGACATGGAGACTACTGTTTCCAGCAATTTTGTCATTTCATATAGACACAAGGAGACTTCTGATGTAAGCTGCATGTAGTCCTCATGCAGACTTTGCATCAGTCAAAACAAAACTGAAATATTCAAACACATTCTCATTTTCATTGCACTCTCAGGGGATACTACAGGGATTATTGTTATTATCTTATTATTCTGTTAATTTACTTGTATCTTCTTCCCATCACTTTGCAAATGATTAACACATTCAGTAATGTTGGAGTTACTATTAAATATCTGTGTGATACCATATATCGGCTAAAATAAAATCGATAAGCCTATGCACCAAGAAAATAAAGATGATAAATTACTATGTTACTCCCACAGCCTGATTATCATGTGAATGCATCTATTCCTGTGCTGTCACAATTTCCACTTCTGATTTCTTATATCTTGATAGTGCTATCACATTTTTGTGGTAAACATCTTTTGAGTCACGGGACACGCTCTTGGGATAGCTTCTGCCCCAGCAGGGTACCCTAAGAGAAACGGAAAGAGAATGGAAGGGACAGAAGACTCAAAAAATGAGACCAAGTCAAGTTTTCTGATCAAGGTCGATCGAGTTGTATTTTCTCAGGCAATTTGTACAGGCAGGAAAGGGGATAATTGTTTGGAAGAATTTCACAGAAGCTAGGTGTTCTGCCACTGGAGATATCTTGCAGCCCTGATGTTTTTGTCTGGCTCAGGGAGCAGCAACCACTTTCCTTAGGGCACAGAGACCATTGGCTACCTGCATTCTCAGGAGTCGATAGCTGAGGAAAAACAAAACGTAAAACTATTCTTTCAAAATGAAGTAACGTTGGCTCCCAGCAGCCTTATACCTCACTCATGGCCCACAGCCCCATATCTCAGGGCTTCCTGGGAACCAGTTCACACTGTCAAGCAGACACAATGTGAGCTCACCTCCTGCTCCCAGGATTTACTGCTGTTCTGACCAAGGGCTAAGGAGTCTGTGCATGTGGTTGGACACCATGTCGGGAAGGAAGCTTGTTTGCTTGTGTGAGGATTTTACTCCTACATGTGTAACTTCCTTAGGACTTTTGTGAGTAGAAGGAAGGAAACAAATGGGGATGAACTTTTAATGGGATAGTGTATGTAGATCTACAGTGAGGTCTGGGAAGTAATGACAGAAGGGCCAGGAAAGATGCATGAAAGCAACAGGTAGAAAATTCTCATGATTGATGCAAAAAAGAATCACCGAGGTCTTCCCATGGATTCCACTGGACTCTATGTAAGATAAACTCACACAAGGGTCCAAGCCATGCAAGCTCACTCTCCTGGTGTCTTTGTTTGCTCTCTCTTTTTCTGCTCAGTCCACTCTTGATATAGCACCTCTGGGTCCCTGTCACCCATGATATCAGTTTTTATGCTAAGATCACAGAGGAGCAAGGGTTTCCTTAGGCTTCTGATAGCTACACTTAAAACCTCTCTTCCTGGGCTTGGAAAGGTGAAAGTCTGGGGATTTCGAAAAAGATCCCTTGGCAGTACTTTACCTGAACAGGGGATGGGCGGTCCCCTGTCTCTAGACAACATCTTATTCCATTAAAGATCTGATCTTCTTGTATTCTCAGAGTCTGTTTAAAAATTTTGAAAAAATATCACCACTGTTGTAAAAAGTAAAAAACACATATTTGATAAATATAGCTGTTTCTATTACTAAAGCACAGTGGCACAGTCTTCTACAGCCATCAAACAACATTCTTCTTGGACATTTTACATCTTTGTGAAGAAAAACAAGAGAAGCTAGTTAGGGATTTTTTTTCTTGTTTGTTTTGTTTTTTGTTTTTTTTAATAAATAGGAAAATTGATGTTCTCAGACTTAACTGAAAAAACCCTAAAGCCTTGCACAGGCCTCTCTTCTTATTTACAAGAAATATGTGGTTCTGCATTCTGACTAAAGGTATGGTGTTTGAGCTCTCCTCGGGCAAGTTCAGGAAAGGTATGCTGCATTTTCCCTATGCTGCCATCTGGTGTTGGGCACTTCAGAAGCACTGATGCATGGCTCAGGGTGTGGGAGAATGCACCCTAGAATGGGGCCTCAAATCTGAATAGAAACAAGTCAGGCTGAAGCCAAAGAGTCAGGGTTCCCAAGCTCCTGGGGGTCCCACCATGCAGGAAACCTCAGGGAATCAGGAATGAAAGGGGAGCCTTAAATGGGGTTGGGGAGTTCCAGCTTAGCTCAGAGCGAATGTTCGAAAGTATAGAGGGGCTTCTGTTAGGTGGCATCTCTGTATGATGAAGACTCCCCCACCCCCAACAGCCATCCTTGTGGACCAGAGATTAAATACCTTTTCTATGAAGGAATGTCTGGGAAGGAAAGCTTATTGGCTAAACCTTCAGAGTCCATCTAGGTACCTCATTAGCAGGTAGGTTTCAAGTCAGTGAAAGGAGAAGAAATAAGTCAGTTTTATATGAGACATTCACTCCAAGTACATATTAAGGCTGAGGAAACATCATAAAAAATATTTAATTGGAGGAGCATTGGCTAAGAGTGCAGATGCAGACCAGGGATCAACTGTGTTCCTGTAGTCACCTAACAAGGTGCTGTGTGCTCATTTCCTTTCTGGGCCTTACATTTTCATGGAGGTGGTTAGTGTCTCTGGGGGCCTTACACTTTTCTTTTATAAACCATGCATATACTCATTAAATAAAAATGGAGTCAGCAAGTGGTAGCTCACACTTTTAATCCCAGCACTTGAGAGGCAGAGGCAGGTGGATCTCTGAGGTCCAAGTCAGCCTGGTCTATAGAGTAAATTCCAGGAAAGCCAGAGCTAAAACAGAGAAATCTTGTCTCAAAAACCCAAAACCAAAACCAAACCAAAAACAAAGAAAGAAGTCAGAGCAAATCCTCCATGTTTTTTCTGACTTAGTGGAATGGGGTAGGTATCTTGATTGGGTTTTACTCTCCAACCTATGTAGGCTGTTGCCCAATTTGAATGCATAAACATGATGGAATCTGAGTGGCAAGTTACTGGTCTAGCAGGACAGTCCTGTAGATACCATGTGATGGGAAGTCCTGGAGAGCTGTGAAGTGGGTCCTAGGAATCCACAGTCTTCATAAGCTGCTTGATAAGAGAATCCTCAGTACCATGTGCTCAAACCCTTTTGTGGTAAGGATACTCCAGCAAACAGTGTCTGTGGTAAAATGAATGTAAAGTTGGACTGGTGTAGGACCGGCCCAGCCTGGTCCCACAATGGTCTCCGAAGGCGGGTGAAAACGACGGCTGCCTCTGCCCGTGAGTGGTCTGGAGAGTGCTGGCACGGAAGCCTGGCCGATGCCTGCTTTGCCTCTGCCGCCAGCGGTGGCGGCGGAGAGAGGGAAGTGCTACAGCTCCAAAGTGTTACAGCTCTACTCTCCAAGGCACCTCAGTGAGGCATCAGCTGGCTGGTGAGGGGGGGAATCCCGCAACAGAAGCTCTCAGACACCGGGGTGGATCTTGTGCATGTCTTTACTTGAATCAGGCCCCCCAAATATATACAGTTTGAGGTGGGTTAAGGTCAGGGGCAGGTGGGCAGCAGGTAACCCCTTATTGGCTTGGACTGAGGGCTTGGGAATGCCTCATCTGCATGATGGTGCTATGCCTACATGACCGGTGGCCACAAACCTCTCTGTGGGAGGGAATGTGGAGGGCTGAAGCTGAATGGGAAGAACCAGGGCCTGGAGGCAGAGCCGAACACCTGCCGTCCTGATAAAGGTCCGGAGTTCAAGACTTGCTCAACCAGGTACCCAGCTGCTTCCCGCAGCCCACCGCCCCACAGACTGGAGTCCAATTCATTGGCATCCAAGGGTAAGAGGGGTATTCTGAAGAGGCTGGCAGTTTGTGCAAGAGTTATTGTAGAAAGGAACAAGTGAGTGACAATATTTTAGTTTTCTAAAACAAAAGAAACAAGGCATCATATTTAAAAAAAATACAGGGAAGGTCTATAATACTTATATATATTTATATTTTGAAAAAAACATTGCATATATTTTGTATATTAAGATAACAAAACAAATATGCAACAAAACTTAAATTTATAATTAATACAAAACAGAAAACAAATTTCCATATCATTGTAGTGAGAAGTAAAATTTATATTATTTACATGTTACTAATTCAATTTGTTCTACAATTAATTACTTGTGTCATACAAAGTTACTGACTATTTTTAACAAAATATGAAAGGACTGCTCTGAATTGGGAGAGGAACTGCCCTGTTGTATTTATCATCATATATATATAAAGGGAATACTATAGAAGAACATAAACTTTCAAATATATTCCTTTCAGAAACATTAATGTTGACATAGTAACATGTACAAGCATAGTAATTTAATATATAATCTGATAGTTTTTCACAATTTGTCTATTTTGTTCAGCTTGAGGGTTAAGTGTCTGTATGTATGATATCTCTAATATTAGGAAAATGTTACAGTTTATTTTGGCTTTCTAAGCCTGTCAATTGTTCAGCATGAAGCATGGAGTCTTATCCCATGATTGTCTCATTAGAAATGAGTTCAAGCATGTGGTCTTGGGTGGGCAGGAGAGGAGGTAAGAAAGGACTGCTCTGAAGCTGGGAGAGGAGCTGCCCTGTAGTCCGGCTTCTGCAGTCCTTTACCTGTCTTTACACCCTGCTTGTTCCAGATACTCTAGTGGGTCATATGTCAGTTGCTTTTAGGCCTGAGATGGCCAAGTCATTTGCATTATGTCCCAGCTCCTCCTGAGGAAATCATTTCATGCCTCAATATCACAATGTGTTAAAGGGGCTACACCTTCAAGCACCACAATATTTCAACATACAAGAAGAACAAGTAGAGGAAACAGAAAATATGATAGTTAAAGTTTAAACTACAAAATTCAAATTATAATAGCTGAGACAGCAGGGTATTGGCAAAGGGAGAGACAAGCAGGTCAAGGGAACAGGATAAAGTCACTTTGATAGCACAAGAAAAATATAGTCAATGAGTTGTGGGGAACCCAGCCCCAATGGATATACTGACACCACAGCTCCTGCAACTATGGCACAGGGAACATCATGGAATAGGGGCTGGAAAGATTGTAAGAGCCAGGAAGTCCCCTGAGAAAGAGTCTCTCCTAGAAATGGCTGCATAAACAAAACCAGAGCTAACACATCAATGGACATGTTAGCATGGAAGGAGGGTAATTATGCTGGGTCTGATTTCCAAACAAGAACTACAAGCAACTATTGACTGCAGAGAAGGAGAATTAGAACCTCCCAGGGATGAGCCTCCTTATTGGTTATCCGTTTCAGCATGTTCATCCTTGACACACGTACATGAGAAAAACAGACCCAGCTGGTTGTGTTTGTGACCATAAAAGATGTCATGCTGACTAATCTTATGCCAACTTGACAAAAGCTAGAGTCATTTGAAAAGAGGGAAAATCAATTATGAAAGAAAATGCCCCATAAAATCAGTCAGTAGATAGCCTGTAGGACATTTTCTTTTATTGATTGATGTGGGAGGACCCAGCCCATTGTGGGTGGTGCTGCACCAGGGCTGGTGGTCCTGGGTTCTATAAGAAAGCAGGCTGACTTATTCATAATAGCCAGAAGCTGGAAAGAACCCAGATGTCCTTCAACAGAAGAATGGATACAGAAAATGTGGTACATTTACACAATGGAGTACTACTCAGCCATTAAAAATAATGAACTCATGAAATTCTTAGACAAATGGATGGAGCTAGAAAATATCATCCTGAGTGAGATGACCCAATCACAAAAGATCACACATGGTATGCACTCACTGTTAAGCGGATATTAGCCCCAAAACACACAATACCTAAGATGCAACGCATAAACCTCATGAAACTCAAGAAGAAGGAGGAAGACCAAAGTGAGGGTGCTTTTGTCCTTTTTAGAACGAGTATCAAAAGATTCAACCAGAGCTCCCAGGATCTAAACCTCCAGCCGGAGAACAGATAGGGGCAAGCTGTCCTCTGAGAGGCTCTAACCAGCAGCTGACTCAGACAGATACAGACATCCAGAGCCAAACAGTGGATGGAGCTTGAGGACTCTTAAAGAAGAATAGGTGGAAGGATTGTGGGCCCTAAGGAGATAGGAACTGCACAGGAAGATCAACAGAGTAAACCAACCTGAACCCTTGGAGCTCTCAGAGACTGAATCACCAACCATGGAGCATACCTAGTCTACACAGATCTAGCTCCATGGGCTGAACCTAGGCCTCCTGCACATATGTTGTAAATGTACAGCTTGGTTTTCATGTAGGTCTCAAACATCTGGAGTGGGGGCTATCCCAAAACATGCAGCCTGTATATGGAGTATGGTCTTCTAAAAAAAAAACAGTTATTCAGTTGTTCATGGAATATTATTTTTTTATATCTCTTGTATTCAGTTTGCAACTACTTCATTGAGAATTTTTGTATGTATATTCATGAGGGATACTGGACTATAACTTATATATTTTTGTTGGGTTTATACTTGATTTCACTATTTCAATATTATTTGCTTTGTGAAGGAGCTTATTGTGGTTCTGAATTTTTTTAAACATAACTCAAAAAGTATTGCTTGTTTGAAGGCTCTATAGAATTCTTGTTAATATCTGACACTTGGTATTTTGCTTGTTTGTTTCTTTTCATTTTATTCTGTTTGACTGCTTTTTAAATTTTTTTTGATTTGCTGAAAATAAAAAGAAAAAAAAAAAAGAAAAAAAAAAAGATTACTTAGATTTAAGTTGATGACATGCTTAAAATTCAACGTGTGAGAGTCATGAACCTTAAAACATTATAGTTTTTATTCTTCCAATAAATCATACATTGCTGAAAAAAAAAAAAAAAAAAAAAGCAGGCTGAACAAACTTGAGAAAAAGGCCAATAAGAAGAATTCCTCCATGGCCTCTGAATCAGCTCCTGCCTTCAGGTTCCTGCTTTGAGTTCCTGCCCTGACTTCCTTCAGTGATGCACTGTGACCTAAGAGTTGTAAGAAGAAATAATCTGTTTTCCAAGTTGCTTTTGATCATGGTGTTTATCACAGCAACAGAATCTCTAACTAAGTCAGACTCATAATCAGTTTACAATTAATAGCACAGTGAAAGACACTATTAAAAGATTGAGAAGCCATAGCAAAGAGAACATTATCCTCTCAGATATCCCCTAGTTGATTTCTGCTAGATGTTACAAGCACTGATTTCATGAGGCTACTTTTGCTTTTTCTCTCATTCAGGCTCTGTACTGGTCTCTGCTAGATGCTGTGTGCTTGATTGATGATGTGTGACCTTCTCCCTAATTCTTATTCTTTTACTTTTTCTTGCAATGTATTTAATTATCTTAATCATTCCATTCAAAACTGGAAGAACGACTATGCACATCACTATCCAGACTGTACAGAACACTGTGTTCTCTGTAAGAGACAGAGTGGGAAGGGAGCCAGGGGCCTGGGACAGCATCCCTGCTGTGGCCATTGTTACCTAGTCTAGGTCTGGAGCAAGAAGAGAGGTCCTGCAGCTGCACAAGCAAGAGTCCACTTGAGTTCTCTTTGCAAGATGAGCAGGCAAGATTTAGAGGCCAGAATCTGTATTCACATGGGTTCCTACACTCAGGGATTGGACTGTGCTTTCTCTCCTAAATACAACCCAGGCTCCTGAGAGATACAGAACTAAAGAGAAAAGCCATTATCCTTCCCTGACTCTCCTGTGGGTCCTGGGCTTAGAGTTCTCTAAAAGTAGGAGTTTCACTGGCTGTTTCCCTCATAGGCAACATGTTAATACATGTGATCGTGCTTGGAATATACTAGGCCACATTAAGTTATTTTCATTTTCTGCTCAGATGTAACTATTTCTTAAATAGTGACTGATCCTATTGATGCTTCTTAGAACAGTATAATACAAGAGAAACACATAATCCTCTAGCTGCTAAAATGGTCATAATGTATCCATAGGCACTTTGTTATTGCCCTTTAATTTTTTGAGATTATGGTTTAATTACAATATTTCTCCCTTTTCTTTTCTCCCTCCTAACCCTCCTATATATCCCTCCCTGTTCTCCTTCAAATTCATGGTCTTAAAAAATGTTATTACATTTGGTTATATATATGTTGTGTGTGTGTGTGTGTGTGTGTTTGTATGTATATACAAACATATATTTTAAAATATAACCTGATGAATCCATATAATGTTGCTTATATGCATGTTTTCAGGATGGACCTTTTAGCACCGGACAACA
This sequence comes from Mastomys natalensis, assembly GCA_021653895.1. NCBI lineage: Eukaryota > Metazoa > Chordata > Mammalia > Rodentia > Muridae > Mastomys > Mastomys natalensis. The sequence goes on from JAJTUV010001672.1 coordinate 348,921, forward strand.
AATTGGTGTGTTCTTTCCTGGGGAGGGCCACATCTCCTGCTCTCTGCTTTCTTCAGTCGCCTATAGTCCTTTGTGTAGGGTTTAGGCCTCCTGGGTTTTTCCTTGTCTAGTTTGGCATGTCCATTGTATCAGCCTTGTTCACTTTGTACTTGGGTCGTCATGTTGGTGAGACTTTATGCATAGCTTTTACTGTTATTAGGAAACACAAACTCCTTCCTTCTTTTGTCCTCAAACTTGTTTCATGTTATAATTTACATTGATGGTGGGGAAGACCACATGGTGGGGAGTGAATGGAGCCCTTCATCTCCAAGCCTATGGATTGGGGGTCCTAGTTTGTTGGGTCACAGCAGTGATCTTCACCTCTAGTCTATTGGGGATCTTGCCCTTCAAATGGAAATTAAACTCCCATAATAACAGGAAAGGTGCCTCAATCCCTAGAGACACTGCTGAAGAAGGAAGGGAGAGAGAAGGCAGGACACTGGGAGGAGACTAGATGAGTTGAGTAAATATCTTCCACTTTCATTAAAAAATGCCACATGGATGATGGTACAGTCTTTTCTTGAGACATCCAAAAAGCAGAGATTGGAGTGGGAATCTCAGGGATGTGCTCTGCTCACATATGGACAGTCTCAAATGTGGCTGGGAACTTGTTGAGAGAGTCCTTAGGAACATAATATGTTGGGCAATGAATGATTCCTTCTGATCAGTTTTGATATAAAGTCTATTTTGCTGTATATTAAAATAGCTATAACTGTATCTTTCTTCAATCCTTTTGCTTGGAATCCCACTTTCTACCCTTCTAACCTAAGGGGTTGTCTGTCCATAGTGTTAATGCATGTTTCTTGGATGCAGTCATAGGATGAATGCTGATTTCTCATCCATTCTGTTAGTCTCCATCTTTTCATTGGGAATTGAGACCATTATTATTGGGCAGTTATCAATGAGCAGTGTTTCTTGATTCCTGTTATTCTGTTGTTTTGTTGTGTGATCCACACAATATATGCTGTGATGCCTGTGACTCAATAGTTTAGTGTTGTTTATTATTCCTTGTATTTTCTTTAGTGTGGTTGATACTTTCAGTTTGAAATTTTTCTTCTAGTGAATTCCCTAAACGTCTATGGGTGGATAGAAATTGCTTAAATTGGTTTTTATCATGGAATGCTTTTCTTTCTCCATCAATTTGGATGGATAGTTTTGCTGGTTTTAATAGTCTGGGTGTGCATCTGTGGTCTCTTAGAGCTTGTAGAACACCTATCTAGGCCTTCTGACTTTCAGAGTCTCCATTGAAAAGTCAGTATTATTCTAATGGATTGTTATCACCAAAAGTTCTAATGTCATCTTCAATTTTAGTACACTTTTGTGGTGTATAAGAATCTGAGTTGGCACTTACACAGAATTTTTTAGTTTCTTCTTTTCATAGACTCTCAGAGTTCTGTGAACTGAATTTCATCTGCATTTTACTCCTTAGGGAACATTGCTAGTGAATTGGTTATATAGGAGGTAGGCACATTTACATGTTTTTTACATAGTTTGTATTTTTGTGATATAAAGTGAGTATTTTAACTTAGACTGTTGGCTGTTATTTGATGAAATTTTACCCCACTAGACTGGAATGCTAAGGTGGTCTTAGACTAGGTATCTGGGATACTCAAAGGATAAAGCCCTGGCTTGGAATGTGGGGATTAAGGCAAGGTGTCCTACAGATACAAGTCTGGTCTAGGCCCATATCAATCTTAGGGAGTTGTGGGTCTGGGATTAGAAGAGGGTTGTGACACTGTACCAGAGGTATGGCAGGCTGGAATCAAGATGGGGTAAGAATAATCACCCAAGTAGAGGGAGTAAAATATTCTGCTACATTTGCAATCAAGCACTGTCATTATGAAGTATGAAAGGGAGGTGGAGTAAGGAGTTGGGAAGAAAGAATAAGGAAAGGGAGGAGAGAAACAGTAGGAAGAAAGAAGATGGTTGCAGATGTACAGGTGTCCCCTAGAAATATAAGGTAGTTATAATATCTAGCTTAAGTAATTGAATAACAATTGTAATTGTGTGAGGATCTTCTTAATTGGGCATTTTGAAATATATAAATCCATTGGATAATCTTTAAGCCTTAAGAGTCTTCATTCTACCAGGTAATGCAGGAATATCGGGAATGATCTGGGCTCAGCTGAGCATTTTGGACAGCATGGTGGATTGGTAGAGGCAGCCACCATGCTGACATCTCTTGGGTGCCAGGCCCGACGTTTCTAGATAGCCTGAGGCTCGGTACAGAGATGGAACAGAGTGAAAATAGCACCAGTAGAGCCAGAGCAGCAGAAAAATGGCGGCAGCCCAGGAACAATGCAGGCTGGACACAGTTTTAAAATATTACACCATCCATAGGAGCAATGTGATATGAAACTGGAAATGATTTCTGGGGGAAGAGACAGAGTACAAGATAGCACTGTGGTAAGGAGACAGAGGTTTCCAGTGGCAAGCAAAGATCTTGCCTGGGTGAGAGAAAACACCGGAGCTTGAGGAGCCATGTTAAACATATCTTCATTTATCCCATTCCCAACACTGATTAACTATTAAGGGAGGTCTTCTGTGCCTGAGATGTGATAGGTGACCTCCAAAGAGCTATTGGTTTCTGGGAGAGACATAATCACTGGTGTCCACTGGGATGTTAACCATACTCTACGCATTGGTTCTCAACCTGAAGATCATGACCACACTAAGAGTCAAATGGTTCTTTTACAGGGTCAAATTTCAGAATCCTGCATATCAGATATTTATGATTATGATTTATAACTATAGCAAAAGTACAGCTATGGAGTAGCAATAAAACAATTTTATGGTTTTGGGTCTCCACTCCAAGAAATTACAACATGGGAAACACTGAGAACCTCTCCTCTAGAGGATGAACCCACACCCATGCAAAAATGGGAAGCACTAATTAGACTTGTGGGATATAAGAAGAAATTCTCTCTGAATTTAAATGTCTCCATCAAGTAAGTAGCTATTATTAGCATTATGTCTCTGCCCATGTTGTGACTGGCCCTTCTCCCTTGAAGTTTTCAGCACCTTTGGCCTTTTTAGTTTTAGCATTTTGACCATAATACATCATGGAAATTATCTCTTCCTTGGCATTCCTGGAGCCTGGGTACTTGGATGAGTAGCTCCTTCTTTGTGTTTGGGAATTTTTCTTCTATGAGTTGTTTGACAGTGTTACCTGTGGGACAAAACGTGGACGGGATCCCGGTGGCCCCAGGCCTCTCGAGTGGTGAGTGGCGGCGGAGGAGGCCGCAACTGGGGCAGGGTCTCACGCGCAGGATTCGGGCCCACAGATGTGGCAGCCTGGAGTCAGGCCTGAAGAGGAGGCCTGGGTTCGGGAGCACTTCCCCCCGGAGCTGTAGTTCCCACATGGTTGAGACAGTTGCCATCATAGAAGTAGGCCCAAAGACATGCCCAACTGAGCTTCCATGAAATAATTTTATTGAGGAGAATGGTAAATCTGGTGCTCTCCCCCAAAAAGCCAGGAGGAGTTCCCTTTTATTGGAAAGGGGCTGAACTAGGGAGGAGACTTAATTACTTATGTCCTCCGGCTTCATTAATATGCATATCTCAAGGCAGAGGGCTCTTAGGCACGCCCCTTACCTGTGTCTTACATGACTTATGTTTTAGGTTGAATGGAGACTACAGGTCAGGGGCCTGGGTTTTGGAGGCATGGCCAAATACCCGCAATCTCAGAGTTCCAGGCCAATGGCAGCCTTTCCACGGCCCAACAGTTACCCATGACTTTGGCCTTGAGTTCTTCACTGTCTTCTATGTCGTGAAGTTGGGAAGGGCTTTGTCAAGAAGTCTATGGTGGAAGTTAGATGGGGGTGTGGGAACACATTTGATCATACTGTATACAATATAAATTCTGCATAATCTCTCTCACATGAGGATCCTAGCTATGTGAATGTAGTGTTTTGTGTGTCTGACATGTGTAACTGTGGAAGTCAGGAAAAAACCAAGAGACAGGAGAAATTACCTCCAAGGTGGAGGAATAGTAAATTATAGGCAGTAAAGAAAGGGAATACCGAAGTAGAAAGGTTTAGGAAGTAAGAAGCAGGGGGCTGAAAGCTAAGGGTGTATGTCAGAAGGAAGAATTAACAGTTATGAAAAAGTATAAAGTAACCATGTGAAAAGCAGATGTGTCCTCATTTGCTATATCAACTTCCCTGTTTTGATGATAACCAAATGCCCTATAATCAGAATCAAGACCCACAGCATGGGGATGGAGGAGCCAATGTCTGGTACTGTAGGCCTGGCTAATCCCAGCCTTAGTCAGAGATTCCTCCTCTTCTGATGATAGGAGGGTGAATGCAGAGAAGCACAGGGGCCCAGGATTCACAAATAAGGTGACTGTTAATCCTAGTGGGTTACAAAACTAAGCACACAGACATGAACATGAGAGAGAGACTTGTGAGGAGAGCCTAGGTGTCCAGTGATATTATGAAGGCAAGAATGGTTGAGAATGTGCAGTTTGCATGGAGTACATGTGAAAATTTGTGTTTTTGAAAAAAACTTACAAGGCTTCCTCCATGACTAGGTGCATAAGTTGAGTTAGACAGTAGTTATTCAGTGGATAGCTATGACTCGAAGTTCACACCAGGGTCTGAGCCAAAATATATTATATGAAAGAGCTAACCTGGCCCTGCTGCATAGGAAGTGAGTCTACATACTGGTCTGGGAATTCAATATTTTAGTCCCTTTCTAAGGTTTTTGATATTGATGTCCTGGTTGTCCTGTGTAAGAAAGTTCTGAGTGACTTTGGGCAAGGTAAAGAGAGGTCATTACAGTTCTAAGATGAGATGACAGCTTGGTAGAGAGGCCTTGCTAAGATAGACCAGGGAACATGGTTGAAGTCTCAGAGAACATTGGACTTCCCAGGACCACATATATTCCTATGAGGCACAGGCAAAGTGGGAAGTAAAGGCTTTGATCTTTCTTGCCCTTGGTAGGATGTTAAATGTGAAGAAGGCACCCTTCTCAGGACACAGGCAAGACTTTCAGGAATGACATTACTGGCTTTTGTATGTGCAGTTATGATGGAGTTGATGTACAAGTTTGATGCCCAAGCTTTATGGGAGCACTGAAGAGAGAAAAAAACCAGGAGACAAAAACAATGAAGAAGAAGGTGGTGCACAATATCATTTTAAGCTTTATACTCAAGGAAGGAAGCAATGTCACCTCTTTCCTGCAGCCAGATTTCTTTATTAAGACCCAAATACCTGTAACCCAGGATGCTGAACACTGCCACAAACACAGCTTTAGAATTTGAGGGTTGTTGCAGGAGTGTCACTGTTTTCTGAATCCAAGGTATAAAGCTGAAGAGTCTCATGAATATTGAGGAGGTGTCCAAGGACACAGGTGATAACTGACAATGCCCTCCGCCCTGTTACACACAGAGTGTCCCCAGAGGAACCCTGTGGTTGAATTGGGGAAAAACTGGAAGAAGCTGAGGAGAAGGGCAGTCCCATGAGAAGACCAGCAGTCTCAGCAGTGTGTACCCCTGAGATCTCTCAGACACTGAGACACCAACCAGGCAGCATATACCAGCTGACATGAGGCCTGGACACACATACAGCAGAGACTGCCTGATCTGGCCTCAGTGAGTTAAGATGCACCTAACCCTGGAAACACTTGAGGCACCAGGGAGTGAGGAATTCTGGAGGGGTGGGGCTGGGTGTGTGGGAACATCTGCTTGGAGACAGCCTGGGAGTTGGGGGAATGGAGGTGATATAACGTGGGAAGTAGTCGTAGGTTGATCAGAAGGGGAATGAACACTGGACTGTAAAAAAAGGATTGAAGAATAGCAAAACAAAGCAAAAAACCCCAAAGAGTCCCCAGGGTCTCCCTGTGGACAGAAAATTGAAATCTTAGTAATTACCCTCTTACCACCTATTTCTAGACTATTTTTCCCTTGTTCTTCTCTGTTCACACTTAGGCCTAGGTTTTCAGAGGAAAAACATTAAGTGAGCCCATTGACCTCCAATCCACAAGCTTAGAGCTGAAGCCTTGATTTATCATCCCTCCCTGTGGTCTTATCCATGAGGATATGAAGATTATACCACTTTGCTTCTTCAAGTCCATATGAGTGAGGAAAGAGAAAGAATGCAGGAGACAGGAAATCCAAAAACAAGGAAAAACCATATCTTAGAAATCTTTGATTTCAGATCCTGAAGACCTAATGGAGGAGTCCCAAATGAGCCCTCCATTAGAGGTACCCACCTCAAAGTTACTACAGATGGAGCACAAAGCACATTAACTGAGGACAGGCCCTGACTCTATCACACTGGTTCAGGCAGCTGAGCAGCTTCAACCACAGCAATGATATGTTAAATGAGAATCATGAATGTAGAAATGACTATTGTGTAGTATAGTCCAACAGCCTGCCAGATACGAGAAAAACCATATAAGCCTGGACTGATGCTGAGAACTGATAGACAGACAATCAGACAGACAGACAAATAGCATCACAGCCTACCAGATATGAGAAAACCATTAAAAGATGGGAGGATAAGATGATGAAACTGTCTGATAAGCTTGGACTGATGCTGTGACCTGATAGACAGACAGACTATCAAACAAACAGACAGATAGCATCCCATATTTAAGAGACCTTACCACAATGGTAATGCTCTTCTTAAAAAGGACATTCATTGGATAACATATTATGTTCCTAAATGATTTCTCAAGTTCACAGCTGCTTTTGTGCCTGTCCATTTGTAAGCAGTGCACATCCCTGTGATTCCCACTACAGCCTCTGCTTTTTGGGTGTCTCAGGAAAGGACTGTGCCATCGTCCACGTGGCATTCCTAATGTAAATAGGAACTCACCAAGTTCATCCTAGTCTCCTCCTCACAATCCCATGCCTACTCTTGCCTTTCTTCTCCAGCAATTTCAGTTTCTCTGAGGATTGAGACATGTTTTATTGTTACTATGGGTGTTTAGTTTTCCTTTGAAAGGTAAGATTCCCAAGAGGCTAGAGGTAAAGATCAGTGCTATGTCCCCACACACTAGGACCTCATGTCATGGCTTAGACCTCAAGGTCTCCATTCAACCCCCCAACATAGGATCTTCCCTAAAGGCAATGCAAACTACAACAAAAAGGAGTTTGAGGGGGAAAGGGAGGCATGATAGTGCTTTATATACAATACTCCTGCATGAATGTTTCTAAAAAGAAAATTTTAAATGTGAAAAAATTGCCTGTAGACAAGATGAAGTCAAATTGCCCAGGTGTTCTTACATTGCACAGGCATCTACAAAAGAAAAGGGGAGCCAAAAATATGATTTTGGCTGCTACTTTGTTACTAGTGTTACAGATTAGGTGGTCTTTTTTTGAAGTGTGAGGATGTTTTATTTTGAATTTGAACCTTTGTATATTCACCATCATCCATGATACCATCAAGTAGGATTGTATTATTCCAAACATCCACTCTCAGGTGTGCTACCAGAGGGAGCCATCCTATGTGAGCATTTGATTCTCAGTCAACCTCCCATGAAAATACCCAGGGAAAAATTTGCCTATTCCATAGATATGCTGAGGCAACAACTTTAATTAAGAAGAGATAATTTGACATATGAAAGAACACTGACCATGGATACTTCTCTAAAGTCAATGCTCTTAGATTTTTTTTCCTACATTGAGACAAAAATATCTCTTCCCAAGTGTCTAGAGTAGGTGCTACCTCTTACAATTCAAGCCAAGAAGTATGATACCATCAGTGTGATATGAGTGGATCTCTGCAATAGATGTTACTGTCCCTAATGATGCATGTTGATGCATTCCCAAAATATTAGCTGCCAGGCCTGTGTCATTTGCCAGCAACAGTAAAACTACACCAGAGCAACTTTGGCTGAAGTCACCACCAGTTGAGTTTACATTAATCCACAATAGTTCTCCAGGATGCAAATAGATATCCTGATGGGGGATATAGCAGGAATGACCTCATCTGTATTGTTCAATAAAGCACTATTTGCACTGACTCCTGGAGAATTCCATTATATTCAGTCTGGTTTACTTTTTGGTAAAAAGAGGCAGTTGTGAAATTTTCCACTAGTTTCTATCATAATGTCACTTCCTGAATCAGGCAACACTTGGGGATGATGATAATTGATAACTATGTCTGTCCCACCTCTTCATTCCGAGTTGCAAAATGAGAATGTTAACTTGGGACCATGTGTGTGAACCATCTCAAGGCTGTGCTCTAACTGGGGCTGCAAAGAAGAATTTGGGCACAGAACGAAGTGTTATAAGATCAAATTCAATAGTAATAAAAAAACACTTAATTTACTTTTTTCTAATTCTTATTGCTGAACTTAGACAGCCCCTTGTAGCCTGAGGAAGCAAAGGAAGGAAATAGAGAAGGATAGAGTTGATGCCAGAACTTCCTAAGGCACCCAGTCTCTATGATGCAAAGAGGTCTGAGTTGTGTGGTCCAAGCCTGAGAACTAGCTGAGGCTTCCTATGATAGTTCACACCTCTTTTTACCAGACCTAGAATTTTTCTGCAAAGCTCCATGATTCTAGAACATCAAGTCCAATTATATGGTTCATTGAGATGTATAGTCTTTGAGTCTGAACAAGTGCTTGTTTGAGTTACTACATTAATCTAGCTTCACAATATCATTTCTTTGAAATTTCATCACAATAAATTGTTTTTATCTGTTAAAAAAAAAACAAAGTTTTCATTCTTATTTTGACAAAAAACATAATGTCCAAATCCATCATCTTCTTTGAAAGTTCTTGAGTAGCTAAACACAATAAGCCGACAACTGTACATTCTTATGATCTGTGACTATAAATACTTGGTCACCCAAAGCCTTGTCTTGCATTGCACATACCCAAGACCTTTTATTCTGTGATATCCTGAAAGTTCATTGAGTTCTCCCTAAATTTGTATTCCAATGCCTAACAAAGAGAATATTAGTATGATTAAATCACAACATTCACTTACTGTGGTACAGTGAGCTATGAGAGACAGCCGGGCTCCTGATCTAATGAGCTTTGAACCCTGGATACCCCCTGGGACAGAAGCATTCAGCTCTTCCTTGGCCTCTGGCTCTCTCAGCTTCAGCCCCCCACATCCACTCCTACAGAGAGACCCATAGCCATCATTCACATAGGAGTGGCACCCCCCACATGCAGATGAGGCATCCCCAAGCTCTCAGACCAAGCCAATAGGGGTTACCTGCTGCCAGACCTTAACCCAGACCAAACTGTATTACTTGTCCCAACACAGAAGTAAAATGCATGCCAGATTCATACCGTTGTCTGAGAGCTTCTGTCTTGGATCCTCCCCTCTTCACCAGCCAGCCAGTGCCTCACTGGGCACTTCAAAGAGCTGTAACACTTTTCCCCTCTCCAGCTTGGAGACACATAGGTAGGCGGCAGAGGGAGCAGCAGACTCTTCCTCTTTGCACTCCATTCCTCCTGGACCTCTCACAGGCAGAGGCAGCAGCTATTCGCATCCTGTCTTCAGCCAAGCCTGAGATCCTCTTGGGAACACATCTGGAGCTGGTCTCAAAACTTACAGCAGCTGTTAATAACCTGTGAGTCATGACACTTTTAGGGGTCAAGTTTCAGATATCTTGCATATTAGATATTTTACATTAAAATTCATAACTGTAGTAAAATTATACTTATAAAGAGCAATGAAATACATGTAAGGCTGAGGTCATCACAATATGAAGAACTGTATTAAAGGTTCGCACTATTAGGTTTTGAACCACTGACTTAATTATGCACTTGGACATGCCCTGGATGCTATGTATTCAACACACACTCCCACACCTTCATCTTTCACAGCCACATTCTCTCATCTCCTCCTTACTTGAATAAAGATGAATGCCCTCACACTGGTCAACACAAACAATGCCCTTCAGGCTAAATTAGCCCACCACCGGTTTCTGTAAATAAAATGTAATACTGTCACCCATATGTTCATACACTACAGATGCCTGTGTTTTGTACTACAATGACAGAGGTGAGACTTTACACATATGCAGCATGGGTCTCAAAGCTGACAATAATACCTGGATGCTTACAAGAAGAGTTCCATGATCCCAGATCAAGGTCCCACTCCCTTTGTGTGGATGTGCTGGCTCAAAGGAGCCTCTTTGAAGGGTGCAATCGCCACCTTATCCTGGATCCAAGAGTCTCAGAATCTGGCCACAGATTCAACACCCCCAGAGAGCAGAGTCATGAGACTTTCTCATAAGGAAAGTAGAGCTTATACAAGCCATATCTGTGGTTTCCTGCCCTTCCTTTGTCTCACACTGGAACTATAAAAGCTGGAACCAGGACAGGAACACACCAGAAGCTCACCCCAGACTGCACCACTGCCAAAATGCAGGCCCTACTCTTACTGATGGCACCCTCTTGCCTTCAGGAGCTTGTGTGTTTTGTCTTCATCTCTCTAAATTCTGAGTTTTCAGCACCTTACCATAATCTCTTAGCTTTTGTAACAGAGACCCTAACATGAGGCAGGATCCTAAACTGACATACTCCAGGAAAAAATCCCTAGATCAAGGAAGAATGAAAAACCAAATTCCCCTTTAGATATTTCAACAAAATACTCTATTCTGATAGACAGGTCTTCTCTGGTCTTCCCTTAGTGTTGCGGAAGATAAAAAGAAGGCGTGGAGAAATGTCTGATGAAATGGAAAGTCAGAAACATGAATGGACATTGTGTTCTGAAGAAGGATGATGGTGGACAGGGACCATGAGGGAGGAAAGATCAACAGGAGAGAAAAGAACCAAGGACATGTGGAGGGGACTGAGCCCCATGTGAGGTGGGTTGGTTTGGAGCAGTAGCTAAGCTGTACCCCATCTTAACTTGCAAACACCTTTGGTGTGTTCTGCAAGTTTATGATTAGGGACTGTGGGTTCTTTGTTCTAGAGGAGATTATTCATGGTGTTGAAGCTAAGCCACACTCACACTGCTACATGGCCCATCTGAAGATCATCACTGACAGAGGATTTGATGACAGCTATGGTGGGTTTCTCATAATCCACCAATTTGTGATGACTGCTATACACTGTAAAGGATGGTAAGAGGTTTCTCTTTCTTTGAGGAAATGCAGGAGCCAGAGTCACAGAGCAGCAGAGGCCTGAGGAAGGCTCTGAGGACTACTTATCTCCAGATTGGCTCTTCTTAAACTGAGAAGATAAAGGGAGCACAAGGCCACTCAATGGACCACTCATGTGTAGTCTCCATTTCTAGAGGTCAGAGCTTTAAGCAGGGCTCTAGTCAGGAGAAAAATTACAGCTCTTTTCTTGTCCTGGTGTCACCAGGGCTCAGACATGGGCTGGGGTGTAATTCAATGCACAATACCAGTCTACAATACTGAAAGCCATGGGTTCAATGCATGCACTGGAAGGTGGGTGTGGGAGAGTTCTCAGTCCTTTGTTTCCCTGAGCCCTGTCCTTGTGCTGTCCATCTTAACTCTCTCTAGGGGCTCAGCTGTGGGCTAGAAAAGTAAGACCCTGGTGAGCCTCGTCTTGGAAGGAATCTGCCTCAGAAGACTTTTCACTGCTTTTTCTTTTTCAATAGAGAAATCAGTGTCACCCTTGGAGCTCATGATATGAACAAGAGAGAATCCACACAACAGAAGATAAAAGTCAAAAACCAAATTGTTCACAAAAATTATATATTTTCCAATCTCCATGACTCCATGTTACTGAAGGTACCCTTATTTATCTGGCCCTGCTTAAGTCTCCCCTCCTAAACTCTCCCTCTGGATCTGGCCTTTGAATTATTCCTTTTCCAATCCTTTTCATCATAACCCCCTCCTGAACTCTATGTCATTATGGACACAAAGGGAAGGGACTCATGTCCAAGCATCCATCTCTGATTTGCCATCCCTTCTCTCCTTCTCCCAACAGCTTAAAAAGCAAGATGAGTTGACTACTGCTGTGGATGTAACTCCCCTTCCTGGTTGCTCTGACTTGACTCACCCTTGGACAATATACTAGGCAGCTGGATGGGGGTGAACTGGAGTGAAAGAACCTACCTCAGATACCCTGAGAGAGGTCGATCTGAGAATCAGGGGAAAGGAGGCCTGTAAAATCTTTAGTTGTTATGACTATAACTACCAGGTCTGAGTGGGCAGTCTCACAATGTTAAAAACAGGATAAGGGTGAGTACACACTTGTGTTTCCTCCCCACATCAGGAGACAGCATCAGTGGAGGAAGTGAGTCAAACAGCTCTCTGTGGCAGTGACTAATGCCTGGGTTCTTAGGCTTCTACTCCCAAGACTCTGGGAATTGAAATTCTCCCTGTCTGTCTCATCTCCCTATGCCCAAGCACTGCCCAAAACCTTCCTGTGAGGCTCCAGAAGAGAAAGGAAGAAAGTAAAGGAGACATGTTAGCACTGGGGCAAGAACAGAGGGTAGGGAATCAGGCAGTAAATCCTCAATTTAAGACTCATAGACAGCCAGGACATTGTACCTCATTCCAGGATTAGTTTTCTTTGAGCTCCTATTTAGGGGAAAGCAATCTATGTTTGTACTCTGAATTTCCTTACCTGCAGGGAGATTCTGGGGACCTCTACTGTGAGCTGGAGTGGTCCATGGCATTGTATCTCATGGACATGGAAAAGGAAACCCCCCTATAATCTTCACCCAAATCTCCTAATATGTGCCCTGGATTAATACAGTCATAAAAGGAAATTACTAGAAAAACTTGATCAACCTGAGTCAGACTCTCCAAACCTGAGCTCATCTGGTACCCTTTGGTTTTAACAAAGCCTGACCCCATTCAGCATCTAGCCTGTCTCCAGCCTGTTCCCAAGACAATCCCAAATATAAGCAAGTATGTGATGATAGATTGTTCCTGTAGCGCACATCAATGAAGACCTAACCTCCTGTAGCTCTGTGACTCCATGTTGTGCTCTAAACTTTCAGCCACTCTCTATTTTCAATGAAGAAATGATTTGAGCTACTCTCTTCCCATGTTAACCATCTTGACTACGGTCCTCTTGGCACACGGTGTGCCACTGTGGATTATTGAATACTAACTAACATGCATGGCTGTATACAGTAAGATTTCACCTCCATGGTAATGAGCACTGCTCTGTTCTTCTCTACTATCCTGTCTTCTCATCTTCTCCTCCCTTGTCTCTCAGCTCTTCTCCCCACAAATCCAGGCCTTAGCCACTGCATCTTTCCACACATCATAGCAGAGTCCATGTCTATGTCAGACATGGCTGTTGATCCTTGTGTCCTCACCATCTACCCTGCCATCATCATCCTCTCAATATTGCCCCTGCAGCTAGAGGAGAGCCTGCCCTCAGAAGTCCTTGAACCATGACTATGGCTGCAGCAGTCACAATAGGAGAGAATTGTCCTGTCCAGCAGTACATTAAACAGGGGTCCAGGAAGTTCACCTGAAAGAGAAAGTAGGAACAGGCCAACCCAAAGAAATGACGATTTGTCTATAATCTGATCAGATCACCATCTTTACTTTTTCACACACAGGTTATATACACAAAAAGAAAGGATGTGGGGAAGGGTATGACACAGGAGCATAGGTGTTCAGGGGAGTACAGATATCTTCCAGAACAGAGTGTCAGCTGGGTGAAGGTTCAGGGGACAGACCACTATGACTCCGCCTATGATTCACTTGTCTTTATCTAAGTTGGTACTGTCCACCAAGGTTACCTATCTGAAAAGTCTATGACTACTCAGGCTTGGCAGTCTTCCACCAAAGCTGCTTGTTTACAATAGCTTCTAGGCATCTGTTTCAGTGTTTTTCCACAGAGCCCCAAGACTTGGTGCTAGCAGGCATGTATGTCCGGCCTATTGCTGATTTTAGGCCTTCAGAGTATAAGCAGGGCTGCCCTTGACAGAGAATCAGCACTTTCTGGAACCAAACACAGGGCAGAACTACTCCATGATGGGAAGAGACCCTCCAATACTTAGCATAATCTAGTACTTAGTATGTGGCTCTAGACCTGCTTCTGAGCCAACCCCATTCAACAGCCATCCTCCTCAAAGATCCAGCCTTTCAGAGGAATGCCTGATTTAGGTGAACTTCTAAGAGGCCTGTTATCCTCTTACAAGCCAAATCTCCCATTGTCCTTAGTCAAGGAAAACAAGGTTTAATTATGAACCTTTAATTATAGGGTCCTCTGAAGTCTGAAATGGAGGAGACCACACATTAGGTCTAATAGCCCCGAGGCCTAATATGATGGGTTTGGACCTCTGACTACTGTACCATGAAAAACTACTGCTATGACCAGCCCCCGACTAGGACCTCAGCACCTCAGCCCTCCTCATGGCTTGACAGCCTCAGGTCTGGGTTTCCAACTTCAGCACTGTTCAGTAGAGATGTAAAGATAGTTATCAAATACAAGAATATTAACTCTATTCTAACTCTACAGCGGCGGGGAGCATACATGGGAATTAAGCAACCTAAAAGGATCTTTAAAAAAATTAAAGAATCTGTGTCAGATTATATATACATAAGTGATTTTCATTTATTTTTTTCTAGCTTATATTTATAGTTGTGTAAATAAATGGTATAGTCTTTTTTTTCTCATCTTGACTTAGATTGGTTTGAGCATAGTCTCACCATGTAGTTCAGACTGACTTCCAACTCATGACCCTCTGCCTCAACCTCCCTAGTGATGAGACCCCAAGCAAACACCACCACCCTCTGCTTACACAAAGGTCTCAAAATGTGAAAAACAAAGAAGATACAGGAGCTGTGTCTTTTCTTAGCAGATGTGAATACTGACTAACCTGCAGCTGAGGGCACACTGCCTCTTTACCCCATAGTCTAAGAAGGACATGTACTTTTACATGTTCCGTCATGAAGTTGGGCAACCAGAGGTGAGGAGAGAGTGATTGACTCACCCTGAAGCCTGGCAAACAGTATTAGGGGACCAGGAATGGAGGGAGACAAGGAGGGAGGAGGGAGAGAAGATGGGATGGAGGGAAAGAGGGAAGGAGGGAAGTAGAAAATGAATCACTCCTGGGTGGCAACTGTCCCTGCCAGAGCTGCATGCACTCTATAACATATGCTATTTTGAGAGTCCAGTTTTCCCAACAGCCTTACAATGTTGTAAATGATTGAAATTTTGAATATATTCTGTACAAAATATTACACTGTGAATTAATTAAACATTTTGAACAGTTTTTGTGGCTCATGTCTAGAACGCTGGGTACCCAGGTAGTTGTAGGTCCTTTGGAAGGTTGTAGAAGACTAAGAGGTTCAGAGATCATGGAAGGGAATTGTTTGCTGCAGGCTCTTCATGAAATTTTATATTGGAACCCACTTCCAGTCTGCTGATGCAGTGTAACTCACCCTTCACCATCCTGCTGCAATGTCTTTCCATCATGAACTCTGTCTTCAAACAATAGCCATGAGAAGGGTACATGACATGACTTCCCTGAGACAATGAAACAACAGGTTTCATCAGTCACTGCCTTAAGTAAAGTCAAGATCTCCTCCTGACCCCCATCGCTTTCTAACTAGTGACACTCCTGGCTTTGTGCTCGTCAAACCATAATTGAACTCTTCAGTATACAACATATAAAGCAGACAAGGGGACAGCAGAGAAAGCAGAATTCTGGGAAACTGTAGGAGACAAAGAGAATCCAGGACAATCATGGGGTCAGTGATTCTGAGGTTGATGCCCTGCTGGGGACTGAACCTGATCTTCTCCCTCACCTGCAGCCAAGCCAAGAAACAACCCAATGCTGGTGGACCTGAGCCATGGTGTTGTGGAGCCAGCACCCTAGTTCTATATGACCTACCCATCAACTTTCAACAATAGAAGAGAAAAACCTTGCCTTGGAGTCTGGGGCTTGCTCTCACCAATACAGAACCACCAGACAAGGTTTCTCCAGCTCCAGGATCATCCTCTTCCCTGCTAGTGAGGCAGTATTAGAGGAGAGATCTCAGCATTAGCAAATGAAAACAGGACTTGCCATTAAATTCCCACCTATGAACTAAACCTCCTGTGGGTCTCCAAGACCAATGACACTGCACTGCATTTCCTTCTCTTCATTAGACTCTTTCTTCTGAGTCCAGGGAAGCACCTAGCAAATACTAAAAATTTGTTTAACAATTAAAGGTAGAATGATCATGGTCTCATTTTACAAATTTTTTTAACAGTTAAAGACAGAATGAACATGGTCTCAGTTTCAAGTTACATTTTTAAACAGACAGTAGAGGCATTTCCCAAGGTAGTTTTAACAAAAAAGAAAAGGCATTAACTCTCAGACACTGATGTTGTAGTTTAGAACCATCCCAGCCTTCTAGAGTTAAATGGCTTACCTCATACCCCTAACCCTAACCCTCCACTCACACTTACCAAGACCCTTTCTCTTAGATGGTTGAGCCAAAGGACCCTTAATTTGAAATCAGAAAGATCTCATTCTAAAACATAAGAGTGGAAGGAAAGATCAACAAATTGAAACAGTATTAAGTATTTGATGGGGTTGCTATGAGAGTAACAATGTACCTAATGGAATGACACTAAATTGCATACACAGTCTGAGAAAATGGACCTTCCACCTCTATGCTCCTAGGAAGAAGTCCTTGGGCTCCTATCCTAGACTTGGCTTCCTCCTTTGGTGTTTGTTCTCTCATTCTCTCTCTCTCCTCTCTCTCTCTCTCTCCTCTCTCTCTCTCTCTCTCTCTCTCTTTCCCCTTTGTTCTTTTCTTCAGACAATAAACACAGGTTCCAAGAAAAAGAAATGCAAGTTAATGTGTTTCTCATTTCAAGTAATCCTTATTTAAGAAGAATGCTGTTCAGGTTTGAATAGATAGTGTAAAAAATGGAATGACAACCAACTAGGCATATTCTATTTTACTTTTTATGAAATTTCCATATGGCACAATATGATCATATCTACTTCCTAACTCAACCCCTGTACATGTCTATACATGTCCATAGAGTCTTTCTGCAATACATATTTCTTACTGTGGGCTGTAGTAATCACAGACTGGATGTTCACTGCAAAGATTTTCCTCAACCCAAGATTCTAGGGACCTTTAACAAGTTGCCCTAACTAGAAAGGTAAGATCCCACGATATTCTGTCCCCACACTCCTAACCCACACAGAGACACAGGTGAGGACCCATCTGAGTATATGGGACACAAGAGTCCAGGCTTCAATTTTACCTCTGTAAACAGTGTTATTCTGAGAGAGTGTCCAGTTATCAACACAAGCCAACTTAAAGAAGAAGGCATGACCTCACAGTTCCTGTGGTAACAGCTCTGCCACTCCCCTGCCTGCTGGGAGTCATAAGGCTTAAGACCCAAAGATGAAGCCTGCAGCAGTCCTGAGCAAATCCTCTGAGAGGATGCATCTTCTTACTCTCCATCTTTTGTTCCTTCTCCGGGGTTCCAGCACCAAAGCTGGTGAGTACTGGGGTCCCTCCCTCTCCAATCTGCAGGCTAGCTCCTAAAACAATAAATTTTAGTGTGTCATTTGGGACTCTCAAATGGGTCTCATAGGTCATCTCAAGAGCCTCAGAATGAAGTCTTCTTGTGGAATGTTCCTGCCCCATTATTTAAAGCTGTGGTAGTTTCTAGTAACACAGAAGCTTGTGCTGACTGAGCAGGAAATCCTAAACCACTGGGAGAAAGACAGAGATTCCAGGAAAACAGGCACATTTCTTCATCTATGGGTCCTTGGAAAGAAGATCACCTTGTGATTTTTTTCTGTTCTGTGCCACTGAGGGGGAACCTGGACACCATGTGCTGCAGGAGGGAAGATGGGCCAGTGACAAGCAAGAATATAAAATATCAGAAGTAGGAAACTGCCTAAGTCTAAGGTGGGATTGAATTCTTGAGAAAGAAATGGTGCTGTGGAGGAGGACAGGTGAGAGGAGCTGACAAAGATGCCTGAAAGAACCATGGGCAGAGTTTAGGGCAAGAAGTCAAGGAAGCCTCTCTCAACCTTAACCGAACTATGCATTCTCTGGAGAAAGCATCCATGCCTGTCTCAGGTCGTGGGATTCTTGGTTCTAGGGGAGATCATTGGGGACACAGAATGCATACCACACTCCCGCCCCTACATGGCCTATCTGGAAATTGTCACTTCTGAAAATTACCTGACCACCTGTAGTGGCTTCCTGATAAGAGAAACTTTGTGCTGACTGCAGCTCACTGTGCAGGAAGGTGAGACAAGAGGCTGCTTATCCTTAATATGAGACAAACCACAGGGTAGCAACCTGGGACACACGCAGGTGGACCTGAGAGGATCTGAGCCTGGGACAGCTGACAAGAGAGATGTCATTAAACGGATGCTCTGAGCTCAATCACTATAAATGCAGTTTCCCTTGGAGGCAAGAGAAGTTTCTCCAATGTGACCCCCTATACCCCTTTAAACATGGAAGACACCCATAGCTCACTTGTCAGGATCTCCTCAGTACTTTTCTGGGGGTGTCTCTTTGCCATTTTCAAAATCACTGGCCTTTGGTTCCAATGTCCACAGCCCAACATTTCTAAGGAAAGCACAACAAGCCCACAAGACACTTATTGCTTCCTGCTTTCCTAAATAGTTCTTGCTGTAGCAAATGGGCCTCATTCGAAATTCTCCAAATTGGGGAGGATTAACTCTACCTGCAGGTTTTCAATTTCTTGTTCATTCCCCAGCAATTCCTAGGGAGCTATCCCTGGAAAGTGTGTCTGCTCCAAAAAACCCTCTTTCTCCAAGCCTTTTCTCTCCTGAAACCTGACTCAGGCCCAAGTGCAGGTGTTGCTCTCCTGATTAAACACTGAGCCTGTCAACACCACAGGTAAAAGAGAAAATGGGGATGGGAAGAGGTTCATGTCCCAGGGAAGAATTCCAACTCTTTTTCAAATTACATTCATCTCTGAAGCTATTGCTGCCTCTGCTTGCCCTTCCTTTTTGTTGTTGCTGATGTTGGTTTAATTTGTGGTTTGTTTTTGTGGCACAGTCCCTGTACCTCATTTTGGCCTCAACTTACTATGTTGCGAAGGATGACCCTGAATTTCCAAATCTCCTCCCTCGACCACCCAAGTGCAGAGATTATAGGAATGAGCCACCATGCAACTTTATACAGTGCTGTGGCTCAAACTCAGAGATTCATGTTTGTGGGGCTGCTAAGGGATGATTTGATCTCTCCTGTAGAGCACTTGTTTTGAGATAGCTGGAGACCCATCAGGTGAACAATAGCCTGGGTAGGTACAGCATGTATCTCCCCAAGGCCCCAGATTCTAGACTCCCATAGGTGGCCTGCATCTTCCATGCATGTTTGGCTCACAGTAGCTCCTCCCAGAGATGCTTGCTTCACCATCCAGGTAGAGGGAGTGACTAAC
This sequence comes from Mastomys natalensis, assembly GCA_021653895.1. Taxonomy (NCBI): domain Eukaryota; kingdom Metazoa; phylum Chordata; class Mammalia; order Rodentia; family Muridae; genus Mastomys; species Mastomys natalensis. Next base: position 368,250 of record JAJTUV010001672.1, read on the forward strand.
AGAAATTTCCATATTCATGAGTTACCTAAGGCCAGAGTGGGGGTCATACCTAATTAAGTTATTCCTTTTCCAGCCCTTCTTCCCCCTCCCCTATTTAACCTAGCTCTCCCCTGGCTGAACTGGGGTAAGTGCACATCCAGACCCAACTACCACTCCATGAACAATAAACTTTTTAAACCACAGACTTCCACTTGTCATCTGGGGCCTGCTGCCACCAAAGCTTCCAGCCTTTGGAACCTTGGACTTTTTCCTATATGTGGGACCTGCTGGTCAGGGAAAGTCACCAGGACTCCGCCCCCACCCCACACCCCAGGACACTGCCCAGCAGTTCCTGAACCCCACACAGTGAGTTTTTTCCCACAATGTTTGCTAGGCAAGCACTCTACTTATTGCTATATGCTCAGGCCCCATGCTATCTCACAACAGGTCTATACCTGTCCTCCTAGGAGCCCATAACAAAACATCTAAAGAAGACACATGGCTTGAGGTTGAAAAGCAATTCCTTCATCCAAAATACAATGACTGACTATTCGATTCTCCACATCTGGCTACTGCAGGTAACAAGTTTCTCCCTCCATTGTACGTCTTCAGACTTTTTCTTTAGGTCCCTATTGCCCTGAATTTCCCCTACCCTGCTGTGGACAGCATTTCCTCTTATTCCCCTGTTGGACTTGGTACTTTGCCCTTCCCCTCCCTGATTGCCTGGAACTAACCCCTAGTCCATGGCCCTGGCTAAGAGTCCCTCATTCCCTTCATTGTTGAAGGAGAAAGCCAAACTAACCCTGGGCATGGGAACTCTCCCACTCTCTGCCAACTTCAACTTCATCCCTCCCGGGAGAATGTGCAGGGCATTTGGCTGGGGCAGAACCTATATGAATGAACCAGCCTCGGACACTCTGAAGGAAATAAAGATGAGACTCCTGGAGCCTCAAGCCTGCAAACACTTCACCAGTTTTCAACACAGTTCCCAGCTGTGTGTGGGCAACCCCAAGAAGATGCAAAATCTATACAAGGTGATCCCCTTACCAGGGTTTTCTAAAAGCCCTCTGGGAACCAGAGTTCAAGAAGGGGTGAGGCAGAAGACTGTCAGTTAATCACAGGAATTTAGGATCACCAAGTGAGGAAACAAAGTATCCATCTTCAAGTCTATCTTGGGTTATTCAGTCAGCTGTGCAGAGAACATGGGGTGATATGAGGAAGATAGGTTGGCTGCCCCCCAAAACTAAGATGTGGCATCAGGCTCCAGAACTAAATGCAAGCTGAAGTGTGTGGGTAGAGGTAGAGGCTCCCTCCAGTCCATTCCTGTGTTTCTTCTCTGCCCTGCCCCTAAGAGGGAGACTCTGGAGGACCTCTCCTGTGTGCTGGGATAGCCCAAGGCATTGCATCCTATGTACTTCAGAATGCAAAGCCCCCTGCTGTCTTCACCAGAATCTCCCATTACAGACCCTCAATCAATAAGATTTGAGGGAGAATTAACTCTGGAGCTCAGGGCCAGCCAGTGAGGAAATCTGGAACTGGAATAGTCAGGTTTTCTGTGCCATGTGATGTGGCCTGTCTGTAGTTCCTGCTGAAGCCCTGCCAGATCCCTGAGCTTCCAGAAAGTTCTTACAAGTCATAGAATGTTCCTAAAATCACCATCTTCATAACCCTCAATAAAGACCCAGATTCTAGACTGCAATGTGTGTCTCCTCTCTCAGCTGCTCTCTTCTCCCTTCGTACAATCTGATTCACACCTTAAATAACTTAAGATATTGGAAGAGAGTATGAGGGACTTGGGGGTGGTATGAAAGAACAGGCAGAGACAGAAAGATACTTAAGAAACAGGCAGAGAAATGGAAATAACAAAGGAAAACTAAGTGTATTCCTGGGTAGACAAGGTCTGTATGTCCAACTTAAACAAGAAATTATATCCATTCTTTCTTTAATATTTCTTTTTTTCCCTCTCTTTATCTCTTTCTCACCTGTCCCTCAGTGAATGGTGTGTGTGTGTGTGTGTTTGTGTGTGTGTGGTTTTTTGTGTGTGTGTGTGTGTGTGTGTACAGTGTCTGTGTGTCTGTTTGTCTGTGTGTGTGTGTCTGTGTATGTAAATCTGTATGCTGTGTATGCACATGTGTGTATAGGTATGCGTACCCATGCAGGCACAAGTAGACCTGAAGAGAATATCAAATACTGTATTCTTTTATTCTATCACTCTCTGCCAGAATCATTTGAGGCAGGATCCTCAATGAACCTGAAGCCACACTGGTGAACAGAAAGACCCTAAGGGCCTCCTGTGTCAAAATCCTCAGGTTACATATACACTTAGCCAAACCAAATTTTCTATTAGGGTGTTTGGGATGCAAACTCGGTCCTCCTTTCACAGCAAGCTGTCTTAACCACTGAGCCATCTCCCATTCCCAACCATATAAGCCTAAACCAGCTCTGATTTATATTTAATAATTAAGAATTACTGGGAACATTTTATATAGCAATCTGGATGTGAAATCTTTAAAGTATTTCTAGCCTTTCTTGAATAGATGTCAGAAACAACACCATCTACACACCCAGACAAAACCTTTTCAGCTATTGATCAATGTCCCTGAGGGCAAAGATAAAGAATCACCTTCAGCTGAGATTTACACAGGTGGTACAGGTAGGACAGCTAGGGTCAAACAAGGTTGCCAGAGCTCATCTGGACAAAAACTCTTCTATCTGTGAAGCTCTAAAGGGATGCAGAAGGGTTACCTCTCAGGCACTGTCACAGAACAGATAGATGGCCAGGAGCAACAAGAAAAAACAATCACAATGGCAGCTTGATCAACATACTTACATACACAAATTGCTCTGTGCAGGCCACCAGGAAGCCCAGGCCTATGACTGCTCTCAAGAGGAATGGTTGGCAGAATGCACACAGTAGGATAAAGACACCATCTGCCCATAAAAGGAGTGGCTGGAGGAGAGCTTGTGGTGGCATGGGGACACCAACCAGAGACTGAGGCTGGCAACACCCATGGCTTCTGAGGGCATGGTGAATCCCTGAGAACAAGCAAGTTATTCCCTGTAAGCATCCTGTGCTTAAGGCTCTCATAGCTGAGCCATCCAGAAAGCTAGAGAAGCTGAACCTTCAGAAGTTCCCCTGCGACAAGGAACAGAAATGATAGTTTTTGTTTTTCTTTTAATTAATTTTGACCTCCTGACCTCAGTTTCCTCTCCTTCTCTCTTCCTAATCCCTTCCCTTCCTGTTCTCTCCCCCTCCCCAACCACTCCTCCTCCATTTCTCTTCAGAAAAGAGCAGTCTCCAAGGGGTATCAAGCATACATAGCATATTAACTGGCAGTAAGACAGACACCTCCTCTCCTACCAATCTTAGATGAGGAAACCCAGTAGGAGGAGAGGGTCACAAAGGCAGGCAACAGAGTCAGAGACAGCCCCTGCTCCCACTGTTAGGCATCCCACAAGAAGACCAAGTTTACCATGCATACTCCTTGGGTGTGAGTTCAGTCTCTGTGATACCCTATGAGCCCAGGCTAGTAGATTCTGTGTGTTTTCTTGTGTCCTTGACTTCTCTGGCTCTTAAAATCCTTTCCCTTCCCTGCTCTACAGGTATCCAAGCTCTACCTAATGTTCAGCCTTGGGTCACTGCATCTGTTTCCTTCAGTTGCTGGATGAATACTGTCTAATGATCATTGCAAAGACAGTGGTGTGCACAGATGTACATAAATGTTTAAGGACATGGGAACTGCCTGAAGTGAGAAAGCTAATTGGGCTGATCAAGATAGTGCACACCACAATCCTGATTCAGCCCAGACCATGCCATTCATGTCTATTTGCATAGCATTGGCTGGGAACAAGATATTGGTTCTTCTTTCCTAAGTGGAATGTGCAGGTCCAAACCCTCTAAGGTACAGCATGAAGAGATGTAAAGTCTTCTGATCAGATTTACAGAGTGGTCAGCAGCTAGCCGGTAGCTGTTTATGGGTTGTGTTCCATCAGGCCTCACTTCTGCCAGGAAAAGGATGAAAGCCCAGGCCTCAATCCCAGCTAGAACTCCTGTCAGTCTTGTGTGCTAAGACAGGTCAGTCAGCATCTCAGCTGAACTCAGCTGATGCTTCATGCTAGTTTCTGACCTGGTCTGCAGGTCAGTCAATGGGGTCTGCAAGGGAGAGAGTGGGGATCGAAGGGTAAGACACACGAAGAATGGACACAAGACAGTTGTCTATGAAGTCTTGTTTATTGAAAGGCAATTATGGGTATATAAGCACAAGCATGGGAGAGCAGCTGGAGACACTTAACCACAAGTACCTTGCAGCTGGGAGAACTAAACACCAAGACCAGGATATGTCTGAGAAAGACAAGATGTTTATCAGTGTGCTCAGCTGTTGTGGGCTGCTTCCAAAAATATCATGCTAGAAAAACAAGTCTCTTGTCAGAGTAGAAAAGTATCAATCTGCAAATATATGGTCCAAGATGGCTGCAAAGATGATAGCCACTTTCTGCTAGGAGTAGGCTCCCAACAAGTTGCTGTATTGAAAAGGATATGACAGCAAATAGGACTTATTTTCCAAACTAGGCAGCAAGGAACAAGACAAGTAGTGGGAATACTGTATATAGTCTAATGAGCAGGCTGAAAACTGACAAGGAGGCAGATGATGGAAATTGGAGGGAGGTGTAACATTCTCAACCCTCTATCTAGAAATGTTATTTAGAACCAACAACAGCTTAATAAAAGAACAAGATTCTGGATTTCCAGGTGAAGATTCTTCATTAAGAAAAAAAAAATGATTGGAAAGAAATCTTCACTGACCCCAAATCCAATAGAGGGCTAATCTCCAACATGTATAAATAACTCAAGTAGCTAATCTCTTAAAAGGAAACAACCCAGTCATAATATAGGGTATAGAGCTAAACAGAGCATTCACACCAGAGGAATCTCAAATGGCCAAGAAGCACTTAAAGAAATGTTCAAAGTCCTTAGTGATCATGGAAATGCAAATCAAAAGGACCCTGAGATTCCACCTTACACCAATCAGAATGGCTACGATCAAAAACTAAGGTGACAGCACATGTTGGCAAGAATGTGGAGAAAGAGGTAAACTCCTCCATTGCTAGTGGGATTGCAAACTGGTACAACCACCCTGGAAATCAATCTGGAGGTTCCTCAGAAAACTAGAAAGAGATCTACCTGAAGACCCATTCTTGGGCATATACTCAAAAGATGCCCCACCCTACCACAGGGGCAAGTGTTCCACTCTGTTTACAGAGGCCTTATCTGTGATAGCCAGAAGCTGGAAACAACCCAGATGTCCCTCAACAGAAGAATGGATACAGAAAATGTGGTTCATTTACACAGTGGAATACTACTCTGTAGAGTGTAGTTATACAAGACAATCCATGCTTAACCAGCTAAGCACCAGCATCTCCAGTCGCAGCTGACCCCATGGTTCGCACAGCTAGCTTGCTGCCAAGCTGCTAGCACTTCCCTGGTTCCTGAGGCTAGCTGCAGACGCTCTTGCCATCCTGAGCTCCACTGTGGCTACCTCTTACCTGGAGCTCAGTTCTTTGACCAATCTTCCTGTTCCAAAGCCTGGCCTAATTCTGCCCTGGATAAGTTCTTTCCCCCTTCCCACCAGACAGTCTAAGTTTAAAATCAACAGATGACACAATCTCTGAGCATGGAATTCTATTGTCCTAATCTCATCAGGTATTCTATGTTGGATTCCACCAACAGGTCTAATAGTTCCCGGGTTTACATCTTGCTCGTCTCACTCATCATCTCACTGAGATTCTTTCTTCCTGCATGTCTTCCCCTTCCTCCCTTGGACCTAGAAGGCCTGCCTCCTCCTTTTTACCCAGTGATTTCCTTCTTGTTGTCTTTATTATACAATCAATCAATTACGGAGAATTCCTCTACCGTTATCAGCTATTAAGAACAAGGACATCATGAGTTTTACTGGCAAATGGAGGGAAATAGAAAATATCATCACCCTGACTGAGGTAACTCAGACCCAAAAGTATATCCATAGTATGTACTTACTAATATTTGGATATTTGACAAAAAATACAGAATGCACAGCATACAATCCACAGAACTCAAGAACATTAACAAGCAGAAGATCCCAAGTGAAGATGCTTCAGTCCCACCTGGGAAGCAGAAGAAAGCAATCACAGGAGGCAGAGGGATGGAAGGACCTGGGTGGGAAAGAGGAGAAAGAGGGGAAAAGGGGAACATCACCAGGTATTGAGGGAGGGGGGAAGAAGAGAAACCCTGAGGTCCAGCACAATGAATGGGAATATGCAACCTGGCAGGAGGAGGAGGAGTTGGGGTTACCCTCTGGAATGGACCAGAGACCTGGGAAGTGAAAGACTCTCAGGAATCAAAGGGAGGAACCTTAGATGAAATGCCCAACAGTGAGGAAAGGAAATTTGTAGAGTCCACCTCCAGTAGAAAGGCAGGACATCAAGTGGAGGGATGGGGTTGCCATTCCACAGTCAAAAACTCTGACCCAGAACTGTACATGTCTAAAAGAACTACAAAGGGAAAAATGGATAAGAGATTGAGGTAAAGGTGGCCCAGTAATCAGCCTAAATTGGACTCCATTTCAAGGGGAGGCTCCAAGGCCTGACACTATTACTGATGCTGGAATGTGCTTACAGACAGGAGCCTAGCATGGTTGTCCTTCAAGAGGTCCAACAAGCAGCTGAGTCAGACAGACTCAGATACAACCAATGGACTGAAGTTGGGGAACCCTGTGGTTGAATTAGGGAAAGGCTGGAAGAAGCTGAGGAAGAGGGTAACCCCATAGGAAGACCAGCAATCTCAAATAACCTGCAGCCACAGAAACAAAGAGAAGAATAAGACTTTTTACAAATAATCCAGACTGGAACTTTAATTTTTCAAGTCTTCACTCTCTTTTTCTTATTTTCATTTTCATATCTTTGTCTATATGTGTGGCATGTGTTTGTGAGTTTACATGTGAGAGTGTACATGGAAATACATGTGAGCAGGCATGTAAGTGCTGCTTCTGCAGGTGGAAGCCAAATGTGAACCTCAGTATTGTTCCAAAAGTGTCACTCACATTGAGGTCTTTAAGGAAGAGTCTCTCACTGGTCTGGGAATGCCAGGTAGACTAGGCTGGCTGGCCTAGTGAGTGAGACCCCCCCCCCTCTCTCACTGTGTTTGTATGTGTGTGTCTGTCACTTTGTCTCTCTGCCACTCTGTCTCCCTCTGTGTCTCTGTCTCTGTCTCTCTCTCTCTCTCTGTCTCTCTCTCTCTCTTCTGAAAACAAACACCTACTACTACAGGATGTCTTTGAGTCTGTTGATTGGTTCCATGAGTTCTAAAGATCAGTTCCTCAGGCTTGCACAGAAAACATGTTGTCAACCTCCTCTGCACACCACACCTTGAATTAATCAGAACTGTACTGGTGTCCTGTACAAATATATTTACAAATAATTGTCCAAGTATGGAGGCCACCATCCTCTGGTGTTCTTCCCATGTCACCAAGACCTGGTTCCTGTCTCCTGTAACCCTTCAGAAAAGGGGACAATGACATTTCAGCTCAACACCTTATTTCACATACAAATATGAAGTACTAATGTTTAGATTGTATCATGTTGGCCTGGAGAGATGGCTCAATGGTTAAGGACACTTAGTTGCTTTTGCAGAAGACAAGAGTTTGATTTCAGGCACCAACCTGCTATCCAGCGACCATTTATAACTCCAAACACAGGAGATGTGATGCCCTCTTCTCACCTCCATGAACACATATGGCAAACATACATACATACAGGCAAGACACTTATAACATAAAATAATAAAATATTTTAATTTTAATATTTTAAAAATTGCTGTCAGTTGATCGAAAAGAAATTCACTGAGGATTTTTTCTTATGTTAAATATGTTATTAGTGTGAATGTATACCTAGAATATATTTCATTTGTTTTACAAGAAATATGCTTTGTGAAATAATACTAATATCACTGTAACTTTAATCGAACAAGTGTACTTGCTAGTGGTCATTCTCAAATAGTTTTGGTGACTGCTAGGAGTACAGCTCGGTTGACAGAATTGTCTTGCATGCATCTAGTCCTGGGTTTGATCCCTAGCACCATAGAAGCAGCATGACCTAGGCATGGTGACACATGCCTGTAATCACTGAACTTAGGTGGAGGGAGGAAGATTAAAAATTCAAGTCAACTTTGGAGTACAAGAATATTGACCCAAAAAACTGGCTCAGGTAAAAGTAGTCACATTTGGATTTGTATAACAAATAAGTGACTTTTTTCTATATTCTGTTGGAAAGAATTAGTAACTTAACATTCTTAAATCAGGAAGGTTACTGGTAGTGAGTCAGATTATAGCATCTAACACATAAAATGACTGAAACCATTTGGAAGTTAAATGTCTAAGGACATTCCAGCCAATAATATGCCAAGATACCCCAGTATGCTGTCAAAAGAAAATCTGAATTTTATTAATGAATTTTGCAATTTTACTACCATGTAAAGTGGTGAGCATGTAAAAGTCATGTGGGACTTTTTGAAAGAGATACAATCTGTGCTCCACTGGTCCCACTTCTTAGATAAAGCAGATAAACATCTGCCAACAGATATTCTAAAGTAAGAAGATTTTTTTAAGTAAGAAGATTTTCAAATCTTTTTTGTTACTAATTCTTGAAAGCTCAGTGCATGTTTTGATCATGTATATTATATTGTATTGTGATGAAAATCTGTGTCACTCTAAGAGACTGAGACCTTTGCTAGACTTCACAGCCAAGTTAATGATAAACCTTGAAGTCACTAAGACTTATGGCTGCTGTCCTACTGTGTGTTCACACTGCTGGTTTCACCAGCCTTTCAGAGAACAAAGTAACAACCAACCATACTTGCACTGGGTTTCCCATGTAATCCGCTGTCAGAATCTAAGCTGCTACTTCCTTGCCCTGATCCAGACCCATGCATGTGTATCATTTACTGAAAGCAACAATCACACAGGTTGAAAGGGATCTTCTCAAGTGAATATCCACCATAAATGGTGAGCACATGTGTGCATAATGGTTGATAAACATTTATGGTTGTTGTCTGAGTCAGTTGGAGTCAGAGATTCAATCCCTTGTACATTTCTGTTAAGGATGTTTGTAGAGTATCCAATTCCTTCCCTGTGTGATGCTTTCTGTGTTGTTCAGTACATACAAAGCAAAGCCCTTTGTGAAGAACAGACACACAGACATCCTGGCACAGATATAGACATGGACAGATTCATAAGACAGCCCCTGTCAGGCACAAACCAGACTCATACAACAGACATAGCCGGGGAGAGGGTCCTTCAGGTTTCTACCTGCACCTTGGAGCTGACCCTGGGCCACAGCTCTCCATACCCAAGTTCATTCCACGGAGAACTGGTCCCAAGAATAATGGCACACAGGCTTGCAGGAGTAACAAGCCACAGTCAGAGACAGCAAGACCAGTTAACACCAGAGATGTCCAGATGGCAAGGGGCAAGGGAAAGAACATAAGCAATGGAAACCAAGGCTACTTGGCATCATCAGAACCCAGTTCTCCCACCACAGTGAGTCCTGGATACCCCAACACACCAGAAAAGCCAGACTCTGATTTAAAGTCATATCTCATGATGATGACAGAGGACTTTAAGAAGGACATAAGTAACTCCCTTAAGAAATACAGGAGAACACAGGTAAACTGGTAGAAACCCTTACAGAGGAAACACAAAAATCCCTTAAAGAATTACAGGAAAACACAACCAAACAAGTGAAGGAACTGAACAACGCCATCAAGCATCTAAAAATGGAAATAGAAACAATAAAGAAATCACAAAGGGAGACAATCCTAGAGATAGAAAACCTAGGAAAGAGATTGGAAGTCATACACACAAACATCACCAACAGAATACAAGACATAGAAGAGAGAATCTCATGTGCAGAAGGTACCACAGAAAATATTGACACAACAGCCAAAGAAAATGCAAAATGTAAAAAGTTCTTAACACAGAACATCCAGTAAACCCAGTACACAATGAGAAGACCAAACCTAAGGATAATAGGTGTAGAAGAGAGCAAAGATTCTCAACTTAAAGGGCACCCACATCCATAAAAGAAACTTTACTAAAGCTCAAAGCACACATTGCACTGCATACAATAATAGTGGGAGACTTCAACACCCCACTTTCAGAAATTGACAGATCATGGAAACAGAAACTACACTTTCAGAAATGGACAGATCATGGAAACAGAAACTAAACAGAGACACAATAAAACTAACAGAAATTATAAACTAAATGGATTTAACAGATATCTATAGAACATTTCATCTGAAAGAAAGAAAGAAAGAAAGAAAGAAAGAAAGAAAGAAAGAAAGAAAGAAAGAAAGAAAGAATATACATTCTTCTCAGCACCTCATAGTACCTTCTCCAAAATTTACCATATAATCTGTCACAAAACAGGCCTTAAAAGATACAAGAAGATTGAAATAATCCCATGGAATGTGTTAGATCACCATGGATTAAGACCAGTCTTCAATAACAACAAAACCAACAGAAACCCTGCATACGCATGGAAGCTGAACAACACCCTACTCAATGACCACTTGGTCAAAAAGAGATAAAGAAAGAAATTAAAAACTTTTTAGAATTTAATGAAAATGAAGGTACAACATACCCAAACTTATAGGAAACAATGAAAGCAGTGGTAAGAAAACTCACAGCTCTGAGTTCCTCCAAAAAGAAACTGGAGAGATCATACACTACCAGCTTAACAGCATACCTGAAATCTCCAGAACAAAAAGATGCAAAAACTCACAAAAGGAGTAGATGGAAGGAAATAATCAAACTCAGGGCTGAAATCAACCAAGCAGAAACAAAAAGAACTATACAAAGAGTCAACAAAACCAGAAACTGGTTCTTTAAGAAAATCTTTCTTCCTTCCTTTCTTCCTTTCTTCCTTTCTTCTTTCCTTGATGCCTTCTTTATCTTTTCCTTCCTTCTTCATTTACTTCTTTCTTTGTTTTTAATCAAATATAGTCTAACAAAAGGCCAACTAAAAAAGGAAAACTTCAGTTGAGAAAATGTCTTCATCAGATTGTCTCATAGGCAAAAGATCATTGAGTATTTTCTTTTTTTTTTTCTTTTCTTTACTTTTATTATTACTATTTATTTATTTATTTATTTATTTATTTATTTAAATAAAATCATAATTTGTACTTATTCACACAGGGGTTATAAACACAAAAAGGCAGGACATGGGAAGGGGATGACATGGGAGCATAGGTGTTCAGGTGGAGTACAGATATCTTTCAGAGCAGAGTACTGGCTGGGTGAAGGTTCAGGGGACAGGTCACTATGACTCTGCCTATGATTCACTTGTCCTTATCTAAGTTGGTACTATCTGCCGAGGCTACCTATTTGCAAGGTCTATGACTACTCAGGCTGGTAAATTTCCACAAAATCTGCCTGTTTACAATAGCTTATAGCCATTTGTTTCTGTGTTTTTCCACAGAGACCCAAGATTTTGTGTTAGCATGTATGTATGTCAGTCCTATTGCTGATTTTAGGCCTATGGCTGATTGTAGGCCTTCAGTGTATAACCAGGGCTGCCCCTGACATCTCTTCCCTTCCCTAAGTATAGGAGGGCTGTGGCAATTCTAATCTTGGGAAGGCTGGGATAGAGGCCTTTCCTCCAATAATTGAAAGGGACCTTGTAATGGCTCCTGTCCTCCTGTCATTGTCCAATGAGGCATGAGGGCCATACCACCCCAATGTTTTTTTCCTGGAGAGGGGATACTTTTTGACATCAACCCCTATGCAGTCAGGCTTGTCCCTTAGGGAACCCAGAGAGATATTTTTAACTTTATTTATATTCCCTTGCAGTGCTTAGCCTCGCAGCCTAAGCAAGAATTCAGATCACCAGTCAGAGGGAGTTCTGGGTGGCCCCTCCCTGCTTGGTCTAAGGGCGAAGTCCCCTCTTTTAGGTTGAGTGGAGATGGGTTTTGGGAACACCCTGGATAGAGTAATAACTGCATCTTGAGTCTTGTGATCCTCCATAGCTAACTTATGATAATGTATATGAATAGGTTTTGCTACCAAATTATCTATCTGTTGTTTCACAAAGTTAATCAGCCTATTTAAGGCCCAGGAACCAAAAGACATCAGCAAAAATAACCCAATTAATGGTCCCAAGATGGGAGGAAGTAGGGTTGATAACCATGGAGAGGTTGAAATCCAATCCTTGTACCAGCTCTCATCTTTCTCTTTCTCTCTCTATCTTTTCTCTGGGCCTTCTCTGACCTTTTTCATGTTCTCTTTAACGATCCCTGTCTTGTCTATGTAAAAGCAGCATTCTTCTTTAAGTGCTGTACACAGTCAAGAGCTGTACACAGCCTTTTCTATTGTAAAAGAGTAAATCAAGTCCAGTAAAGCCGTTTGCAATTTTTAGAGATCATTTCAGACAGCAAAACAAGGGATTTCTTCAGATTAGTGATGTCAGTCTCTAGCTATTTGGTGTCCTTGTCAATGGCCCATCAAAGGTCTGAGTAGTATAAGTCCAGAATCCAGCATCAGGATTAGAACTTCTACCAGCAGACACCACAAGTGTGTTTCATTTTTACCTGGAAAGGAAAAAGAAGGGAATTATCAGGGAGATTTCTCTTCCCTGGAGGTCAATTGTTATTCATCTTACTTATAGTTGGTCCTAGCTTTGTGGGAGTATCTATTTATTTCATTAATCTTTTTGGCAGCCATGTAGCTGTGCCTTCTGTGGTATCAAACAGGAATATCAATCCTCAGCCCCATATGAGAACTGGGTCCGGGCCATTCCATTTAAGGGTAAGAGGGTCCTTCCACATAGCTGTGGTCGTAGTTTTTATTGGTCTCGGTGATGCAAGAGGCAGTCAGCAGCAGATTTGCCATCAGCTTTCAGTTTTAAAGAGTTAAAAGTAAACAAGGCATGATGGAGAGTGTTTTTGGAGACTCCTTTGGGGTTGGGAGGTACAATTCCCACTCTTTTATTTTTAAAGCCAATTTTTCAGAGTTCTTTTAAAATCAGGATAGGGAACTTTTCTTCTATGATTTTGTTGAAGATAATTATTGGCCCTTTAAGTTGGGTATCTTCACTCTATTCTATACCTATTATCCTTAGGTTTGGTCTTCTCATTGTGTCCTGGATTTCCTGGATGTTTTGTGTTAAGAACTTTTTGCATTTTGTGTTTTCTTTGACAGTTGTGTCAATATTTTCTATGGTATCTTCTGCACCTGAGATTCTCTCTTCTTTCTCTTGTATTCTGTTGGTGATGCTTGCATCTATGATTCCTGATTCCTTTCCTAGGTTTTCTGTCTCCAGAGTAGTCTCCCTTTGTAATTTCTTTATTGTTTCTAATTCCATTTTTAGATCCTGGATGTTTTGTTCAATTCCTTCTCCTGTTTGGTTGTGTTCTCTCATGATTCTTTAAGAGAGTTTTCTGTTTTCTCTTTAAGGGCTTCTACCTGTTTACCTGCGTTCTCCTCAAATTCTTTGAGAGTGTTATTTATGTCCTTCTTAAAATCCTCTATCATCATCATTAGAAGTGATTTTAGATCTGACTCTTGCTTTCCTGGTGATATGGGGAGTTTAGGACTTTCTAATATGGGAGAACTAGGTTCTGATGATGCTAAGTAAAGGGTTGCAGCAGCAGATTACAGTGGCGCACGGCTTAAAGCAGACCACAACAGACCAGCTGATCCTACGGGAAAAGTGGATTTATTAGGATAGAGGATGGGGAAGAAGTGGGGAGAAAGATGGCGAGAGAGAGAGGGGACTGTTGCTTTTCCTGAATATTTATATCGCCTGTGACGTATTTGTCCGCAGGTAACAGGTGAATTGTGGGGAGGTTTGGCGTTGTCTTGGTAACGAGGTAGAAGTCACACATCACCTAAATATGACTTCACTCAAAGTTCGGGCTTGATACTAACATACCTCCCTTATTATTATTATAAAAAGAAAGGAAAAAGGGGGAGAAGGGGAGCTGATGGGAAAGAGGAGTTGGGGCGTTGTGTCTCTTAAACTGCTTCCTGCTGTGTAGAGGTGTAGTCCGTTGAAGGGAGTAACTGACTTTCACCATCAGGGCCTGCTCCATAGATGTGTGGACAGCAGCTGATAATCCTGTAACAGGAACTGATTAATAAATTGGTTAAAAATAATATCAGGAGGATGGCCCAAGGGGTGTCTCACTTTCTCAAAGTGGCACTTTTCCTGGGAGAACTGGCAAAGACCATCTTCTTTAGCTGTCAAGATACCTGGTACCCTCAGTTCTGAAGCACCATAGCTGGAATCTTGTGGGCCTTGGATGTAGAAGCGAGTGTCTTGCAGTGTTGGTAGAAGTGGTTGGTCCATGGACCTAGCATATGTATCTGAGAAAACCAGTACTCTTCTATCTGGGCAAAAAGAAAGCAAGTATAGAGAAAATAATATTTAAATGGGATAACAGGTCTAGGGATGGTGGCAATCCAGATTGGTTCTTGGCATCCGGCTATGGAGTAGTTCCCTGGTCCTGTTTGGAGAGACTGTTTGTTATTTGTGAGTGTATCTTGAACCTCGTACACCTAGATGAAAAGGCTGACCTGAATAGAAACACGTGTCTAGTCCAGTGAGGTTGAGCTCAGCTGCTGGGTGGGGTCTCATCTTCTGAGATTGAGGACAAGGTGGGTGATTTCAATGTTCTCTGGAGCTTAAGAGAGCACAGTCCTGTTAGAGTCGACATGTATGAAGAGGAGTCAATTTTAGATGAAGGGATGAAAGGCTTGAGCTGAGACAAGTGGACCCAGTGAGGTAGTCCTTCAAGTTTAGCAGCTGTAGGGGTCATGAGGATTACCTTAAAAGGACCCTGCCATTTGGGAGAGAGGTGAGGGCCGATGATCTGGAGGGGAGAGAAGCACTTGGTCTCCAATGTTTACAGGCAGTGGACAGGAGACAGTGTGTGGTCAAGGTATATGGTGGTCAGCAAAGTTCCACAAGAGAGAACGGAGATGGCAAAGTAATGGGGTCAGCAGATGGTCTGGGAGGGAGAGCATTTAGGTGAAAGACCAGGAGTTAGAACTGAATGTCCATACATGAGTTCAAAGGGTGAGATAAGGAGAGGCCGCTTGGGAAGAGCTTGTAGCCTGAAAAGAGCTAAACGTAGGAGTTTTACCCAGTCAAGGTGAAGTTCCTGTGACAACTTAACAAGGGTGGTCTTCAGAGAGCGGTTAGTCCTCTCTACCTTGCCTGAAGATTGAGGATAGTAAGGAATATGAAAATGCCAGGGGATGTCTAGAGCCTTAGATAGAATTTGAGACACCTGGGAAGTAAATTCAGGCCCATTGTCTGACTGAAGGGAAGCTGGGACACCGAAACGGGGGATGATCTCTCTGAGAAGGAGATCAGAGACTGTCTGGGCCCTTTTGTTAGTTGTGGGAAAAGCCTCTACCCAGCCTGAGAAGCTGTCCACCAAAACCAGGAAGTACTTGACACGTTTCACAGCAGGCATGTGGGTAAAGTCAAGTTGCCAGTCAGTTCCAGGAAGGGAACCTCTAGCCTGATGGGTAGGAAATGGGGTGCTACGATACCTTGAGTTGGGATCTGACATCTGGCAGATTTTGTAAGAAGCAGTGATAGATTTTAAGAAACTTAAGTACTCAGGAGTAGGCTATAGGTGGGTCTTAACAAAATAAGACAATGCTTGGCTGTTGGGATGAAAGAGTTGGTGAAGGTAGGACAGAGTTTGACGAGTGTCAGGGGGTATAGGTGGGGATACAGGTTGTAGTGTGAGAATGTCCTGGGAGGGTGAGATGAGTCTAGGCCCCTAAGGGCCACAGCTCTGGCTGCCTCATCAACTCGGTTATTTCCCCGTGGAGACAATAGAGTCATCCGTCCGGTGAGATCTGCAGGAACAATCTCAATAGCTGTGGGGAGATGGGAGGCCTCTAGCACGGACATAATTTGGTTTGCATTAGTTACTGATCCTCCTTTTGTGGTAAGTAACCCTCGCTCCTTCCAGATAGCAGCATGGGACAGGAGGATATGGAACGCATATTTGGAATCTGTGAAAATGTTGAGGGATTGTCCCTGTGCCAGCTGGAAGGCACGGGTAAGGGCTATTAATTCAGCCTATTGGTTGGTGGTATGAGCAGGAAGGGCCTGTGCCTCTACCACCTTGGTATCTGACACTATAGCATAGCGAGCTTTCCTGACCCCTTCATGTAGAAAGGAGCTTCCATCTGTATACCAGGTAAAGGTGGCTTGGGGCAATGTGCCCTCCTGTATGTGTGAAGGATGAGGTAGTAATTCTTCTAGGGTTTCAGTGCAGGAGTGAGATAGGGAGTAGTCAGTGTTAGGTCGAGGGAGAAGATTGGAAATATTAAGAGGTGGGCATGATTGAAAAATGAGGGTGGAGTCTTTTATTAGAGCTACCTGAAGAGAAAGAATCCTGGAGGAAGGTAGAGTCTGTAAGCCTTTATAAGTTAGGAGCTGTGACAGGTTGTGAGTAGAGAGGACAGTTATAGGCGATCCCAGGGTTAGTTTCTTTGATTCTCAAATAAGGAGTTCAGCAGCTGCTAAGGTACAGATACAAGGTGCCCATCCCTGGATGGTTAGATCTAGTTTTTTTTGACAAGTATGTTTCGGGTGCAAAAGATGGTCCCAGTTGGTGACCTAAGAGTCTAAGGGCAAATCCCTCCTTTTCAGTTACATAGAGGGAGAAAGGATGAGTCAGGTCAAGGAGATGCAAGGCCGGGGCCTCGAGGAGAGCCTGTTGAAGCCTTTGAAAGGGCTTAGTCACAGGTTTGAGAAGGGGTTCATGGGTGGGACCTAATGCTGCTTCATATAAGGGGTGAGAGAGTAGGGAAAAGAAAGAACCCAGGAAGCAAAAAGCTAGCCATTCCTAGGAACATAAAATCTCTTCTTTTGTAGAAGGAACAGTTAGAGACTGAATCAGGTTCTTTCTATCTAAGGTAATAGCCTTGTGGGTTGGGGTAATGGCTAGTCCCAAATAGGTGACCTGAGGAGTGGACAGTTGGACCTTGGAAGGTGAGACACTGTAGCCCCTACTGGAGAGGAAATTTAGAAGGGCAGCTGTGTCACCTTGGCTGATTTCTAAGGAGGGGCTGCAGAGAAGAAGATCATCTAGTAAAGCACAACCTTAGATCTAGGGAGAGATAAAGAAAGCAAGTCAGAAGCCAGAGCCTGCCCAAACAGGTGTGGGCTGTCCCGGAATCCCTGAGGAAGAACATCCAGGTAAGTTGGGTAGAAAAGTGGGTGTCAGGATCTGTCCAGGAAAAGGCAAATATGTCCTGTGACTGGGCATCTAGGGGGATAGAGAAAAATGCATCTTTGAGATCTAGGACTAAAAATTGAGAAGTCCCTGAGGGGATAGTAGAGAGGAGAGTATAAGGGTTAGCCATGACAGGATGGAGTGGAACCACTGCAGAGTTAATGCGCCTGAGGTCTTGAACCAGGCGATAGATTCCATTAGGGTTTTTTAACTGCCAGTATACGGGTGTTAAAAGGGGAGGAGATGGGTCGAAGGAGTTTTTTTCTTAAGAGATCAAAATGATAGGTTTAAGTCCCTTAAGACTCTGGAGGAGAGAGGGTATTGAGCTTGACAGATGTACCTGGTAGGATCCAGTAACTGGATGACAGAGGGAGAATGATGTTTAGCAACAGAAGGGTTCTGGACATCCCAAACTCGGGGGTCCACCTGAGAAGCTGGTAAGGGAAATAACATATTAGTGTTAGTAGGGTGACTGGCTAAAAGGAGGAGCAGAGGAATTGCTGGCGAGCTTGGGCTCAGGCGAATTGGGGGAGCAAAGGAAATAGAAGGTCCCATCTTAGCTAAAATATCTCTTCCCAATAAGAACGCTCGCTGTTCTCCTGTATAGGAGGCAGCCATGGCGCCCAGCCGGAATGGCATGATCCTGAAGCCCACTTCCACAAGGACTGGCAGCAGGAGTGGACATATGGTTCAACCAGCCGGCTTGCAAGATCCGCAGACGCAAGGCCTGGCAGGCGAAAGCACACCGCATCGCCCCCCCATCCTGCATCCGGTCCCATCAGGCCAATCATGAGGTGCCCTACAGTTAGATACCACACCAAGGTCCGGGCTGGCAGGGGCTTCAGCCTGGAAGAACTGCGGGTGGCTGGTATCCATAAGAAAATGGCTCGCACCATCGGCATCTCTGTGGACCCAAGGAGGCGAAACAAGTCTACGGAATCTCTGCAGGCCAATGTGCAGCGCCTGAAGGAGTACCGCTTCAAGCTCATACTTTTCCCCAGGAAGCCTTCTGCTCCAAAGAAGGGAGGCAGTTCTGCTGAAGAACTTAAGTTGGCCACCCAGCTGACAGAACCCGTGATGCCCATCCGGAATGTGTTCAAAAAGGAAAAGGCCAGAGTCATCATGGAAGAAGAGAAGAACTTTAAGATGTACATTTGAAATCCAGAGGGATCCCACCCTTTGTGATAGATAGTAAGTGGGAACTTTAGGCAGCTGCATTTATCTGGATGGCATCTATTTGGTCCGTGAGAGGTAGATCTCAGTGAGTTTCCTGTAGCTTATAAGTTTATAAAAGAGATAACACTATGAGTTAACAACACAAGCAGTCTTTAAGATGAACTTTTGCTGGATCGTATAGTGGAATGTTTAATAAAACAGTCAGACAAGTTCATAAGAACTCAGGTAATTTAGGACAGTGGGATAGCAAGCAGAGGAAATATAAAGCATTTAATTGGTAGCAATTGAGTTTAGATAATGAGGTAACAGATTACATCTGTGAAAGCTTAGCTGTCAATGTAGTCAGAAGTCTGAAAAAAAGAGTAAACAACAATCTACCAGTTATATCATTTTAAAAAATGACAGAGTCCACTAGCCGCCAGTTCCCATGGTTTCTATAGTCTCTTGGGCGAAGTCAGTTTTGGCTTTCAGGCACAGAAGATGCAGGGTTTTTTCTCTGTGGAATGGATACACATGACATGAGAAATGACTTACCTCGTTTGACTTAGCTAAGTCATTTGACTCAGGGTATCCAGTTTACAGTACAGGCTGTATCTTCTAGGAGTCCAGTGTTCAAGTCTTCTGAAACCATCTGGAGTCAACTGCTAGAGGCTTTGGGAATTCTGTCAGCTATAAACTAAGTTAGTATTAACAGACTTTTGACAAAATTGAGAGCCATAAGATTGGTCTTAAGTAACTGAATAGAATTTAATAGCAGTAACTTTGGCGGGTGTTGCGAATCAGGTCTGCAGGCTGCAGCAGCGGAAGGGCGGAACTTCCTGCTATCGGCAGGAAGTCGCTGCCTAGTGCCGCTGGCAGGCAGCTGCGGTGAATAAGAAAAAAGCAAGCATGTCTCATAATCACAGCAACTTTTAAGTTAATGGTTTTTTGTGGTGGAAGGCACTGCTAACAATCACTTTATAGGTCCCAGGCAGAGAGGGAGAGAGGGTCCCCGGTAGATCTAGAGAGAGCTAAGACCCACCAGGCAGCCAGTGGACCAGCCGCAGAGGAGGCGAAGGGGGGAGGAGACAGCAGTCTCGGACTAACTGCTGCTTCTGGCAAACCAAGAGAACAAAGCTCAGACGGCTGCAGATGACAGGGAGGAAGGGGAGAACTCGAGAATGGCTAACCCTTGGGAGAGACACACAGTGTGGATTAACAGTGGAGAACCGAAGGTGGTGCTCCTGATGCAGACAGAACAGTCAGTCCAGGCCTGGTTCAAGAGGAGGGGAAGTGCCTCGCCTACGGGGAGCCGTCCTAGAGGGAACAGGGTTACAGGGTTAGCTCTGAGCTCAAGAGATCTTTCTTGGGGATCAGTGGGGAATGGGGGAACAGAATAGGCAGGATCTCTGTCTGGGATACCCAGCCCACGCGGCAGCCGGTGGTTGAGCACTCTGTTAGGGGCAAAGCTCACGTGGTGGAAGTTTGCAGCAGCAGCAGGAACAGCCAGTGGTGCAGGTGGCATGGAGTAGCAGTGGGAGTAGCGGAGGATGGCATCAGTCTCACACGGTCGGTCACAGCTGCCAGAGCCGCCGGCGGCTGCATGGGTCTTCAGGTCCCCGAAGTTTTCGTATCCCGGGTTTCAGCAACATTGTTATTTAAAAAAAGAAAACCGGTGGCAGAGGGTTCCACGAGGAGAAGTTTATTTAGGTGGAGGGAAGAGAGGAGAGGGAGAGCAGAGAAAGGTGGAGGCCAGCTATGACCACATGGAGGGGAGAGGGGAGACGGAAAGGGGAGAGGGTCGGGTACAACCTGCAGGCGCACGGGTCAAGGGACAAGAGAGCAAGAGAGAGAGGAGGGGCCAGACAGCCCCTCTTATAATAGTAGTGAGCAGGGCTACCTGGCCATTGCCAAGTAGCTTTGGGGAGGAGCATATCTAGCTGTTGCCAGGTAACTGTGGAGGTGGAGTTTAACAGAATGCTAACACTAAGTACCCTAAGTTGCTGATGCTTATGTTCTTGCACTTGCCTTCTGCCATCTGGCTCTCCTTGATGCTACCTGCACTGTCTCAGACTAGAGCCTGTCTTTCCTATTATCTTGGTTGTGTTAGAACTGTTTGGGATGGGTGTTGCTGCTGGGGTTAGAGCTGAGGCCCAAGATTTGCTCAATGCTTTGACCCAGACCGGAAGGAACCAGTGCTCAGGGCCAGGAGTGAATTCCTGGGTCCTCATGGGTCCTGGTTACTCTCTGTTTGGGGCAAATGTTACTGCCTCCTTACCTAAGAAACTGCTCCGGTTAGAGCTCCTGGGAGCCCCGCTTCCTCTGGGTTTTGTGAGATTCTGTGCAGAGTTATCTCCCAGGATCTGCTGAGCACTAAGGCCCAGACCAGAAGGAACCAGTGCTCCGGCCAGGAGTGAATTCCTGGGACCCCCTGGGTCTCAGTTACTCCTTGTTTGGGGCAGGTGTTACTGTCACCTTACCTGAGATGCTGCCTGGGTTAGAGCTCCTGGGAGCCCCACTTCCACCGGGTTTTCTGACGTTGGGTACAGAGCTGTCGTCCAGGATCTGCTCCATTGAGTATTTTCTTAACTGATGATTTACTATTGCAAATGCCATCTCTGAACAGCTGAAACAAGAAATCAGTCTGCACAAGATAGTAATGCTATTCCTTCATGGCCTCTTCTTCAGTGCCTGCATCCAAGTACACGTTAGATTTCCTGTCCTGAATGTCATTCATAACGTACTGTAAGATATAAGATGAAATAATCTGCTTCCTCTAAAAAAAAAAAAAAAAAAAATGAAAGCAGTCTACCATCGTGATTCCCCTCACCAACCAATAATGTCATTCAAGAACTATTTTGATACAAAGTCATATTCCTTCATTCCTAAAAATGTTTCTAGGCCTACTAAAATTACTTATTTACAAAACAATTGATAAAAACATTCCTTGGATGGTAGGAGAACAGAAGGAATCAGGTAGGAACACCTGCTGCAGGATACTAATAACCCTGGCTCACCAGAGACTGGAGTCTCCTCATTGTAAGGATTTTTGTTTTCTGAAAGTAAATCTCCTTTACTCACTGTTTAGCACTTAGACCTGATCATTTCTCTCAATTGCAATTGCTGTGGTCTAAGACTTACCCATATTCTCTAACTTCTGGATTGGTTTCCACATTTTTCAAAGCTTGGGTGAGGATCTGCTGACCTCTGGACACTTCCTTCATCTGCTGTGGGCTGAGCTGATCTTCCCTTTGGACACCCTTAGTGTGTATCTGCTGGTAACAGTGCACTGAGAGGCTTTATTAAGCTAGGCTCATGAGTACTGCTACTGGACACACCATGGGAAAAACATTCTCATCTGCATGTTTCCTTTGCTGACTTTGTAAGACCATAGATTTTCGCTTGTTCCCAGAATGCACTGGGCCTGCTCCTCCTTTGCACAATACGCCATGCATAAGAGTGAACACTGTGGCCATTATTTTGGAGCCTTTGGATCACCAACTGTTCCTCTAACACCCAGGGATGATGTGATGGGGTTTGCTCTGTAGAGGTGACCTTTCTGGAAGCCATTCAGCCTATGCCCACAGCTCAGATCTCAGGAGTATCCCCCTTCTCCCCTATTACTGTGGAACAGGCTGCAGGGTGGACAATCACTCTCTCCACAACTCCACTTGCCCAGCTTCAGGGAGGAAGACTATTCCAAGTACATGTCCTTCTTAGAGTATAGGGTAAAGAGGCAGTGTTTCCTCAGCTGCAGGTTAGTGAGTATTCCCATCGTTAGAAAAGACAAAGTCTGTCTTTGCTTTGTTTTTCAGGGTTTGAGACCTTTGTGTAAGCAGAGAGTGGTGGAGCATGCTTGAAGTCCCAGCACTAGGGAGGATGAGGCAGAAGGATCATGAGTTGGAAGTCATTCTGGTCCACACGGTGAGACTATGCTCAAACCACACCAATCTAAGTCAAAATGAGGAAAGACCCTATGATTTAGTTATACCACTATAAACAAAAGTTAAAAAAAAAAAAAAGTAAATGACTGTCACCCAGGTAACCATAATCCACATGGATTCTCTATTTTTTTTAAAGATTCTTTGAAGTTGTTCAATACCATATGTGTTCCCTGCCCCAATAGAGTTAGAATAGAATTTATAGTCAGTCTTGTGTTTGATAGCTATCTTTACATCTCTACTGAACATGGAAAGCTAGACATAAGGCTGCCAGGCTAAGAGGAGGCTGAGGTGCTGAGGTCCTGGCCCGGGGCTGCTACTGGCAGCAGGTTTTCATGGTACAGTAGTCAGAGGGCCACATTCACTGTGTTAGGTTTCACTGGGCATAGCAGACCTCTCGTGTGGTCTCTTCCATTAAGAGTCCACAGTACCCTGCACCTAATGTGTCCTTTCCCTTAACTGAAGACAATGACTGTTTTGTCTTGTAAGAGGAGAGCAGGCCACTTAGAAGTTCAACTAACCCTGAGATTCTTCTGAAAGGCTGTTACATTTGAGAGGCAAAGGAGCAGGTCTAGAGCCACCAGTACTACTTCATGCTAAGTTCTGAAGGGTTTCCTCCAAACAATGGCTAATTCTGCCTGTGTTACCCTCCAGATAATGCTGATGCTCTCCTATGGTGCCTGCTGCAGCCACAGTAATGGTCGAAGGACTTCTGAGGGCAGGCTCTCCTCTAGCTTCAGGTGCATTGTTGAGAGCTCAGATGGAGACAACAGCATGGGTGTTGAGGAAAGAAGCTATCAACAGGCATTTCTGACCTACACATGGAATTTCCTATGATGGGTGGAAGACACATTGGCTATGGCATGGGGATTGTTGGGAGAAGAATTGAGAGACACAGAGGGAAAAGAAAGGACAGTGAAGGAAAAGAACAGAACAGTGCACACTAATCTGGATATGAAATCTTATTGTACACACTCATGATTGTTGGATAATATTAAGTCACCCACAGGGTGACACCTGTGCCAGGTAGTCAGTACTCAAGATTGTTAACATGACAAGATAGTACCTCAATCAACTCTTCATTGTGCTTAGAGAGGAGCTGAGTGTTTAGAGCACAGACTGGAGTCACACAAGTACAAGAGATTATGTCTTTATTGAGGTGCATTACAGGGAATAATCCATCATCATAGATTTAGTTTATCTTGGAGAATGTCTTGGGGATAGGCTGAGTGCAGGCTGGGGGAAGGCTGGGGACAGGGTGGTGCTGGCTGTGTTGAACTCAAGGGGTACCACATAAGCTCAGGCTTGGAGACTCTGTCTCAGGCTGATCAGGCTTTTTAGCTACTTGCCCATTAAGACATCATTAATCCAGGACATGTATGAGGGGATTCGAGTGAAGACTGAAGGGGGCTTTTCAACTGGAGGAATATTGTAAGATACAATACCATGGGCCACACCAGCACACACTAGAGGTCCCCCAGAGTCTCCCTGTAGGTAAGAAAAATAAGAGTATGAGCAAAGATTGCTTTCTGCAATCTTCTAATGCCCCACCATAGCTACTACCAGATTGGAGTAAGAAGTCCTGGTTCGCTATTATTCCTAAGTTAGGGATTTAATGACTAATTCCCATTCCTCCCTGACCTTAACCAATTGCTAACATGATTCCCATAACTTCCTTTCAGTCTCATATCTAGTCTCATGGGAAGGTTCAGGAAGGGCTTAGGCACAGGGAGATGAGACAGAGAGGGTGATTTCATTTCCCAAATTCTTAGAGCTGGAAGCCTAAGAACTCAGGTGTTAGTCAGTGCCATGGAGAACTGTTTGACACACTTCCTCCACTGATGCTGTTTCCTGATGTATTGAGAAAGAGCAGATGTGTACTCACCTTGTATGTGGATTTTGACGTAGTGGACTGCCCACGCAGATCTGGTAGTAATCGTCATAATGTTTATGTTTTTTACAGTCCTCTTTACCCATGACTTTCAGTTCTACCTCCCTCAGGGTATCTGAGGCAGGTTGTGTCACTCCAATTCGCCCCCAGCCAGCTGCCCAGCACATCTCTCCAGGCTTGATAGAGTTACAGGGACCAGGCAGAGGAATTACATCCACAGCAGGAGTCAACTCAGCTTGCTTTTCAAGCTGTTGGTGGAAAGAGAGAAGAGATGTCAAACCAAAGACAGATGCTTAGATATGGGCCCTTTCCCATTGGAAACTCAGGAATAGGTTCTGAGGAAATTATTTTGACAGGAAAGAATTTCCAGGGAGAAAGATAAGGATGGGAGACTAAGCAGAGGAGGAAAAATAAGGGCACCTTCAGTAGCATGATGTCATTGAGACCCAAACAAGAAAAGGTTTTGTGAGGAATTTGTTTTTCAACTTTTATGTTCTGTTGTGTGGATTCTGTCTTGCTCACATTATGAGCTCCAAGGGTGACAGTGATTTCTCTGTTGAAAAATAAAGAAGCAGTGAGACATGCTGGTCTTAGGAAGACTCCTTCCAAGGAGAAGGCAACAGGGTCTACATTCTGTCCCAGTGCAGAGAACAGAGAGACATGAATGGAGCTCCCAGGTCTACAGCCTTGCCAGAAGGATGTGGCTCAGCAAAACACAGGACTGAAAACTCTTCCCATACTCCACCCCTCAGTACGTGGATTGAAACCATGGCTTTCCCCATGGCTGATGAGCCCTCTACAGTGACTTACACCCCAGCCTATATCTGAGCTCTAGTGACACCAGAGCAAGACAAGAGCTGTAGTTTTTGTCATGACTATAGCCATACTAAAAGCTCTGATGTCTGAAAATGGAGAAGCCACATGAGATGGTCCATCGAGTGGCCTTGTACTCCCTTTTTACCCTCAGTTTCAGGAGAGCCCATCTGGAGATGAGCAGGGGTCATAGCCTTCCTCAGGCCTCTGCTGCTCTGTGACTCTGGCTCCTACATTTCCTCACAGGAAGAGAAGCCTCTTACCTTCCTTCACAGTGTGCAACAGTCAGCACAAATTGGCGGTTTATGAGAAACCCACCACAGTGGATTAGGTCACCTTCGTTTGTGATGATCCTCAGATGGGCCATGTAAGGGCGGGAGTGTGGTTTAGCCTCAACACCATCAATAATCTCCTCTGGAATAAAGAACACCAAGTACGTGGTCACAAACTTATGGAACAACAGAACAAGTCACTAGCAAGGTAAGATGGGGCCAAAGTTGATCGACTACTCCAAGCCCACCCCATCCTGCCTGGGACTGAAGCCCCTCTACATGACCTTTGTTGTTTGCTTTTTCTCTCCTCTTGAACTTTCCTTTCCAGAACTCCTTGTCCACCATCATCCTTCATTCAGAACACAATGATCATTCATGTTTCTGACTTTCTACTTCATCAGACATTTCTTCAAACCCTCATCCTGTCTTCCTCAACATTAAGGGAAGGGCAGAGAGGAGCTGCCTATCAGAACAGAGTAATTTGATGAAACATTCTAAAGGGAAAATCATTTTTCATTATTTCTTGACCTACAGATTTCCCCTGGACTACCATAATTTAGGTTCCTGCCTTATGTTAGGATCTCTACTACCCAAGATAACAGGTGATGGTCCACTGCTGAAATTAAGAGGTTAAGGAGATGAAGACAAAACTCACCAGCTCCAGCTCCTGAAGGCAAGAGAAGTGCCATCAGGAATAGTAGGACCTGCATTTTGCTGGTGGTGTTGCCTGGGATGAGCTTCTGGTGTGTTCCTGTCCTGGTTCCCTCTTTTATAGCTCTAAAGTAGGAGAAAGGAAGGGCTGCAAACCACAGATCTGGCCTGGACCAGCTTTACTTTCCTTATCAGAAATTCACATGACTCTGCTCTCTGGGGGTGTGGAATCTGTGGCCAGATTCTGAGAATCCTGGATCCCAGGATAAGGTTGTGACTGTACCCATCAAAGCAGCTCCTCGGAGGCCTGAAAGTGACAGAAAGGGACTGGAACCTTGGTCAGGGATCATGGAACTGTTCTGGTAAGCATCCAGGTATTATTGTCAGCTTTGAGACCCGTGCTAAATATGTGTAAAGTCTCATCTCAGTCAATGTAGCACAAACAAAGGCATCTGTAGTTTATGAACATATGGGTGAGAGGGAGTACATTTGATTTACAAAAACTGGTGTTGGACTGATTTAGCCTGAAGGCCATTGTTTGTGTTGACCAATGTGAGGGCATCTCATCTTTATTCAGATAAGTAGGAGATGAGAGAATGTGGCTGTGAGGGATGAAGGTGTGGGAGAGTGCGTTGAAACACAGCATTTAGGGCAAGACCAAGTCTGTAATTAAGTCAGTGGATCCCAACCTAATGGTGTGACCCTTTAATACACTTCCTCATATTGTGATGACCTCAGCCTTACATGTATTTCATTGCTGCTTTATAAGTATAATTTCACTACAGTTATGAATTTTAATGTAAAATATCTAAAATGCAGGATATCTGAAATTTGACCCCTAAAGGGGTTGTAACCCACAGGTTGAGAACATTTGCTATAAGTGCATGTCATTAATTTGTAATTAATTCTATTAATGGCTTTCTGGTAGGCTGTTCAGGAGCTACACTAGCACAAAAAGACATTTTCACATGCCTCCATAAGGCACATTTAGCATACCATATCTGCCAGTGGAACCTATGCAGTCCTAAACCAATGTGACTTAGTCAGAGACCCTGAACTCATTCTATATACTCTGTACTCCTTCCTGTGGGTTCAAGTAGACTGGATACCTCCTCAATGGAGGACCCACTAGGGATTCCTCTTTTACCTCTACAGGATCAAAAATCCATGTGTCTTCAAATATGATTTGGGGATTCCCTGTCTCCCACCCTTTTTCTTTACTCCTTTGGACTTAGAGAAGCAAAGTGGTATAGACTTCATATCCTTATGAATTAGACCACACAGAGGGCTGATCAACCAAGGCTTCATCGCGAAGTTTGTTGAATGGAGGTTCTAGTCTATGTAGAGACACCACTTTTCGAAAACCTCTCCCCAGGTTGAGAGTTGTCCTTTTCAGAGGAAAGTTAGCCATATGGAGAATACGCTGGAAACCCCACATTCCTGCTTTTATCATGCATCAATACAATCATCCCAAAAAGTCTTTCCTGTAGAAACTATGGGTTACAGAAAAGAAAGCACCTTCTGTAGTGTTTGGGAAGAATGTTCTGTAGACTCCTGTTAGGTCTATTTACTTTATGATATTAATTAAGTCTGGTATTTCTTACTTTAGTTTTTGTCCTGATGACCTATCTGTCTGTTGGCCAGGGTAAGGTACTGAAGTGACACACAATTACTGTATGAGATCCGTTGTGATTTTAGTTTTAGGAGAGTTTCTTTTATGAACTTCGGTATCTCCGTGTTTGGTGCATACATGCTTACACTGAGATGTCCTCTTGGTGGATTTTTTTAATGAGTATGTAGTATTCTCACCTATTCCTTCTGATCAGTTTTGATTTAAAGTCTGTTTTGCTGTATATTAAAGTAACCACACCTGTTTGCTACCTGGATCCTTTTGCTTGAAATACCACTTTGTAACCTTCTAACCAAAGGTGAGGTCTGTTCAAGGTGTTGATGCATGTTTCTTGGATGCACTCATAGAATGAATCCTGATTTCTCATACATTCTGTTAGTCAAAATCTTTTCTTTGGGAATTGAGACCATTGTTACTGGACAGTTATCAAGAAGCAGTGTTTGTTGATTCCTGTTATTCTGTTGTTGTGTGTCCCACACAACACATGCTGTGATGCCTGTGACTTACTAGTTTACATTGTTTATTATGCTTTGTATTTTATTGAGTGTGGTTGACACTTGCAGTTTCAAATTTTCCTTCTAATGCTTTCCCTAAACCTGGATGGGTGGATAGAAATTCTTAGATTGATTTTTATCATGGCATGTTTTTCTTTCTCCATCAATTGTGATGGATAGTTTTACTGGGTTTAATAGTCTGAATTTGCATCTGTGGTCTCTTAGAGCTTGTAGATCACCTATCTAGGCCTTCTGGCTTTAGAGTCTCCATTGAGAAGTCAGTACTATTCTAATGGATTGTTATCACCAAAAGTTATAATGTCATCTTCAATTTCATTATACTTTTGTGCAGTATAAGTATCTAAGTTGGCACTAACACAGAATTTATAACTTTCATCTTTTCATAGACACTCAGAATTTTGTGAGTTGGATTTCATCTGAGTTTTACTCCTTAGGGAGCATTGCTAGTGAATTGGTTATTTAGGAGGTAGGCACATTTTACAGGTTTCTTACATTATTTGTATTTTTGAGATATGAAGTGAGTATTTTAATTTAGATAGTTGGCTGTTGTTTAGTGAGATTTCACCCCACTAAGCTGGAAACCTAAGGTGACCATAGACTAGGCATCTTGAGATATCTCAAAGGATGAAGCCCTGACTTAGAATGTGGGGACTAGGGCAAGGTGTCTTACCAGATCCAAGTCTGGTCTAGGCACAAATCAAGCTTAGGGAGTGGCGGGTCTTAGATTAAAAGAGGGTTGTGATATTTTTCTAGAGGTAGGGAAGGCTGGGATCATGATGCCGTAGGAAAAAAATCACCCAAGTAGAAGAGCAATGTGATATGAAATTGAAAGTGGACTGAGCTTAGATTTCTGGGGAAAAGGCACAGTACAATGTAGCAATGTGGTAAGGAAACAGAGGTTGGCAATGGCAAGAAAAGATCTTGCCTGGGTGAGAGAACACACCAGAGTTTGAGGAGCCATGTTAAACATATCTTAATTTATCTCATTCCCAACACTGATTGACTATTTGGTTGGCCTTCTTTGCCATGAGATGTGATACGTATCCTCCAAAGACCTATTGGTTTCTGAAAGAGACATAATCACTGGTGTCCACTGGGTTGTTTCCCATACTCTATGGCATTGGTTCTCAACCTGAGGGTGATGACCACTCTAAGAGTCAAATAGCTCTTTCACAGGATCACATATCAGAATCCTGCATATCAGATATTTATGTTATGAGTTATAACCATAGCAAAACTGAAGTTATGGAATAGAAATGAAATAATTTTATGGTTTGGGATAACCACAACATGAGGACTGCAACATGAGAAATGCTGAGAACCCCTCCTCTAGTGGATGGACCCACACCCATGAACAAATGGGAAGCACAAATTAGACTTCTGGGTTATAAGAAGAAATCACTCTGGCTTTAATATCTCCATCAAGTAAGTAACAACTAGAGTGATGTTCCCGCCGAAGTTGTGACTGGCATTTCTACCTTGAAGCTTTCAGCACATTTAGCCTTTTTAGTTTTAGCATTTTGACCATAATACGCCATGCAAATTTTCTCTTTTTTTTTATTGGAAATTTTTTATTGGAAATTTTTTTTTACATTTCGGATGTTCTCTCCTTACCCCATTTCATCCCCCTCCCTCCCAGGAACTCACTATCCCTTCCCCCCTCCTCCTGCCTCCACATTGGTGTACCCCAACCCACCCTCCCCTGTACCTCACCTCTCCACCCTCGAGTATCCCCCCTCCACGACGTCCAGCCTTCATTGGACCAAGGATCTCTTCTCCCACTTATATTTAGCTCCCTTGCATATATAGCTGGAGCCATGGGTCCCTCCCTAAGCACTCCCAGGCTGGTGGTTTAGACCCTGGGGGCTCTGGTTGGTTGGGATTGTTGCTTTCCTCATGGTGTCGCGAATCCTCTCAACTCCTTCAGCCTTCACTCTATCTTCTCCATTGGGAACCCCATGCTCAGTTTAATGGTTAGCTGTGAGCATCTGACTCTGAGTATGTCAGACTCTTGCAGACCTCTAAGGAGACAGCTATATCAGGCTCCTGTCAGCATGTACATCCTGACATCCACATCAACCTCTACCTTTGGTGACTGCACATAGGATGGATATCCAGGTGGAATGCTCTGTAGATGGTCCCTCCTTCAGTTTCTGTCCTGCACTGTGTCTCCATATTTGCACCCTTGACTATTTTGTTACTCCTTCTAAGAAGGACTGAAGGCTCCCCTATTTGGCCATCATTCTTCATGAGCTTTATGTGGTCTGTGAGTTGAATCTTGGGTATTTCAGGCTTATGGGCTACAATCCAATAATCAGTGAGTGAATACCATGTATGTTCTTTTGTGTTTGGGTTACTTCACTCAGGATGATATTTTCTAGTTCCATCCATTTATATAAGAATTTTCAAATTCATTGTTTTTAATAGCTGAGTAATATTCCATTGTATAAATGTATCACATTTTTTGTATCCATTCCTCTGTTGAAGGGCATCTGGGTTCTTTCCAGTTTCTGGCTATTATAAATAAAGCTGCTATGAACATAGTGGAGCATATGTCCTTGTTATGTGTTAGAGCATCTTCTGGATATATACCCAGGAGTGGTATAGCTGGGTCCTCGGGTAGTGATATGTCCAATTTTCTGAGGAACCGCCAGACTGTTTCCATAGTGGTTGCACCATCTTGCAATCCCACCAACAATAGAGGAGTGTTCCTCTTTCTCCACATCCTCGCCAGCATCTGCTATCACCTGAGTTTTTTATTTTAGCCATTCTGACTGGTGTGAGGTGGAATCTCAGGGTTGTTTTGATTTGCATTTCCTTGATGACCAAGGATGCTGAACATTTCTTTAGGTGCTTCTCGGCCATTCACATTTCCTCATTTGAGATTTCTTTGTTTAGCTCCTTACTCCATTTTTTAATAGGGTTATTTGGTTGCCTAGAGTCTAATTTCTTGAGTTCTTTGTATATATTGGATATTAGTCCTCTATCAGATGTGGGATTGGTAAAGATCTTTTCCCAATCTGTTAGGTGCCGTTTTGTCCTATTGACAGTGTCCTTTGCCTTACAGAAACTTTGCAATTTTATGAGGTCCCATTTGTCAATTCTTGATCTTAGAGCATAGGCCATTGGTGTTCTGTTCAGGAACTTTCCCCCTGTGCCTAGGTATTCGAGGGTCTTCCCCACTTTCTCTTCTATTAGTTTCAGTGTGTCTGGTTTTATGTGAAGGTCCTTTATCCACCTGGACTTGAGCTTTGTACAAGGAGATAGGAATGGATCGATTTGCGATCTTCTGCATGCTGTCCTCCAGTTGAACCAGCACCATTTGTTGAAAATGCTGTCCTTGTTCCACTGGATGGTTTTAGCTCCTTTGTCAAAGATTAAATGACCATAGTTGTGTGGGTTCATTTCTGGGTCTTCAACTCTATTCCACTGATCTTCCTGCCTGTCTCTGTACCACTACCAGGCTGTTTTTATCACTACTGCTCTGTAGTAAAGCTTGAGGTCAGGGATGGTGATTCCTCCAGAAGTTCTTTTATTGTTGAGAATGGTTTTCGCTATCCTGGGTTTTTTGTTGTTCCAAATAAATTTCAGAATTTCTCTTTCTAGTTCTGTCAAGAATTGAGTTGGTATTTTAATGGGGATTGCATTGAATCTGTAGATTGCTTTTGGCAAGATGGCCATTTTTACTATATTAATCCTGCCAATCCATGAGCATGGGAGATCTTTCCATTTCCTGAGATCTTCTTCAATTTCTTTCTTCACAGACTTGAAGTTCTTCTCATACAGATCTATCACTTGCTTGATTAGATTCACCCCGAGGTATTTTATATTATGTGTGACTATTGTGAAGGGTGTCATTTCCCTAATTTCTTTTTCAGCCTGTTTATCTTTCATGTAGAGGAAGGCTACTGATCTGTTCGAGTTGATTTTATAACCTGCCACCTTGCTGAAGTTGTTTATCAGGTTTAGGAGTTCTCTGGTGGAGTTTTTGGGGTCACTTAAGTATACTATCATATCATCTGCAAATAGTGATATTTTGACTTCTTCCTTTCCTATTTGTATTCCTTTGATTTCTTTTTGTTGTCCAATTGCTCTGGCTAGGACTTCCAGTACTATATTGAATAGGTAGGGAGAGAGTGGGCAGCCTTGTCTAGTCCCTGATTTTAGTGGGAATGCTTCAAGTTTCTCTCCATTTAGTTTGATGTTAGCTACTGGTTTGCTGTATATTGCTTTTACTATGTTTAGGTATGGTCCTTGAATTCCTGTTCCTTCAAAGACTTTTACCATGAAGGGATGTTGGATTTTGTCAAATGCTTTCTCAGCATCTAATGAGATGATCATGTGGTTTTTTTCTTTGAGTTTGTTTATATAGTGGATTACATTGATGGATTTCCGAATATTGAACCATCCCTGCATTCCTGGGATAAAGCCCACTTGATCATGATGAACGATTGTTTTGATGTGTTCTTGGATTCAGTTTGCTAGAATTTTATTGGGTATTTTTGCATCGATATTCATAAGAGAGATTGGTCTGAAGTTCTCTTTCTTTGTTGGGTCTTTGTGAGGTTTAGGTATGAGTGTGATTGTAGCTTCATAGAACGAATTGGGTAGTGTTCCTTCCGTTTCTATTTTGTGGAATAGTTTGAAGAGAATTGGTATTAGGTCTTCCTTGAAGGTCTGATAGAATTCTCCACTAAAACCATCTGGTCCTGGGCTTTTTTTGGTGGGGAGACTTTTAATGACTGCTGCTATTTCTTTAGGGGTTATGGGACTGTTTAGATGGTTTATTTGCTCCTCATTTAACTTTGGTACCTGGTATCTGTCTAGAAAATTGTCCATTTCATCCAGATTTTCCAGTTTTGTTGAGTATAGGCCTTTGTAGTAGGATCTGATGATTTTTTGAATTTCCTCAGTTTCTGTTGTTATGTCTCCCTTTTCAGATCTGATTTTATTAATTTGGGTACTGTCTCTGTGCCCTCTGGTTAATCTGGCTAAGGGTTTATCTATCTTGTTGATTTTCTCAAAGAACCAACTCCTGGTTTTGTTGATATTTTGTATAGTTCTTTCTATTTCTACTTGGTTGATTTCACCCCTGAGTTTGATTATTTCTTGATGCCTACTCCTCTTGGGTGTATTTGCTTCTTTTAGTTCTAGAACTTTCAGGTGTGCTGTCAAGTTGTTAATGTGTGCTCTCTCCAATTTCTTTTTGTAGGCACTTAGAGCTATGAGTTTTCCTCTTAGCACTGCTTTCATGGAGTCCCACAAGTTCTGGTATGATGTTTCCTCATTTTCATTAAATTCTAGAAAGTCTTTAATTTCTTTCTTTATTTCTTCCTTGACAAAGTCATCATTGAGTAGAGCATTGTTCAGTTTCCACATGGATGTGGGTTTTCCCTTGGTTCTGTCATTATTAAAGACCAGCCCTAGTCCTTGGTTATCTGTTAGGATGCAGGGGATTATTTCAATCTTTTTGTATCTGTTCAGGACTGTTTTGTGACCAATTCTATGGTCTATTTTGGAGAAGGTACCATGAGATGCTGAGAAAAAGGTATATTCTTTTACTTTAGGATGAAATGTTCAATAGATATCTGTTAAATCCATTTGGTCCATAACTTCTGCTAATTTCAATGTGTCTTTGTTTAGTTTCTGTTTCCACGATCTGTCCATTGGAGAGAACGGGGTGTTAAAATCCCCCACTATTATTGTGTGAGGTGCAATGTGTGCTTTGAGCTTTAATAAAGTTTCTTTTATGTATGTAGGTGCCCTTGCATTTGGAGCATAGATGTTCAGAATTGAGAGTTCATCTTGGTAGATTTTTCCTTTAATGAGTATGAAGTGTCCTTCCTTATCTTTTTTGATTACTTTTTGTTGAAAGTCGATTTTATTTGATATTAGAATGGCTACTCCAGCTTGTTTCTTGGGACCATTTGCTTGGAAAATTGTTTTCCAGCCTTTTACTCTGAGGTAATGTCTGTCTTTGTCACTGAGGTGCGTTTCTTGTATGCAACAAAATTCTGGGTCCTGTTTATGTATCCAGTCTGATAGTCTATGTCTTTTTATTGGAGAATTGAGTCCATTGATGTTAAGGGATATTAAGGAAAAATGATTGTTGCTTCCTGTTATTTTTGTTATTAGAGGTGGAATTATGTTTGTGTAGCTACCTTTTTTTGGGGGGGGAGTTGTTGGAAGATTACTTCCATGCTTCTTCTCGGTTGTAGTTTCCTTCCTTTTGTTGGCGTTTTCCATCAATTATCCTTTGAAGTGCTGGGTTTGTAGGAAGATATTGTGTAAATTTGGTTTTGTCATGGAATATCTTGGTTTCTCCATCTACAGTGATTGAGAGTTTTGCTGGGTATAGCAGTTTGGGCTGGCAGTAGTGTTCCCTTAGGGTCTGTATGATATCAGACCAGGATCTTCTGGCTTTTATAGTCTCTGGTGAAAAGTCTGGTGTAATTCTTATAGGTCTGCCTTTATAAATTACTTGACCTTTTTCCCTTACTGCTTTTAGTATTTTTTCTTTGTTTTGTGCATTTGGTGTTTTGATTATTATGTGACGGGAGGTATTTCTTTTCTGTCTAGTCTGTTTGGTGTTCTGTAGGCTTCTTGTATGTTTATGGGCATCTCGTTCTTTAGGTTGGAGAAATTTTCCTCTATAATTTTGTTGAAGATATTTACTGGCCCTTTAGATTGGGAATCTTCACTCTCATCTATACCTATTATCCTTAGGTTTGGTCTCCTGATTGCATCTTGGATTTCCTGGATATTCTGTGTTAGGAGCTTTTTGCATTTTGCATTTTCTTTGACTGTTGTGTAGAGGTTTTCCATGGTATCTTCTGTGCATGAGATTCTCTCTTCTATCTCTTGTATTCTGTTGGTAATGCTTGCATCTATGACTCCTGATCTCTTTCCTACGTTTTCTATCTCCAGAGTAGTCTCCCTTTGAGATTTCTTTATTGTTTCTATTTCCAGTTTTAGATCCTGGATGGTTTTGTTCAAATCCTTCACCTCTTTGGTTGTGTTTTCTTGAAATTCTTTAAAGGATTTTTGTGTTTCCTCTTTAAGGGCTTCTACCTGTTTACCTGTGTTCTCTTTCAATTCTTTAAAGGACTTTTGTGTTTCCTCTTTGAGGGCTTCTACCTGTTTATCTGTGTTCTCCTGTATTTCTTTAAGGGAGTTACTTATGTCCTTCTTAAAATCCTCCATCATCATCATGAGAAGTGATTTTAATTCTGAGTCCTGTTTTTCCTGTGTGATGGAGTATCCAGGGCTTGCTATGGTAGGAAAACTGGGTTCTGATGATGTCAGTAACTTTGGTTTCTGTTGCTTGTGTTCTTGTGCTTGCCTTTCGCCATCTGGTTGACTCTAGTGTTACCTGTGCTCACTGTGTCTGACTGGAGTCTGTCTTTCCAGTTATCTTGCTTGTGTCAGATCTCCTCGGATTCCAGATGTCTCTGTGTTCCTGTGATCCTAAGCTCCCTCTGCTCTGGATGCAGTAGGTCTTTTAGGATGTCTCAGGATCAGATGTTTCCACAGGCGCAGACCCGCTAAGTGTCCTCTGCTCCTCTGCTCTGGGTGCAGTGGGTCCCTCTAGGATATCTCAGGATCCGGTGTTTCCACAGGAGCAGACCAGCCTCTGCTCTGGGTTCAGTGGGTCCCTCTAGGATGTCTCAGGATCCGCTGTTTCCACAGGAGCAGACCAGCCTCTGCTCTGGGTTCAGTGGGTCCCTCTAGGATGTCTCAGGATCCGGTGTTTCCACAGGAGCAGACCAGCCTCTGCTCTGGGTTCAGTGGGTCCCTCTAGGATGTCTCAGGATCCGCTGTTTCCACAGGAGCAGACCAGCTGCTCGTCCGCCCCAGGCCAAAGGACCGGGGCCCTGGCGCAAGGGAAGTTATAGTCCAGAGGGGCGGGCTCTGGGTCCTGCTAGTTCCTTAAGCCCCACCTGGCTCCCGGTTGTAACTCTGGGGTTTGGGGTAGTGGGCAAGGTGTCTTACCCTCTGCTCTAGGTGCAGTGGGTCCCTCTAGGATGTCTCAGGATCCGGTGTTTCCACAGGAGCAGACCAGCCTCTGTTCTGGGTGCAGTGGGTCCCTCTAGGATGTCTCAGGATCCAGTGATTCCACAGGAGCAGACCAGCTGCAGGTCTGCCCCAGGCCACAAGGCAAATTTTCTCTTCTTTAGTAGTCCTTGAGCCTGTGTACTTGGATGAGTAGCTCTTTCAGTGTTTGGGGATTTTTCTTCTATG
The DNA here is from genome assembly GCA_021653895.1 of Mastomys natalensis. Lineage (NCBI taxonomy): Eukaryota > Metazoa > Chordata > Mammalia > Rodentia > Muridae > Mastomys > Mastomys natalensis. The sequence goes on from JAJTUV010001672.1 coordinate 404,631, forward strand.
AGTTTTTTGAGAGAGTTATCCATGACTTTGACCTGGAGTTCTTCTCTGTCTTCTATGAGATGAAGTTGAGAAGGGCTTTGTCAAGGAGTACATGGCATGAGTTAGGTGGTGAGAATGTGGAATATATATGACCATATTGTGTACAATATAAATTCTCAATGACATTCACAATGGTAAAGGAGAATTAAAAATAAAGAAAAAAAATTGAAAACCTACTACAACAGAACCAAACAAAAAGCTCCAAATAGAATAAATTTAAAGGGCTAGAAAGAAAGACTTTTAAAGTTTTCAGCATCTGTACCCACAAGGGAAATCCAGACTAAAGCTACTTTAAGATTCATTTTACTATAGTACAATGACCATAATCAAGAATGGCAAAAAAACAATGATAGCATAGATGGATAGAAAGGGGAACCCTTTACATTGTTCTTTGGAATATAAGGTAGGTGAAGCTAAACTGGAAAACAGTCTGCAAGTTTCTCAAAAAACACTACTACCACCACTAGTACCACCATCAACATCCTGACAAAATACAACTACCACAGTTCCAGCTAAGTCAATCCTGAGCACCTATCCAAAGTACTCTATAGTCTCTTATATGGATATCTCCACATCCATGTTCATTGCTGCCATATTCACAGTAACTAAGAAATGGAAGCAGCCTAGCTGCCCATCAACTGATGAAGAGATAATAAGGATGTACTACATATATATATATTTAAAAAATTAAATTTTCAGGAAAATGGACAGAATGGGAATTTTATTTTTTCTGAGTGAGATAGCCCAGGACTCTAAGCACAAAACCTGCATGTTCTCTCTCATATGAGGATCCTAGCTATATGAATGTATGGTTTTCTGTGTCTGAAATGGAATAACTGTGGAAGCCAGGCAAAAAACAAAAAAAAAAAAAAACAAAACAAAAAAAAAAAAAAAAAAAAAAAAAAACAAGAGACAGCAGAAATTATCTCCAAAGAGAAGGAATAGTAAATCATAGGCAGTAAAGGAAGGGAATGCCAAAATAGAAAGGTTTAGGCAGTAAGAAGACAGGGGGCTGAAAGCTGAGGGTTTAGGTTGGAGGGAAGAATTAACTGACACAAAAGAGTATAAAGGAACCATGTGAAAAGCCAGATGTACCCACATGTGAAATATCAACTTCTCTATTTTGATGGTAACCAACTACCCTGTAATCAGATTCAAGACCC